>CM055644.1:14369261-14637906 GCA_029378325.1 Elaeagnus macrophylla | reverse complement strand
TCGAGTTGGATTTTTGGTGCGTTCAATGCAAGTAGATCGATCGAGAAAAGGTTCTCGATCGATCGAATATGGTTAGATCGATCGAGACATATTGTTTGATCGATCAAGGTATTTGTGATAATTTGTTTCACCTTTCATGCTTACCAATTTGACCCCATTTATTGTGAAAGTAGAATCCTTGTATGAGTAGAATTATTGTAAAAGTAAAATCCTGGTATGAGTAGAATTGTTGTGAAATCTAAATCCTAATATGAGTAGAATTGTACTTTATTATTAATTCTCTCTTAGGTCAAATTGGACTCTATATGACAACCTTTGTTAGAGAAAAATACACCACATTGAGATAATATTCTCTACATCTGATTGAGTTTTTTTAAAAGAAAAATCTTCTTCTCTTCATCTATTAATCTTAGGCACTCTCTTGATTTAATTGTTCAAACATATTGTGAGGTTATGTTTAAATAATTCATATGCCTAATTGTTCTTCTTAACATTGAACTTTAAATGATCGTTCTAGGGCTTGCTAGCTGATTTATTTTTTACATCGTATGCTATTGAATCTGCTAGTTAGGGTTTTTCATTATTGAATCTCCTCTAGGACACATTTTGCACTTGTATTATTTGTGCTAACGTTTCATGTACTATTAGTGATGTATTCGATATTTTGTGTGACTTGAAATTACTGAAGTTGACGGGTTATATTAATCTTGTGGGACTCAAGTAGATCAGAACGTTAGTCTGGATTCAGACACCTAGCTTGTGGAGAATGTGAAAGGAGCGATGACTCATAAATAAATTACATAAGGGGGGATCTATCTATGAAGGGTAGTCTAAGACTTGAGGTTGTAATTGAACATTGATTTTTATAGGGGATAGTTAGGTGGTCCGATAGACAGGTGGTTTTCCTCTTAGGTCATTATTGTAGCCTAGGTTGTTTCCACCTATAACTCTCATGTGTTACTCTTTATTTCTGCATTTTATTTTTACACGTGATTGCTTGTCTGGCAATTGTGTTTAGGTTACATAATTAAAATTTGATAAAATTAAAATAACCTATTCACCTCTCTCTAGGTATATTTGATCTGTAACTAATTACTTTCAATTGGAATCAGAGCGGGTCATTAGATAAACTTAGTGTTGCCTAGGACGTTGTTATGGATCATTTGAGAGAGGGTTCTTCTACTACCCATCCACCCTACTTTGATGGATCTAACTATCCATATTGGAAAGCTCTTATGAGAGCCTTTTTATGCTCCTTAGATGAAAGTGTATGGAATTCTGTGCTTTATGGTTGGGAGCCACCAATGGTTACCAAGGATAAAGTATTCACACTTAAGCCTAGGATTGAATGGACTACTGAGGATAAAATTGGTAGTTGTTGGAATTAAAAGTGAATTAATGCCATATTTAGTCTGTGTCGCTAGATGAATTCTGACGCATTTCTGATGTTGAAACTACGAAGGTTGCTTGGGACACTCTAGTAGTTGCCCATGAGGGCACGTCCCAAGTTAAACGAACTAAACTCCTCATGCTAGCTACTAATTTTGAAAATATTAGAATGGAGAAGGATGAAATATTTTCTGAATTTTATGCTAAATTATGTGTTATTGCTAACTCTTCTTCAAATCTTGGAGAAAAAATTGATGAACACAGGTTAGTTCGAAAAGTCTTATACTTACTACCAGAACGCTTTCAAGCAAAGGTCACCGCCATAGAATAAAGCAAAGACATTGAGACCATCAAGATTGAAGAACTCATTGGTTCCATTCCAACATTTGAGATGAATCTTTGAACACCGAAAAGGAAAACAGGTGTTGCTTTCAAAACCACCAACATTGATGATGGTGATAGTGATGATGTCATGGAAGATGAAGATCTACTCATCCTTGCTAGAAAACTCAAGAAAATGTTCAACAGAAAAGATCTAAAAATTAAAGAAAAATCAAACCGTACAAGAGATCGTAAGGTAAGAGAACTCATGTCAATGAGTTCATAAGGTAAGAAAACTAAACCCAATGGACTTAAATGTTTTGAATGCAATGGTTTCAGTCACTATGCAGCTGAGTGTGCCAACAAGAAGAAGAAAGTAGGAAAGGCTTTCAATGCAACCCTTAGTGACTTAGAAAGTGATCAAGACCAAGCTAGTGGTTCAGATGATGGTAACACTAACTACGTAGCTTTTACTGCAATTTTTGATGGATACTCCAATGAATCTGACCTTGACTCAGAGGATGAAGGAAGTAAATCTATTATTGCTAAATTTAATGTGAAAATTTTTTAGGAACATTTTATAGACTTAATTGGTTGTAAGAAAGAAAATGAGAGACTACTCATAACTGTAACCAAGCTAAATGATCAGATCAAGGCATATGAGACTAATTTTTCCATTCTAGAGAAAGAAAAACTTGAGCTGACTGAACATATTAATATGTTGAAATCTAGTCTTGCAGGAATTGAATAGGAAAATAAGAACCTTGATTAGGAACTTGATCAATCAAAGGAAAGGTTTAAGAGATTAACCATTAGAGCTGAATGACTAGACAAAATGTTGGGCATTGGTAAGTCATATGGTGATACACGTGGTCTTAGATTCTTAGATGAAAGTTGTACACCTTCGACCTCAAAAGCTACATTGGTAAGGCCTTCTAACTTTACTCCTACATATACTAATTGTGTACAAACACCCACTACAACTGCAATAGCTAAAACTGTTAAGTTTTGCCCATTTGTCATCATTGTGGTAGAAAAGGCCATATTCGACCTAAGTGTAGATTTTTGATAAATGCTCTTCAATCTAATAATTATCTTCATTCTTATAATAATAGAGCTCATAATTATTATCCTACCATGCATGTGACATCTCCATTTAGGATGAATTTGAATAGGAAAGCTGAGTCTAAGAATATGCTTACAAAACTTAAGGCAATTAAATCTCAACCCAAAGACATAGAGAAGTCAAAATTCATGAAAATTTGGGTTAGAAAAGATTGCATGTTTCCTGTCACCTGACCATTATTGTTCGTCCACCTAGGTACTTTTATTTAAATGCTTAAATGACCCTAGGTGAGTAATTTTGCAAGTTTCTTTTCTTTTTTTTTTCCTAGAATTTTTTTATTGCTAAGATTATTTAAATTTTTTTTAAAAAAAAAAGTCTACAAGGTAATGGACTCATATAATACTTACACATATACAACATTTCTTTAGTAGCTTGTCTTATTTTGATTCTCATTGTATAGATGACGCTACAATTCAATGTTCTGCACACACTTACATTATTCACATGTTTTAACACTATTGATTGAGCTTATTCACACACTCACTGCACACTCATGTATGTCATGATTGAAATTTATGATTAATTTTAAAAGACTCTAAGACTTGAGCTAGTATTGATTGCAAAAATGTATTGAGTTCTATTTCTTATCTTTTAAAATATTCCACTTTAGGGAGACAACTAGTATTGAGAGGGCTACCTACTGTGATATGTGCAGATACCATAGTGAGCGGAGAGGGCTACGTCATAACTAGTGTGAAAGTCATCATATTATGTTTATGGCTCGTGCATGTTACAAAAAAAAAAAATTAGTAAATAAAATAAAATTTTAATTAAGCAATTTTATTTGGCATGTACAAAAAGAAAGAGCAAAAAAGTTTAAAAAAAATTAAAAGTTTCCTTTTAGTAGACATATTTTATCTTATAAAATTGAAAAATTAATTACAATTTAGCATAATAGGTGACATTATTTTCTTTTGAGTCTCTTATAATTGGTCATAAATGAATTAATTGAAACACTAGTGGAGTTCACACTATATAGCACTCTAAGTGTATGTCAGTATGTCGTTATATGTGTTAATGTGTTTGTGTGGCTTTTTTACTTTACTTGTGATACAATGAATGATCAAAATTTAAGCAATTGTTTTTCAATTAGTTATATGCTTATTCATTTTAAATGGGTTTATTGCTATGTGTGGTCATTAAAAAAAATTCAATTTGTTTTTGTTTTTCTTTTATTACCACTTGTTATTTAGATCATATTAAATTTGTTTTACATTTAGAGAGTCATAAAACTTAAGGGGAGTCATTGCATACATATTTCATTATTATTATTTTTTGACTTGTGCAATTTCTCCTACATGCTTTGAACATATACATGTGTGATCATATGACCTTTTAGCCTACTTCGATGATTCTTAAACCTTGGGGGAGAGTGATCCATGTCATTTTTGCTATTTCATGATTTGTCATTTTCGTATGTCAAAAAGGGGGAGAGAAGATTCATGTCATATCATTCACACTATTCATGTTGCTATGTATTTAAGGGGAGATATTGGATTTAGGGGGAGACATTAGATTCATTAATTGTGTGCATGCACTACATTTCATTGGTTATTTCTATTTACAATGAACTAATAAACAATAAGGCTTCCAAGACAAATTGGTGTGCTATTTGTTGGTCCTTCTTTTCAGTGCACTGAGTGTATCAAGTATCAAGTAAAGATGGTTCCACCGGAACATAGATAGTTCCACTATTGAAAGTGTGTAATTAATGTAACAATTATTTACCTATGAGCGTTATGTAGTGAGAGAGTGGTTTTGCCACACTAAAATGCCAAATAGGGAGATGCAAGGTTTATGAGTGTTGGCAATTTTTGTGGACAAAATAATTAATTATAATCTAGTATCTAAGCTCGTTGTCAAGTCAATTAATAAAAGTTCAAGATACTACAAAGCTCTCAATATGCATGTATCAATTAAAAATATATGTTTCATGCATACATCCTCACACAACTGAGCACGCACACTTAGTATGAGCTAAAATAAAAAACTGTGCACATGTCGATCTATCGAGGTGTTAGTTCGTTCGATCGAGACATAAATTGATCGAGTATCAGTCGAGTTCAATCTGGAGGCTTTCGGGTTAATTTTTATGCTAACTAGATAGATCTAAGATTTGCCTGATCGATTGAGGTCATCGTTGATTGATCAATCGAGTAAGGTTCTCGATCGATCGAGATTGGTTTGATCAATAAACCAATCGAATATAAATCGAACATCGATCAAGTCCTCTCGGGTGGGATTTCTGGTGCGCTCAATGCAAGTAGATCAATCGAGTAAAGGTTCTCTATCGATCGACTATGGTAGATCGATCGAGACACATTGTTCGATTGATTGAGGTATTTTTGATAATTTGTTTTACCTTTCGTGCTTACCAATTTGACCCCATTTATTGTGAAAGTAGAATCCTTATATGAGTAGAATTATTGTAAAAGTAAAATCCTGGTATGAGTAGAATTGTTGTGAAATCTAAATCCTAATATGAGTAGAATTGTACTTTATTATTAATTCTCTCTTAGGTCAAATTGGATTCTATATGAACAACCTTTGTTAAAGAAAAATACACCACACTGAGATAATATTCTCTACATCTAATTGAGTTTTTTAAAAGAAAAATCTTCTTCTCTTCATCTATTAATCTTAGGCACTCTCTTGATTTAATTGTTCAAACATATTGTGTGGTTATGTTTGAATAATTCATATGCCTAATTGTTCTTCATGACATTGAACTTTACATGATCGTTCTAGGGTTTGCTAGTTGATTTATTTTTTACATCGTATGCTATTGAATCTGCTAGTTAGGGTTTTCATTATTGAATCTCCTCTAGGACACATTTTACACTTGTATTATTTGTGCTAACGTTTCATGTACTATTAGTGACGTATTCGGTATTTCGTGTGACTTGAAATTACTGAAGTTGACGAGTTAGATTAATCTTGTGGGACTCAAGTAGATCGGAACGTTACTCTGGATCCAGACACCTAGCTTGTGGAGAATGTGAAAGGAGCGATGACTCGTAAGTAAATTACATAAGGGGGATCTATCTATGAAGGGTAGTCTAAGACTTGAGGTTGTAATTGAACATTGATTTTCATAGGGGATAGTTTGGTGGTCCGATGGACAGGTGGTTTTCCTCTTAGGTCATTGTTGTAGCCTAGGTTGTTTCCACCTAAAACTCTCGTGCGTTACTCTTTATTTCTGCATTGTATTTTTACACGCGATTGCATGTCTGGCCGTTGTGTTTAGGTTACATAATTAAAATTTCATAAAATTAAAAATAACCTATTCACCCCCTTCTAGGTATATTTGATCTGTAACTTAAAACTTTCAATAAGGAACTGTTTGTGCCTTATCAGATATTACTATTGTTGCTTCTGGTGGATGAATTGATGCCACCTTCTCTCTTGAAGATAAGGAGAATGTTTGATACGTCTTTTCCAGATTTTGTATTTCAGGAATATTGATTCCCTTTTGTTAAGAATATTTAACAATAAATCAAAGAAATCTAGTTCAAATTATTGATTTATTTTTGTAGCATACTTTAAGAATGCTCTATATTTTTCATAATACATCTTTTGTAAATCTCTATTTAGAGATAAAAAAATTTCTTTTTTCTCACTATTGAGTGGATCGTTAATTGTGGATCTTATATATTCAAGAAAAGAAAAACTCTTTTTAGAGTTTTCTAACATCATAACATTAGAGAATCTTAAATTAGATCCAGATCCAAAACCCATTTCAGAAAGTGTTGGACTTTCGGGTTTTTCTGATTGCTCTTCTACAGATATTTCAAGTCTTTCTATAGTATAGACAAGTAGGCTTCTTCTTGTTGGGAGTCTTTGAATTCCTTCAAAAATTGTCTCTTTACCTTTTGAGGCAATAGAAGGGCTTAATGAAGCCTGTAATCACATTCTTGGGCTTTCATTAACTTTGACTTTTCTTTTTGAGTCAAAAATAATCTCTACTAAACCATCATCGTGTTTAATGATTTGTTCTTGTTCAGTATTCTGGGGAATTGGTAAGTTTTGTTGCTCTTGTTGCAAAGACCATGATTGAAGTAGCGAGATTTCATCCCACTTAATCATCTGTGGAACCGTTGGCTTTGATTTCACTGTATTAACTTGAAATAAAGTTTTCTGGCCCTTCTGGTCTTTAACAAATGATCTCAGATTTACATTTGGACATATGGTGTTCATCACCTTAAAGTAGACTCTATAAATGAGAGCTACGTTGCTGGTTCCCTCCTCCATGTTAAATCCATGGGTGTGTATATCAACTTTCAAAGATCTAAGGACATTTGGGTCCTTGATACAAACAAAAAAGTTAGGGAAACAGTTAAAATAAATTGGTCCTGCACTTAAGGACAATTCAACACATCCAAGTATGGAATCTTTAAATTTTTGTTTCTCTTGTCTCTGACACGTAAAAGAACTGAACTATTTAGTCCTTCCCTTGTTAAGGATTTTACTGCTATTAGAACTAATCCAATATGAAAATAATTAAATTGATTTTTATAGGAATCTATAAGATCTTTAGATAATAAACTTATATCTAAGGATTCTCCTCCTGATAAGCGGAGTGTATCTTCTACTATTTTTACAATATAGTTAGATTTTAGTTTAAAAATATTTTTATTATATACTTGGGAATTACCATATTTAGGTATATTCCATTTTTGTAAATGTTGTTCTATATTTCTACTTTAATTACTTGTTTATTTTTAGAATTTACAGAAGAAGGCCTTAAAGCATCAAAGTTACTACTTAAAGATGAAGAAATAGTAGAAAGATTAGAAAAGCTTCTTACTAATCTTGCCATTATATTACCTTAGAGATCAGACAAAGTCTTATGCTCTTATGCTGCTACCTCTCCTTGGGACTTACTTTGTTGGCTGCTTGTTGAAGTCTCTTTATGTAACTTAATCTCTTCTTTAATTGCAAAACTTCATAAAAACTTTGCCAATCTTCTATTACTTAATCACGTCTAGTTATGGCTTTGACACCAAACTAGACCAAGATCTACTAGACGTGATAATAAAAAAGCAATGATGCTTGTACATAGACAGCTGATTATATTATTGAAGAAAGGAAATATTTTACAAAGGGAAGCACATTTAGTTTACAGAAAATAAAACTAAGCTATATCTCTCTTATTTATGTTCTCTCTCTTATAAAACTTAAGGTCTTATATAGAAGGAGAGTTCTACTATCAAACAAAATTACAATAAATGAAAAGATAAGCCTCGTTAGGCTTTTACAAAAGCATATTCTCTTGCATGTGGAGAGTGGGTCCCTTGTCTAGTGGAGTGCCCCAAATAAGGTTGAAGTCGATTGTCCAGAGTGCTTTTATGGGTCCCTTGTTGGTGTTAATGTCTGCCATTTACATTTAGACGCCTATCCACTTGTGCTAGCCATTTGGACGTCACTTTCAGAAGGCTCTAGATCCAACTTCTCTTCCGAGTCACTTGGGCTTTCTTCACAGTATAATCTCTCTAATATTTTAGAGATATATTCATCGCTTTTTCCCTTATCTTTGAAGGTTTCGATAATTGTTTCTACTTTGCACTTTCCCCTTGGAGATTTAGGAGAAGAAGGTGTTTTTATTTTTAGAGCTTGAAATAAATCAATTATTTTAAAATTGTCGAATTCAGTTAGGGGATTTTATCCCACCATCTAGCATATGATTGTCTGATAAGACAATAAATCTCTTGAGAAGTTGTTAATGCATAATCCCATTTCAATATATGTGGTACTTTATATAATGCAAAATATAACATTAATGAATGATCTTCGTTTTGAGTTGAACTAATATTATGTTCTTCAAATTGGTCAAAGGCCTTTAAGACCTGTTTAGGACATATGTCTTGGGTTGGTCCGAAAAATGTGAATCAATTCCTAAACCATGTAGGAAAATCATCAAAAGAATAATAATTTTTAGTTTTAAACTGAATATACCATGTATTAGACTTCCTTGAGTTCTGGTAATAAAGCATGTTTTCCTGTGCTTGAATATAATCAAAGTAATCATATGAGACTAGATGAATTCATTTGTTTTTAAATTTTTTCCTAACAAATAAGTTAGAGTTCCAATCATTTTTTTTATAAAATCATTTTGATTTTAAAAGTTGAATATGCAATCTCATGAGAATTGCGCATGTTATGGGTAACTGTAACTTCAATTGAATCAGTTTCTTTTAAGATTTGTTCATAATATTCCTTGGTTTTAGGGACAGTGTATGATGATAAATCATCTTTAAGATAAATACGTGCTACCTGTTCAGATGATTTTTTAGTGTCTTCATATTCAACTGGGACTATTGTTTTGACTCCAATAAGATGCCAATCATATTCCTTAAAAGGAGCCTTTGAATACGTAGGCTTACTGCTTGAGGTTGACTGAGCACCCATCTTGGCTGCTTGAAGATAATTTCCTTTCTTCATGGCCTTGGATGAATTCCCTAGTGAGGAAATCTGGGAGTGATTTATCTTCTCCTTTAATATATTCGATAGCAAAATCGAATACATAAAGTATGGCTTGCAAGCGGGCAAAGATTTGTTTAGATAGTAGGTTTTTAATGTCCTTTTGTAAAAGCTTCTTTTTCAAGATTTACAATCAATTCTTAGTAAGAATTTTTGATTAAGCAAGTCATCTTGGAATTTAGAAATACACAAGACGATGGCTAGTATTTCTCTCTTTATGGTGGAATAATTCTTTTGTGCTGGTTTCCATACACTTGAAGTATATCTCCCCAAGGCTTCTTTTATTGGCATTCTTTGCTTAAGAATGCCACCATAACCTAGCTCTGAAGCATCTGTCTCCACTACGTTTGGTCGAGATTGGATAAGGCTAGGCATGAGAGCTTGAAGCTCGAAAGAGGAGTGCCTTGTCTTGTTATCAATTATAAAGCCCCTAAATAAGGTGCTAAGATGGATCAGATATCCAATCCCAAACAAAAAGGACATACAAAGTCGATTATATCATGCCAAAATCTTCTCTAAATTTGATATGAAGAGCGGTTATTGGTAGATTCAAATAGCAAAAAAAGACTGTTATAAAAACAGCATTCACTGTTCCATTTGGACTCTATGAATGGAACGTAATGCCATTTGGGCTCAAAAATGTCCCAAGTAAATATCAAAAAATTATGAATGATATCTTTAACCCTTACCTAGGGTGTACTATTGTCTATATAGATGATGTATTAATTCTATTCAAACTCGGTAGATCAACATTAGAAACACTTAAATGTGTTCTTCAATTTAGTCAAGACCAATGGGCTTGTAGTTTCATCTAAAAAGATGAAACTATTCGAAAACCAAGTAAGGTTCTTAGGCCATAATAATGAACATGCTCATAAGCCCAATTAATCGATCTATTGTCTTTGCTGAGAAATTCCCAGATGAAATCAAAGACAATAAATAATTATAAAGATTCTGAGAAGTCTAAATTATATTGCAGATTTTTATAAAAATCTTGTACATGACGATAAACCACTATTTGAGAGTTTGAAAAAGAATCCTCCAAATGCAAGCTATCAAAACCATAAAGCTTTGAGCTAAAGAGCTCCTATGCTTAGCATTATCCAACCCTGAAGCTCCAAAAGTAGTGGAGAGATGCTTCGGAGCTAGGTTATGGTGGCATTCTCGAGCAAAAAATTCCTATAAAAGAAGCCTCAGTGAGATATACTTCAGGTGTGTTAAAACCAAGCACAAAAGAATTATTCCACCATAAAGAAAGAAATACTAACCATCATCTTTTGTATTTCTAAATTCCAAGATGACTTGCATAATCAAAAATTCTTACTTGAAATTGATTGTAAATCTGCAAAAGAACGTTTTGCAAAAGGACGTTAAAAATCTAGCATTTAAACAAATCTTTGCCTGCTAGCAAGCCATACTTTTTGTATTCGATTTTGATATAGAATATATTAAAGGGGAAGAGAACTAACTCCCAGATTTTCTCACCAAGGAATTCATCCAAGGCCATGAAAAAAAGCAAATTATCTTCTGGCAGCCAAGAATGGTGCTCACTCAACCCCAAGCAGTAAGCCTACTTATTCAAAGGCTCACTTTTAAGGAATATGATTGGCATCTTATTAAAGCCAAAACAATAGTCCCAGTTGAAAATGAAGACACTGGAAAATCACCTGAACATGTAGCACATATTTATCTTAAAGATGATTTAACATCATACATTGTCCCTAAAACCAGGGAATATTATGAACAAATCTTAAAAGAAACTGATTTAATTAAAGTTACCCATAACATGCGCAATTCTCATGAGATTGCATATTCAACTTTTAAAATCAAAAAGATTTTATCAAAAAATGATTGGTACTCCAACTTATTTGTTAGGGAAAAAATTTAAAATAAATGAATTCATCCAGTCTCATATGATTACTTTGATTATATTCAAGCATGGGAAAACATGCTTTATTACTAGAACTCAAAGAAGCCTTATACATGGTACATTCAGTTTAAAATTGAAAATTATTATACTTATCATGATTTTGCTACTTGGTTTAGGAATTGGTTCTTAAAGGCCTTTGACCAATTTGAAGAACATAATATTAGTTCAACTCTAAATGAAGATAATTCATTAATGTTATTTTTTGCATTATATAAAGTCCCATGGATATTGAAATGGGATTATGCATTAACAACTTTTCAAGAGATTTATTGTCTTATCAGATAATCATATGCTAGATGGTGGGATAAAACCCCCTAATTGAATTCGACAATTTTAAAATAATTGAATTATTTCAAGCTCTAAAAATAAAAATACCTACTTCTCCTAAATCTCCAAGGGGAAAGAGCAAAGTAGAAACAATTATCGAAACCTTCAAAGATAAGGGAAAAGTAATGAATATAATCTCTAAAAAATTAGAGAAATTATGCTGTGAAGAAAGCCCAAGTGACTCCGAAGAGAAGCTGGATCTAGAGCCTTCTAAAACGCAACCTCCAAATGGCCAGCACAAGTGGATAGGCATCTAAAAGTAAATGGCAGACACATGACACCAATAAAGGACCCACAAAATCACTCTAGACAATCGACTCCAACCTTATCCTGGGACACTCCACTAGACAAGAGACCCACTCTCCACATGTGAGAGCATTTGCTTTTGTAAAAGCCTAATGAGGCTTACCTTTTCAATTATTGTAATTTTGTTTGATAGTAAGTACTCTCCTTCGATATAAGACCTTAAGTTTTATAAGAGAGAGAACATAGATAATAGAGATATAAGTTAGTTTTATTTTCTATAAAAGAAAGTGTGCTTCCGTTTGTAAAATATTTCCTTTCTTCAATAATATCATAAGTTGTCTATATACTAGCATCATTGCTTGTGTATTATCACCTCTAGTAGATCTTGGTCCAGTTTGGTATCAAAGCCATAACTAGACATGATTAAGTAATAGAAGATTGGCTAAGATTTTATGAAATTTTGCAATTAAAGAAGAGATTAAGTTACTTAAAGAGACTTTGACGAGCAGCCAACAAAGTAAGTCCTAAGGAGAGGCAACAACTGATAAGTGCTTGAAAAGCACTAATATTTCGTGATTTATTGTGCTTAATTATTTAAAAATAGATTTGTTATATCTTGTTTATATGATTATTTTCATAAATCTATCAATTCGGAATAACGGGTATGTTTTAGTGTATTTCAAGTGTTTTTAGCATCAAATGAGTTGAATAATGCAAACACACAAAGACGGAACACTAACGGCGCTTGGATCACAATTTATGGGCAACACGAGTCAAATTATGTAAGCCATACACAATGAGCCAGCACATATGTAAGGGGTACATGTGAAGAATCTGAAGACAACACGAGCCGGGGCAAGCAAAATGTGCCGCGGCAAGCACCTCTCGGGTTTTGACCATTGTTTCCAATTTATTGTTGTGTCGCGGCAGGAAAATTTCTATGCCGCAGTGAGTCTATTCCTAAATCAATCAGGAATTATGTAACCCTTACATCTATAAATACCCCCTGAAGAGTCCCACTTACGTACACTTCAATTTTACGAACCAACAAGAGACTCAATCAGTTTTTAGGAGCTTTTCCACACTCAAAGAAGCAAGGGAATCAATTCTAAGGATCCAAGAAACCAATGAAGATCAACGATCAAGCTTTTGGAGAAGAATGGCATCCCATCCAATTGTGGTATTTAGATCTAGGGTTTCTTTTTGTTATAGAATTTTGTTTTCTTCTTCTTACTTCTTTGAGTGTATGTTCAAATTGAATTTGTCTATGAATTTTAATATGAACATGAGTGGCTAATTTTATTATGGATGTTTAGTTTGTGTTGCCATGTTTGCTAGAACTGTTGTGGTGAATGTTTTTATTACTTTGAAATAAATTAAATTACCTTTTGATTAAGAGCATGTTTAGATATTTAATTGTGAATTTTCATGGGCCAATTTTAGATTCATAGTTAGGTTGAAAAATATTAGAGTTTGGTTTTAGGAACGTTACCTTAACTTTACTTTGAAAAACTTAATCAAAACTTCAAATTAATGACCTAGTCATGGCATTAGTTTGATTGGCATATTTTCCTTGTGCATAATTTGGTTGCTATTTGATATACCCAATCGTAGGATATTGTTTAGTTAATCAAGAAAGAGAATTACCCGCTCATAGGAATTTTTGTAATTAAAAGAAAAGTCGGTAATAATTGTTTATTATAGAACGTTCATGTTAATTCACCATTACTTTTTGATGTAAGTATGACCAACCAACCTAAACGTCCATACATCCTCCATTGACATTTGAAATCTTCTTTTTGAGTTAATTCAAAATTTGATCCACTTTGTTTACAGTTTTATTAGGTTTAGGATTCTAGTTATTTAGAGTTTTAGTGTTACTAGAATTCTATTTAATTAGTGTTTTAGTTGCTTTTGAACTCTAATTAGTTTAAGATAAAGGTTGTTTAAATTCATTGCAATTCCTTGAGAGATCGACCTCGGAGGTTTGCTTATCACTTTCTACAAGTAATTCGTACACTTGCGAGTACTATAATTTGCACATCAAGTTTAAAGTATGGAAAAATTCTTCTCGGTAGGATAAGAGTACCTTTTATTTCACAAACTTACTCAACTTTTCTACCCAAATGTTCTTTTTCATCCTCATATTTATAGATTCCATATGTCCCTTGGTTTTTTGCTTGATTTTCTTTCTTTAATTTTCTTGCTCTTTATTCAAATATATATATATATATATATATATATATATATATATATATATATATATATATATATATATATATATATATTAAATCAAAGCAAGACATATAAAATACAAATTCTCATGAAAACTAAGTATTACATTGAGTACTCCTATCCCTAAGGGTAGTATAATGTATAAATGTATATTGAGTTCACGGGTGTCACTATAGATAAACTTTACTGGGAGGCTTGAAAAGTTCAAACTGTCCAAAGATAGCCTAAATCACTTTTTAAGTGGTATTTGATTCTATTATTTCGCCTTAATGGATTTTCAAGAAAGTTCTAGAGTTCGTTGAGACTTAAAATATATCATGAATATGCATACACTACACAAACCAAACATAGTGATACTAACCAAACAAACTACCACATATTCCACAAAATCCTTAAACTAAATGAATCTAACAAAATTTAATTTCTTTCTCATGTCACCTTTATTACAATTGATAGACTTGTAGTTACTTGCATATCAATAACCCTATCAATGTAGTATTGGACAAATAAGGGATCGTTAGGGACTGGGGACTGAAGGGACACCTACAATAAGTGTTAGTATAATAAATATTCACAAATATACAATGTGTAGAAGAATTTATGGGGTTTTGTAATCGGTTTTTAACTAAAAGCAAAACAAAAATTATATACAAGTGATCATCTCTATTCACACAACCATAGATAACCAAGCATTCAATCAGATTGTCATGACTAATAGCAACGAATTCAATCCCATAAACATGCATAAGAATCGAACCCTTGAGAATAAGGGCAACGACCTCAAATACTCAACATATTCTTCTAAATTCTCTAAGATATAGGAAACGTCCATTACCTAGATATTTTACCCGACTTAAACATAGTAGAAACGTCTAACCATGTGAAAATTAAAGTATATCATTAAGCTTTCATGAATATAGTTCGAATACAAGCTAAGACTACGGGTGTCAAACATTACCTTGCAATCCTCACACACACTTTTACAAGTTTTACCTTTTGATTAGAACCTCATAAGGATCGCCCTATGAGAATCCTAATAGGCAATATGATACTTTTCATCACCACATAGAAAACGTTCATATGTAGTACTACTAACTATCAATGATATATAAACCCTATACGTTTCGAACCATATAAGACTACATATCTAAATTAGAGTGAAAATTCTTACACATAATCATAGTTCATGAATTCATAACTCCATATCATTAACAATCAAATTTAATGCTTTAATCAAATATGAACATAAACAAGACATATAGCAAATAAATCATATTTCCAATAAAAGAATCCAAAACAAATAACTTCAATACAATAACAAAAATAATTAAAAACAATAAAAATAAATATTACACTTTTGAAGCTTGAGAAGTCTTGATGATGATTCTTACATCCTTGAAAAATCTTGATAATAATCTTTTACTCTAAGGTTAATGCAAATGAAGAGATGATTTTGAGAGGTGGAGCCTTGCTCCTTATATAGGAGAATTGGTTGGCTATTTTCTCTTCTTTTTCCAATGTGGGACTCATTATACCTCTTTATAGGATAATTTTCTGCTAATCTTTGCTCTAATTTCGATGTGAGACTTGGTGTGCTCTTTTGAATTAAATTCAATATCCAAGTTTTCGGACAGATTGAACCTCGATTACTAAAACGGGAATATCTCAGCCATCAAAATAGATATGATCAAGTTCTTGGAGGTTCTGGAAACTAGACATGTAGGGATTTCCAATGACACCACATTTCATGATTTTTGGACTTCTGAGTTGTCTGGTAGAGACCTTCGAAGTTAGACTACGAAATCTGTCAAAATTTTGATTTCCTTCAAATTTAAGTTTTATTTTGATTGTCTCTTGGCCTCCACTCCTTCCTTTTCAAGTGTAACAAGCCCTAAACTCTCCAATTTGATGATGATAATGCAGATTCCCTACAAAAGAATTAAGAATTTATAAGAAAGGAAAAGTTACATTAAATAAGAAAAGCTCAAAAACTTCATTTTTGCTCATTTTTACACACCAATGCTATCTATGGACTCATTTCAACAATCTAAGTTAAAAGTAACACAATTAAGATCAAAGTGTAACCAAATAAGTAAGGAAATACATTAAAAATATCACACAAAGTGTTCCTATCAACAATCACATTAATATCATAGACTTCCGAATTGACTCAAATGGACTCGATACTATCCTAACAAAATTCATATGAAATATCTACAAAAAGTTAAATTTGGTGTAAATTCATGCTCATGGAATATTTTTCCCACTCCCAACCTAATTTTTACATTGTCCTCAATGTTAAAAAGAAAAACAAAAGAAATTAAGTAAAGAAGCAAGAGAAGTTACCCCCCTTTTCATATGAGATTGTGTACATTACACTTACGCTCTGGTTCACTATTTATTGCCCTTCTCATCATGTAGCATTTAGTTCGCAAGAAATATGCATGAAATCCTTTAAATGTTTGCATCACAACTCAAAACCAAATTTAAAGATTAACTAAATTTAAATGAAAACAAAAGCCATTAAACAATGTTAATTCAAATCCTTAAACAATCCAGCATAAAATAAAAACAAAAGGAAAACAAAATAAAATAAATGAAACAAAATGAAAATTAAACTAGAAAATGAAAATTAAAAAAAGAAAATACAATTGGGAGGCTTAGTCCTCCATATCATCAAGTGGAGTATAGCTTGGTATTCGTGTGAATATCTCATTGGGTTGGTTCGCCGGTGGTCTGAAAACAAAGTCGTGTCCCGAATACTGTGGAATTGGGCCAAACTGGTGAGGTTTACTCCGCTTTGTGTCAATTGAAAACTTATCATTTTGTGGAGTATAGCTTGGTATTCGTGTGAATATCTCATTTGGTCGCTGAACCAAGCTTGCTGTTGAGTTTGATATTCTTGTATTTTATTAACCCTTGCCTCCAAGTTCACCAACCTGTCTTTTGTGGTAGCATTCTTGGAAGAGGTACCATCACCCTTCCTACTACCTTGTCCCGCTTTGGTACCACTAGTTAGGTGTTGCATGTAAGCAAAGGTCAATGTTTCATCTGGTTGCAATAGTACCTCGCCCGTGTCATGTTGGACTCCATGTTTGACACATAAGGCGGTGATTAGTTGGGGAAAGAAGTAACTTAGGTTGTGATGCTTAGCTGAGTACACAACCCGTTGTTGGATAACCATTCCCACATCAATTGAACGCTCGGTTTCTATGGAATATTGCAAAATTGCCCGCTCCCTATCCACAGTACTGTAATGCCTGGTTGGCATTAATCTAGAACACACAAAGTACTGCCAGATACGGGAATGGGTTCCAAGGTGCTTAGCTTGAAAAATATTGACCATGTCTCCCTTATACTCCCACTTCGCATAACCATCGGTGAGGGTATTTATAATCTCATCGTAATCAACCTGTTTTAGATAGGTTTCATACCCGCTATCTTGAATATCCCTCAACCCATAGTAAGAATTTAAAACCATCCTATTAAAGGGGACCTCAACACCCCTTACCCATACCATTCTGTCCTGAGCTTTTGGGACATTCACATAGAATTTCTGGACCTATGAACTCACACCCACTTTCGGGGCGTGTACAAATTTTCTCCACCCTAATGCCTCAATCTTATCAATAATTCCCATTAGCTCCACTTGACCAAAGTATAAGCCCCTCTCATTAATAAACCCTTTATTTCTTTTAGCGGCACCCTCATACCATTTTTGTGCCTCTCGACTAACAAACCGAGAGGCATCAAAATTTCATTCTTCAACCACTTTACCTTTCCCTTTGGAACTACTACCCTCTCTGGCCTTTCTTTTAGGAGCCATAGATTTACTCAAATAATTTCACAACAAATTCCAAAAAATTCAGAAAAACCCCAAAAATTTCCCTCTTATCCAACTCAATTCACTTGAATCAGAAAATTTCAAACACAATTCACAGATTCCAAAAAATTAATACCAAATTAAATTAGAATTGTGAAGAAATTTACCTCTTTGGAGTTCGATTGAAACCTTGAAGAGAAAGCCCCAATTTTTTTCGAAACCCAAGTTTTGATGGAGAAGAGGAGGTGACTTTTTGATTTTTTGAGCAAATCTGTCAAAATTGAGAGAGGAATGCTTGATAGCACTATTAGAATGAAGAAATTATTGAGTAAAGTTTTGATTTTGGTGAGAAATTGAGAAGAAATTGGAGAGAAAGTGTGGGAAAGTGAGGAAAATTTGTGGGTGTCGTGATTTTTGAATTCACGAGTGCCCCTTTTCTTGCAATTTTTAGAGGCGCACTGTGACATGCTTTTTTTGCCGTCGCGGCATGGATAAAATTTTGGATTTTATGCTTGAAACAGAAACTTCCTTATCGCGGCACAAATTTTCCCTGCCGCGATGCGCATAAAATTTTCAAAAATTGCCCCAAAATAGAACTCTTCTCACCGCGGCACACACTTTTTTTTTTTTAAAAATTCATCCTCCAATAGAAAATTCCTCATGCGGCATAATTTTTTCCTGCCGTGGCACACAAATTTTTAAAATTTTTTATTTCTTTGGAATTTTTTGAAAATGGGCAACGCATTCACCCCAAACCAAGATTGGGGTAATGTCTTCATTTCCATGAAAAAAATTTTAAAAACAAAAATAAGAGAAAAGAACGAGAGAAAAAAATGAACAAAGAAAGAAACGAAATACAATACCGAATGGGTGCCTCCCATTTTGGGCTTAATTTTATGTCTTAGCAAGACGTGGCCGTTCTCGTGTCTAAAAATCTTGGGGACGTATGGTTTCTATGCTTTTTAAGTTGGTGTCTCCTTCCAAGTATGGCTTGACACGATACCCGTTCACTTTGAACTGTTCTTGTCTTTTGGAATTTAGCACCTCGACCAGTCCATGTGGAAGTACATTTGCAATTGTGTACGGTCCATTCCACCTAGAATGTAGTTTTCTTGGAAACAAACGCAAACATGAATTATGTAACAGAACTTTCATTCCAGGAACTAAAGACTTATTAATGAGCCCTTTGTCGTGATAGCGCTTAGTACGCTCTGTATATCTTGGCATTCTCGTAAGCTTCATCCCGAATTTCTTCAAGTTCGCTTAGTTGGAGTAGTCCTTTTTCCCCAACTTTTGTCATGTCTCTATTGAGCTCTTTAATCGCTCAATAAGCTCTATGCTCTAGCTCAATGGGTAAGTGACACGCTTTACCGAATATTAACCGATTGGAACTCATACCAATGGGTGTCTTGTATGCTGTACGATATGCCCACAAGGTATCATTCAATTTAACTGACCAATCCTTCCTTGAGGGGTGCACTGTGCGTTCCTATATTCCCTTGATTTGTCTGTTGCTCACTTCCACTTGCCCCAAAGTTTGGGGATGGTATGGGGTAACCACTCTATGAGAAATGTTGTACTTTTTCAAAAGCCCATCAAAAAGATTGTTGCAAAAGTGGCTGCCTCCATCACTAATGATCGCTCTTAGTGTTCCAAACTTGCTAAAAATGTTATCCTTCAAGAATTTAACAACAACGTTAGCGTTATTAGTTCTAGTGGGTATCGCTTCTACCCACTATGATACATAGTCGACTGCGACTAAAATATAAGTGAAACCAAAAGATGGGGAAATAGACCCATGAAGTCAATTCCCCACACTTCATATAATTCAACTACAAGATTTGATGTCAAAGGCATTTTATTACGTTTTCCTATATTATTGGTCCTTTGACATCTATCACATCTCACACAAAACATGTTAGCATCCTTAAACAAAGTAGGCCAATAAAATCCAGATTGTAATACCTTTAGGGCCTTTTTCTTGCCACCAAAATGGCCCTGCAGTGTAGCTCATGGCAAAACGTTAAGATGCTCTCATGTTCCTCTACGGGCACACACCTTTGGATGACTTGATCTAACTTGAACAAATAGGGGTCATCCCAAAAGTATTGCCTACAAATATTGAAAAACCTTTTCTTTTCCTGAAAAGTGATGTTAGGTCACAAAATGCCACTAGCAAGATAATTAACAATGTCAGCATAACATGGATTTAGACCTATTGTAAACAATTGTTCTTCAGGGAACGTTTCTATGATTGTGTCCTTACTTTGACCCTCAATAGTTTCATACTCAGAAATTAGCTTAGACAGATGATTAGCTACTACATTTTCAGAACCTTTTTTGTTCTTTGATCTCTAGGTCAAATCCTTGTAAAACTAGGACCCACCTAATGAGTCTAGGCTTAGCATTCGGTTTAGTCAATAGATATCTCAAAGCAGCATAATCCGAATGAACAATAACTTTAGTTCCTACCAAGTAAGACCTAAATTTATCAAGTGAGAACACAACAACCAATAACTCTTTCTCAGTGGTGGTATAGTTAATTTGGACATCATTGAGTGTTTTGCTAGCATACTATATAACATGTAAATGTTTATTCACTCTTTGCCCCAAAACAGCTCCTATTGCGTAATCAGATGCATCACACATGATCTCAAATCGTAAAGACCAATCAGGAGCCACAATAACAGGTGCAAAAGTAAGTTTATCCTTTAAAGCATTGAAGGAAACAAGGCAATCATCATTAAAATGAAACAGAGTATCTTTGGAAAGTAGGTTACATAATGGATGATTTATTTTGGAAAAATCCTTAATAAACCGTCTATAGAAACTTGCATATCCTAGGAAACTCCGTATCCCCTTAATAGATGTAGGGGGAGGCAACTTTGCAATTAAATCTATCTTAGCCTTATCTACCTCAATTCCTTTGCTAGATATGACATGTCCTAAAACTATGCCCTCTTGGACCATAAAATGAATTTTTTCCCAACTAAGTGTCAAATTACACTCAATGCAACATTCTAACACTAAAGTCAATTTATGCAAGCAATCATCAAAGGATTTACAGAAAATAGAAAAATCATCCATAAATACCTCGATGAATTCCTCCACCATGTTTGAAAAGATTGACATCATGCATCTCTGAAAGATGGCAGGTGCATTGCATAGTCCAAATGGAGTCCTCTTGAAAACAAAAGTACCGAATGGGCATGTGAATGTTGTTTTCTCTTGACCCTCCGGAGCAATGGGTACCTAATAATAACCTGAAAGACCATCTAAAAAAGAGTAGAAATCATGTCCAGCTAGTCTTTCTAACATTTGATCAATGAAGGGAAGGGAGAAGTGATCCTTTTTGGTGTACAAATTTAATTTTCAAAAATCGATATACATCCTCCAACCTGTGATTATCCTAGGGGGCACTAATTCATCTTTCTCATTCTTAACCACGGTTATTCCAGATTTTTTTGGTATCAAATGAACTGGATTAACCCATTTACTCTCCCAAAAATACATATTTCAGATGCTTAAGTAGTTCTTTAAGTTCCAATTTAGGTGGGGCAATCTCATTATCATATGGGACATCTAATAAGTCTAAGGGTATACTAGCTTCATCTAATGGTATGACATTGTCTAAAAGATCATTGTACTCCCTAGCCTCATAGTCTAAGATATCATCTACCTCTCTAACTATAAGTGCTACCTCTAATTTATCATCTAATCCATCCTGCACAAAAGTATCATGAAAAATGGGATCTAAACATTCAACAAATGAGCATTCATCAATAACAGGTATAGAAGGGTAAGAAGATGAATAAAAAACTTTAAAATGTACAGTCTCTCCCAAGATTATCATTGTCAACTTCCCACTTTGGACATCAATGATGGTTTGGGTAGTGGCCATAAATGGTCTACCCAAAAGAATTGTATGATCCTTGTCCAAAGATGGGTTATCCTGCATATCTAAAACCACAAAATCAACGGGTATGATTAGCTTATCTACCTGTACAAGTAAGTCCTCAACCATTCCCTTAAGATATTTAACAGATCTATCCACAAGTTGTAGGGACATGGTTGTTGGTTTTAGCTCTCCCAAACCTAGCTGCAAGAAAATAGAGTAAGGCATCAAATTTATACTAGCTCCTAGATCAAGCATAGCCTTAGCTACTTTCCTATCCCCCATAGTAATATTAATGATAAAACTACCTGGATCTTTTAACTTAGGGGGTAAGTTTGGTTGAAGTACTGCACTAGCAATTTCAGACACTATGACTCTTTCATTAAGCTCATACCTTCTTTTCTTAGTGTTTAGTTCTTTGAAAAATTTTGTATAAAAAGGTACGTTTCTAATTACATCTAACAGAGGCAAATTAATATTCACTTTTGAAAGCATGTTAAATAAATCAGAAAATTGCTTATCTTGCTTACTGTCCTTTAAACGGTGTGGGCATGACACTGGTAGTCAGTATGGCTCTAATGACGTGTATAACTTAAGGGAGCTAGATGACTCTCCAATTGTTGCCTTTGAAGGCTCGTCATGTTTGTCACTTGTTTCCCCCAATTCCTTAGAAACTGTGTTGTCATCTTCCATGTTATTTGCACTGTAAGGTAAAACTTTTGAAACTACCTTACCACTCCGAAGAACCGTAATAACTTTTGCTTAATCGGGTTGACTGGGCTGCTTTCCTGTCTCTTGTTTGTGCATTTGTTCAGCTAGCTACCCCACTTGTATTTCCACTCTTTTCATTGATGCTTCCATAGAGTCCATCCTTCCACTACAGGATTGCATGAAACTATTCAAGGTTTCCTCTTCGATCGGTTTATTTTATGGAAATTGTCGGTTAATGTTTTGGCCTTATGTTTGATTTTGGATAAATGGTGTGCTATTGTTTTGTTTCCAAGCAAAGTTGAGGTGATTTCTCCATCCAGGGTTGTAGGTGTTAGAGTAAGGGTCGTTCCTAGGTCTAGGTTGGTACCCTTGCATTAAATTTGCCTCTTCATTAGCACCTGTATAAGAATCACCAGCAAAAGAACAAACGTTAGCCCCATGTCCATAAGAACTACAAACTCCACATACCTTGTGTTTTGGCATTTGATTTATATTGGAGGTAGTGAGAAGTTGCACATGTTTAGTTAACTCAACAAGGTGCATGGCCATTTCGTTGGTGGAGCCTAATTCATGGACTCTAGCTCTTTTTCCTCTAGCACTCTTTTGTTGGGAATTGGCTCCCAACATCTTAAAAAGTTCATAGGCTTCATCCGCTATTTTCTCACCCATAGCTCCTCCTGCAACGTTGTCAACTATGAATTGACATTGTAGTTTCAATCCGTCATAGAAAAATTGATTTTGTAACTACAAGGGGAAGTGGTGATGTGGACACTGTATCAAGAGTAATTTGAACCTGTCCCAAGTCTCGTGAAAGGGTTCTCCTTCCATTTGCAAAAAAGTAGCAATTTTGATTCTTAGGTCTGACATTTTTTTATAGGAATAGAACTTACCCATAAATTCGTAATATATAGCGTCCCAAGTGGCCAAAGAACTAGGTGCCATTGTCCTGAGCCAAGACTTAGCTCTATCTTTGAGAGTGTAAGGAAAACACCTCATCCGTAGTTGATCTTCACTAAGTCCCTGCAGTGGAAAGGTTTGCATAGTTGCATATAATTCTCGCATAAAATTTAAAGGGTCCTCATTAAGGATACCGTAAAAGGAGGGAAGCATGAAATAATGAATATTTTTCAATTCATAATTGATGTGTTAAAATGTGTACTCGCAAGTGTACGAATCACTCGTAGTAAAGTGACAAGCAACTTCCAAGGTCGGTCTCTCAAGAAATTGCAGTGGTTTTAAATAACTAACTTTTAACTTAAATAGAGTTCTAATGAAAACAAAACACTAATTAAATAGAGTTCTAGTGAAACTAAAACTCTAAGTAACTAGAATCCTAACGCTAATAAAACTGTAAAAAGGTTGTTTGTTTTTGGTAACGAGAACAATCATACGACACTCAAACGAAAACAAAATCGCAATCAAACAATCAATTCAATTAAATCAAATATCAATAGAGGATGTATGGACGTTTAGCTTGGTTGACCATGCTTGCATCGAAAAGGTATGGTGAGATAACATGAACGTCCTATATAAACTAACTACCGGCTTTCCTTTTAATTACGAGACTCCTTTTGGCGGGGGTAGGTCTCTTTATTGATTAACTAATTAATTGCCTTTGGCAGGGGTAAATCAAATAGTAATCAAATTATGCGCAAGGAAAACATGCCAATCAAATTAATGCTATGACTAAGTCACTAACTTGAAGCTTCGATTAAGTGTTTCGGAATAAAGTTAAGGTGACGTTCCTATAACTAAATTCTCAGATTTTTCAACCTAACTACGAACATCAAATGGGCCCATGATTATTCATAATCAAATATCTAAACATACTCTTAATCAAAAAGTAATTTATTCATAAATCAATAAAATACACCATACACAATTCTAGCAAACATGGCAACACAAACTAAACATCCATAATTAGACTAGCCGCTCATGTTCATATTATTATTCATAGACAAATAAAATATGATCATACACTTTAACAAATAGAGAAGAGAAATTAATTCTATAACAACAAGAAAATCCTAGATCTAAATACCGCTTATGGATTGGATGACGTTCTTCTCCGTAAGCTTTATCTTCGATCGTCGTTGGCTTCCTTGAATCCTTAGAATATTGTCTCTCGCTTCGTTAGAGTGTGGCAACGCTCTCAAAACTGATTGAATGTAGTGTTTGGGTCGCAAAATTGAGAAGAATGAGAGTTGTGTACGAATTGGTCGAGTTGTGGTGTAAGGGGGGTCTAAGGGGGTATTTATAGATGTAAGGGATTCCTGATTGCATTAGGAATAGGCGCGCCGCGGCATGTATTTTCCCCGCCGCGGCGCAACACAAAAATTGGAAATAATGCTCAAACCCGAGAGCTCCCCACCGCGGCATGCAATTCCCTCGCCGCGGCGCGTGTTGCTTTGCTTTCCTTCACGTTTACCCCCTTACATATGTGATGGCACATTATGTAAGGCTTACATATTTGTCTCGTTTAGCCCGTAACTCGTGATCCGAGCGCCGTAGGCGTCCCGTCTTTGCGTGTTTTCATCATTTGACTCATTTGACGCTAAAAACACCTGAAATGCACTAAAATATACCCGTGACTTCGAATGGATAGATTTATGAAAATAATCGAAATAATAATCATAATAAATCTATATATCAATCAATTAAGCACAATTAATCACGAAATATTAGTGCTTTTCGAGCACTCATCAATAATTCCTAGCTGCCTCTGTCAGTTGAATGCACGATGTGGCAGTCCCAATAATAGGTCTTGCAAACTCTTTATTCATCATCTACCTACCCACGTGTTCGCCCATTACTGCTTGCAATTGTTGTTGGTCTTCTTCCTCTTGAATTTGATTATCCAGTTTCCTTGATAGGTGTCTGATCCTATGAGTATTGTCAATGAAGGGAGTGAGTTCCTTATTAAGTGACCTCCTACCCTGCATGCACAAATTAATCAATTTAAAGGTTAGGTTAGGTAAGGTTAGGTGTTAATTTCGGAGTCTTTAATAGCGAAACTACTTAGCAACTATGAAAGAAATTGAACTCACTACTTAACTGTTTTAATTTAATAAAGGTTAAGGCATTAGAGCTTCATTATAGCTTCATTAATGTTAAGTGTAGCATACTTAGTTCAACTTATGGGAATCTTACTCTCTTAACTTAATAAGAGTAAGTTCTTACTTACGCCCTTCCCAACTACGAATCTTATATATAAGATCGAGAGCCCCCAAGAACGGAAGCCTTTCACTCCCCATTAACTGACTTACCCAAATAATCTTTCTAAATCTAGCTCTTAACCTCGAGCCCTGGGAAAAATGGGAATACCAATTCACAGTCATATGCTTGAGGATCATCCGTTGGAAATTGAATATCAGAAACTACTAGAGGTGTAATAGTTCAAATAGCAGTAAAACCCTTAACAAGGGAAAGACTAAATAATTCAGCTCTATTAAGTGTCAGAGACAAGAGTTGAATCGTCCTTAAGTGCAAGATCAATTTATTTTAACTATTACCCTAACTTTTCTGTTTGTATCAAGGACTCAAATGTCCTTAGATCTTTGAAAGTTCGTATACAAGCCCATGGATTTAACATGAAGGAGGGAACCAGCAACGTAGCTCTCATTTATAGAGTCTACTTTAAGGTGATGAACACCATATGTCCAAATGTAAATCTGAGATCATTTGTTGAAGACCAGAAGGGCCAGACAACTTTATTTCAAGCAAATATAGTAAAATCAAAGCTGAATGTTCCACAGATGATTAAGTGGGATGAAATTCACTACCAGAATCATGGTCTTTACAACAAGAGCAACAAAACTTACCAGTTCCCCATAACACTAAACTAGAACAAATCATCAAACACGATGATGGTTCACTAAAGATTATTTTTCACTCAAAAAGAAAAGTCAAAATTAATGAAAGCCCAAGAATTTCATTACAGGCTTCATCAAACCCTTCTAATGCCTCAAAAGGCAAAGAGACAATTTTTAAAGGAATTCAAAGACTCCCAACATACTACAGAAAGATCTGTAGAAGAGCAATCAAAAAAACTTGAAAGTCCAACACTTTCTTATATGGGTTTTGGATCTAGATCTAATTCAAGATTCTCTAATGTTATGTGTTAGAAAACTCTAAAAAGAGTTTTTCTTATCTTGAATATATAATATCCACAATTAATGATCCAGTCAATAGTGAGAAAAAAAGAAATTTATTTATCTCTTAATAGGGATTTACAAAAGATGTATTACGAAAAATACAGAGCATTCTTAAAGTATGCTGCTAAGAAAAATCAGGAATCTGAACTAGATTTCTTTGAATTTATTGTTAAATATTCTCAACAAAAAGGAATCAATATTCCTGAAATACAGAATCTGGAAAAGACTTATCAAACATTCTCCTTATCTTCAGGAGAGAAGGTGGCATCAATTCGTCCCCCAGATGCAACAATAGTAATATCCGATAAGGCACAAGCAATTCCTTATACAGGAACCTCAACTAAACCTGAAGAAATAACTACAGATGGATCGGTCAATCAAGTTTTAGAACAAAACAATTATACCAACTTATATCTTCAAACAGTTGGTAATCAACTAACTAGATTTCGTTGGTGGAGCCTAATGCACTCTTTTGTTGGGAATTGGCTCCCAACATCTCAAAAAGTTCATAGGCTTCATCCGCTGTTTTCTCACCCATAGCTCCTCCTGCAACGTTGTCAACTATGAATTGACATTGTAGTTTCAATCTGTCATAGAAAAATTGATTTTGTAACTACAAGGGGAAGTGGTGATGTGGACACTGTATCAAGAGTAATTTGAACCTGTCCCAAGTCTCGTGAAAGGGTTCTCCTTCCATTTGCAAAAAAGTAGCAATTTTGATTCTTAGGTCTAACGTTTTTTTATAGGAATAGAACTTACCCATAAATTCGTTATATATAGCGTCCCAAGTGGCCAAAGAACTAGGTGCCAATGTCATGAGCCAAGACTTAGCTCTATCTTTAAGAGTGTAAGGAAAACACCTCATCCATAGTTGATCTTCACTAAGTCCCTGCAGTGGAAAGGTTTTCATAGTTGCATATAATTCTCGCATAAAATTTAAAGGGTCCTCATTAAGGATACCATAAAAGGAGGGAAGCATGGAATAATGAATATTTTTCAATTCATAATTCCTAGTTGCCTCTGTCAGTTGAATGCACGATGTGGCAGTCCCAATAATAGGTCATGCAAACTCTTTATTCATCATCTGCCTACCCACGTTGTCACCCATTACTGCTTGCAATTGTTGTTGGTCTTCTTCCTCTTGAATTTGATTATTCAGTTTCCTTAATAGGTGTCTGATCCTATGAGTATTGTCAATGAAGGGAGTGAGTTCCTTATTAAGTGACCTCCTACCCTGCATGCACAAATTAATCAATTTAAACGTTAGGTTAGGTGTTAATTTCGGAGTCTTTAATAGCGAAGCTACTTAGCAACTATGAAAGAAATTGAACTCACTACTTAACTGTTTTAATTTAATAAAGGTTAAGGCATTAGAGCTTCATTATAGCTTCATTAATGTTAAGTGTAGCTTACTTAGTTCAACTTAAGGGAATCTTACTCTCTTAACTTAATAAGAGTAAGTTCTTACTTACGCCCCTTCCCAACTACGAATCTTATATATAAGATCGAGAGCCCCCAAGAACGGAAGCCTTTCACTCCCCATTAAATGACTTACCCAAATAATCTTTCTAAATCTTGCTCTTAACCTCAAGCCCTGGGAAAAATGGGAATACCAGTTCACAGTCATATGCCCGAGTATCATCCGTTGGAAATTGAATATCAGAAACTACTAGAGGTGTCAGTAGGCTGAAAGCCCCCTATTGATCCAATAGCGTTGGACGAGCCCCGTCTTCCATCTTTAGGTCCTTCAAGGAAAGTAAATTAAATGTGGCGCGGGGCCAATCGTACTTGTAGCTCAGTTTGGGTGCTCCCCAAAGAAGCATCATTTTGTATAGTCAGTCCCCCAGTTGTTCATGTTGGCCAACATGACCCCCCACTGCTCGTTATCCTGTAGGGGCTAGGCTAACGATAAAAAGCCATAAATAAGCTATGGCTGCTCATTAGCCCCCTATTTTAGTTAGGATTCTGGATTCAAATTATTGGGGGTCTTCTGTCTAGCGTTCGCTTAGAGATACTACGAGTCCTCCGTCCCAGATTCATTCGCTAGATACTGGTTCACCGGTACTACCAAAAGGTCTCATGCTTACTACGTTACTGTTATTGATGTTTATCTGAAGACCCCAGTCGTGCTTCTAGTTTCATCATTCAAACAAATTGATCCTCGTGCTCTGCCATAAGAACTTGGAGTCCGTATCATGGTGAAGGTAACGCTGTGATTCTTGCTCAAAAAGACCGAACGTGTTCGAGTTATTGGCTCATCCAACCCAACAGCATTCATGAGCTCGTTCAACTGTCCCTCGGAGAAGTACCATGTTCCGTATTTAAGTTCATAACTTCATAACTTCCAAACTTACAAACTATTTATTAAAACTATTAAAGATTTGTTTTTAATGCCTTTAATGCGTTAACTGAACCAAACTACAAGAGTACCTACTTGATCTCGGTGGCACAATAAGATTAAATAACAATCGATAAGGCTTGAGCTTGAAATTCGACATTCTTCGAATGATGCTACTAAGCTCACTAAGACTTAATGTGGGCTATTATGCAATAAGACCTCCTGTGGGCCACTATGCAATATGATGTAGCTGTTACTAAATGTATAAGTATAATATGGGTTGTTTCATCTGTGCTGCAGAGTACCTGATAATGCTTTAATTAATTTGTGTTAATGCTCTATGAGTATGATTACTACAAAAATCAGTCTGAAGGTTAGGTTAACGAATAACAAACTGTGGAATATGATTAAAGTGTTTGGCACGACCGTTGGTTTCATCATTCGCTTTCTTTGAGTCTCAACTCAGGCTGTGGTGAAGAAAATTGGAATATAAGAAATGGATATGGATGAGGATCTTGTGGTTGGTGCTGGCTTAAAGTAGAAGCGTTCGAGTGAATCTCTCGAGGGGTTACCTAACCTACCCTCAATATGCGCATTTACACGAGCCGACTACAAGATGATCTCCCACAATGAGATCAGATTTGATTAACAAGAACCTAACACATGGTTTGTAAGCTAATTAAATCATATTGATCTTAAACGTAGTTATCGATTAAACATAGCTACGAATATGATCTAAATAACAAGATACATAACAAATTATATATTTGATTGAATTAACTTACGATTCAATAACATGTTGTATAATTGATAGAGGAAACCAATAAAGTACGATTTATTAGTTTCGTGATCCAATCCATGCTAAGTAAGCTAAATGATTTAAGGAAAGGATAAGGACTGGTCGAATGGTTCGACATGTAGTTGTAACGAAGAAAGAGCAATAATCTATGTTTATGTATTCACCCTAGTAACTTTCTCGAATAAATAGGGCTAGCGTAAACCCTAGCCTCACTTATAGCAGAATGCCTAACACGTCGACAGTCCGAAAAGTTGGGGTTGTTGACTACTGGGATCGCAGCGAACCAGGGAGAAGAGCATACATCTCTTTTTCCACAAGCCAGTTGAGGGCTTATATATAAACTGGACTCCTACATCAGATAAAGTAGTGGGCTGCTAGCATTACATACAGCATTAACATAACAAAGTGGAGTGGACAGGTACCATTGGTACACTGTACAATGGTAGCACTGCGTCTACCACATAGTATAATAGAAGAGCATTAACTCTTCTATGTTTCTGTACAAAGGTACTCTTAGTTAGCAATGTGTGATACCAAGTAGTTAGGAGTTATATTCGTACATCTATGTTAATGCTCTATGTTAATGCTCTATATTGGTATTTATGTACTCTTTATTCATACATATTGTTAGTATTAGTGATACCAACTTACCAATGGTTTGAATGAAAGCTTCTAGAACAAGTTCAAAAAGTCTTTCTTCATGTTAGCTCTTTATGTTATGTACTCTTCTTTAGAAAGCTTTTCATGTTAACTTTTCACTATACTCAATACCTTTGTTATAGATACTCTACATATCAGATTATTGGTACCTAATAACTTAATTAAAGTTGCTAGCCCCTATTATGTTATTGGTACACCACATTGATTTGATGCATTTTTATAGAGAACGGAAGGAACAAGGCGTTAGATCATAACCGCATTGAACTGCTTGATCATAGATAGAGAAGGGTCCCTTAGGGGGGCACAAAACTTCGATCATCGGGGGTCATGATGGTATCCCGAAAAGATGTCCGATTTGTAAACAAAGATCAAGGCAGCAGAGAAATTGCAATAAGAGCACTATTTTTTTTATTTTTTAATTTTTTTGATTTTTTTGTGTTTTTTGAATAAAAGATAAAAAAAAATAAAATAAAAGTAAAGTAAAGTAAATAAAAAAATAAATCTAATTTAGAAACTCTAAAAAGTTAAAAAGAAAATTACTTAAAACGCCAATTTTTCGACAACAGTGCCAAAAACTTGATGTACAAGTTATAGTATTTGCAAGTGTACGAATCACTTTTAGAAAGTAATAAGCAAACCTCCGAGGTCGATCTCTCAAGGAATTGCAATAGATTTAAAAAACCTTTTTCTTAAACTAATTAGAGTCCTAAAGCAACTAAAACACTAATTAAATAGAATTCTAGTAACACTAAAACTCTAAATAACTAGAATCATAAACCTAATAAAACTATTAATAAAGTGGATTTGTGAGCAAGATCAATGGTATCGAATAAACAATCATGCAAATTCTGAATTAACTCAAAAAGAAGATTTCAAATATCAATGGAGGATGTATGAACGTTTAGTTTGGTTGGCCATGCTTGCATCGAAAAGTTATGTTGAATTAATATGAACGTTTTAATTATTACCGACTTTCCTTTTAATTACGAAAATTCATACGATCGGGTAATTCTCTTTGTCGATTAACTAAATAATATCCTACGATCGGGTATATCAAATAGCAATCAAATTATGCACAAGGAAAATATGTCAATCAAACTAATGCCATGACTAGGTCATTAATTTAAAGTTTTGATTAAGTTTTTCAAAGTAAAGTTAAGGTAATGTTCCTAAAACCAAATTCTAATATTTTTGAACCTAACTATGAATCTCAAATTGGCCCATGAAATTCACAATTAAATATCTAAACATGCTCTTAATCAAAAGTTAATTTAATTTATTTCAAAGCAATAAAAACATTTGCCACAACAGTTCTAGCAAACATAGCAACACAAACTAAACATCCATAATAAAATTAGCCACTCATGTTCATATTAAAATTCATAGACAAATTCAATTTGAACATACACTCAAAGAAGTAAGAAGAAGAAAACGAAATTCTATAACAAAAAGAAACCCTAGATCTAAATACCACAATTGGATGGGATGGCGTTCTTCTCCAAAAGTTTAATCGTCGATCTTCAATGGTTTCTTGGATCATTAGAATTGATTCACTTGCTTCTTTAAGTGTGAAAAAGCTCCTAAAAACTGATTGAGTCTATTCTTGGTTCGTAAAATTGAAGTGTACATAAATGAGACTCTTAAGGGGGTATTTATAGAAGGGTTACATAATTCCTGATTGATTTTGGAATAGGCACGCCGCAGCATACAAATTTTCCTGCCGCGGTACAACAATAAATTGGAAACAATGGTCAAAATCCAAGTGGTGCTCGCCGCAGTACACATTTATCTTGCCGCAGCGCGTGTTGTCTTCAGATTCTTCACATGTATCCCTTACATATGTGCTGACTCTTATGTACGGCTTACATAATTTGACTTATGTTGCCCGTAAATTGTGATCCGAGTGCCGTAAGTGTTCCATCTTTGTGTGTTTGCATTATTCAACTCATTTGACTCTAAAAACACCTAAAATACATTAAAACATACCCGTGATTCCGAATTGGTAGATTTATGAAAATAATCATATAAACAAGATATAACAAATCTATTTTTAGACAATTAAGCACAATAAATCACGAAATGTTAGTGCTTTCAAAGCACTTATCAATAGCGTAAGAGTGTAAGACTTTGTTTGATCTCTAAGGTAATCTTTAAATCTTCAATAATGGCAAGATTAGTAAGAAGCTTTTCTAATATTTCTACTATTTCTTCATCTTTAGGTAGTAACTCTGACACTTTACGGCCTTCTTCTGTAAATTCTAAAAATAAACAAGTAATTAAAGTAAAAAATATAGAAAAACATTACAAAACTGGAATATACATAAATATGGTAATTTCCATGTATTCAATAAAAATATCTTTAAACTAAAATCTAACTATATTGTAAAAACAATAAAAGATACACTCCCCTTATCAGGAGGAGAATCCTTATATATAAGTTTATTATCTAAAGATCTTACAGATTCTTATAAATATCAATTTAATTATTTGCATATTGGTTTAGTTCAAATAGCAGTAAAACCCTTAACAAGGGAAAGACTAAATAATTCAGCTCTATTAAGTGTCAGAGACAAGAGACACAAAAAATTTAAAGATTCCATATTTGGATGTGTTGAATCGTCCTTAAGTGCAAGATCAATTTACTTTAACTATTACCTTAACTTTTCTGTTTGTATCAAGGACTCAAATGTCCTTAGATCTTTGAAAGTTCATATACAAGCCCATGGATTTGACATGGAGGAGGGAACCAACAACGTAGCTCTCATTTATAGAGTCTACTTTAAGGTGATGAACACCATATGTCCAAATGTAAATCTGAGATCATTTGTTGAAGACCAGAAGGGCCAGACAACTTCATTTCAAGCAAATATAGTAAAATCAAAGCTGAATGTTCCACAGATGATTAAGTGGGATGAAATTCACTACTAGAATCATGGTCTTTAAAACAAGACCAATGAGCTAGCAGTATCATCTAAAAAGATGAAACTATTCCAAACCCAAGTAAGATTTTTGGGTCATAATATTGAACATGGGCTCATTAGCCCAATTGACCATTTTATACTCTATGTTGAGAAATTTCTGGATCAAATCAAAGATAAAAAAGAATTACAAACATTTTTGGAAAGTCTAAACTATCTCTCAGACTTTTATAAAAATCTTGTACATGATGCTAAACCACTATTTAAGCGTTTGAAAAAGAACCCCCAGAATGAAGTATAGCTTGCACCAAGCTGTCCAAAAGATAAAGCTTTGAGCTAAAGAGCTCCCATGCTTAGCTTTGTCTGACCCCAAAGCCAAAAAAGTAGTGTAAACAGATGCTTTGAAAATAGGTTATGGAGGCATCTTAAAACAAAAAATAGCTATAAAAGAGGCATTGGTAAGATTCACTTTTGGAACATGGAAACCAGCCCAACAGAAGTACTCTACCATTAAAAAAAAAATTTAGCAATAGTCTTAAGCATTTCAAAATTTCAAGACAACCTTTTAAACCAAAAATTCTTATTCAGAATTGATTGAAAATTAGCAAAAGAAGTTTTGTAAAAAGACGTTAAAAATCTAGTGTCTAAATAGATATTTGCCCGTTGGCAAGCCATTCTCTCAATTTTTGACTTTGATACGGAATATATCAAAGGAGAAGATAACAAACTACCAGACTTCTTAACTAGAGAGTATCTACAAGGCCATCATGAAGAAGGGAATATGAATTAGCAAAAGGGGTGCCCAATCAGCCTCTAGTGGCAAGGCATCACTAACAAAGGTTTAAAGGGAATATGAATGGCACCTTATCAAGTCAAAAGTAGTCATAGCCATAGAAAATGAAGACACAGGTAAATCACCTAAACAAATAGCTTCTATTTACCTAAAAGATAATCTGTAAGCTTATACTGTCCCTAAATTAAGGGAATTTTTTGAATTAATTCTTGAAGAAACTGATTCTATAGAAATAGTGCATAATATGTGCAATTCATGAGAAATTGCTTATTCCACTTTTGAAATCAAAAAGATTTTTTTCTAAAAATGGCTAAAACTCTAATTTATTCGTTAGAGAAAGATTTAAAAACAAAAGAATGCAACCAATCTCATATGATTATTTTGACTATATTCAAGAATGGGAACACATGCTTTATTACCAAGGCCCAAGAAAAACCCATACTTGGTACTTCCAGTTCAAAACTGATGACTATTATGCATTTAATGACTTTCCTGCTTGGTTTAGAAATTGGTTTGCATTTTTTGGACCAACTCGGGATATTTTCCAAAACATGTCTGAAAGGCCTTCGAACAATTTGAAGAATTCAATCTTAATTTGACACAGGACAATGATCATCCATTAATGTTCTTTTTAGCCCTGTATAAAACTCCTTGGATCCAAAAATGGAATTATGAACTATCAAATGTAAATACATTTTATTGCCTAATGCGGCAATCGACTGAAAGATGGTGGGAAAAAACTCCACTAGATCAATTTGAGAATTTTAAAATAATAGAATTATTTCAAAAACTAAAAGTTAAAACACCTACTTTCCCTAAAACTCCTAAAGGGAAAAAAAGGTAGAATTAATTATCAAAAATCTAAAAGATAAAGGAAAAAGTGATGGATACATCTCTAAAAAATTAAAGGAATTATGTACAACTAGTTCTACTGACTCAAATGAATGGTTAGATCTAGACCCATCGGAAAGTGACATCCAGATGGCCAGCATGGGATAAAAGCCAAATCAAGCCAAGTCAAGATAAGACAACCAAGCTAAATGGCCAAAACCGACAGAAAATAAGGGACCCACATTCACATGCTGGATAAGCAACTCCATCAACTCAGGGATACACCACCAGACATGGGGACCCACTTCACATGCTAAAAGCATCTTTCATTTACAAAAGTCTAAAGACACTTATCGTTTTAATAATTAAATTTTTTTATTGTAATGAACCCTCTTCTCTATACAAGGCTCTTAGTTTCAAGTAGAGAGACAATCTATATAGAAAAGAGTAGAAGATTGTAAGAAAACTTTCTTGTAATTTCTATCCATTTAATTTCTTCATAGCTATTATCTATAATTATCATCTCTAGTAGATCCTGGTCACAATGGTATCAGAGCCAAGACTAGATATGATAAGGTAGTAAGAAGATTGGCTTACTACCTCCAAAAGATACAACTTGATTGTAGCCATGATGTGTTGATTGATCTACGAAGTCCTACACTCTCCCATTTCAAATGGTATAAAGATGCATTCTTGGCAAAGGTCTTAAACCGAGAAGATTGTAATGGTGAATTTTGGAAAGAAAAATTTATTTCTAGATTACTAACACTATTTGCAGATAAAATTTGAACCCATCTACGAAATAAACATGGTGGTTTTATACCATTTAATATGTATACATACGAGGAGCTAGCTACTAAAGTAATAGCTCAGGGTTTAGCTTTATGTAATGACATCAAGCTCAAACAACAATTGGAAAAAGAAAGAGTCCAAAGTAAAAGGGCTCCTGGTGATTTCTGTGAACAATTGGGTATAAGGATATCTTAAAAGATTCCTCATCCAAGACAAAAAAAAAGGCCCATAAAAAAGATTGGTTTAAAACCTCGTAGCCCTCACAAAGTAAATGGACCTTCTCTAAAAGAAAGAGGTCTAAAAGGCCCAATTGATCAAAAAAGCCCAATTACAGAAATGAAGCTCAATTTACTAACAGTAAAGGCAAGATACCCACTTGTTATAAGTGTGGCAAACAAGGTCACTCAATACCAACTGTAGAACTCAACAGAAGATTAACGAATTAAACATCGACGAAAAACTTAAAAGTCAATTATCTCAAATCCTCTTAACATATGAATCTTCTAAAGAAGAAGAGTACCAAGATTATATGTATGAAACATCCTCTACCTCGTCTTATGAAGATGAGACATGTGAAGAAAAAGATAGTTGTGAATGTAACTACTATAAAGCTATCATTAAGAAGAATGGTTTAGATCTTGTAGATAAGATTGAAGATCCAGAGGACAAACATAAAGCCTTATCTAGGTATATTGAAGTTACTAAGGAAGAAACTCTTCAACTTCAAGAAGCAAAAATAAGGGTTTACAAAGCAAATTACAATATCATCAGCAACAATATTCTTTTAATGAAATCTTTAAAAGGATAAAAAATACACCTGCTAAGAAAGAACCAACAATAAACGATCTAAAAGAAGAGATTAATCAAAACCAAAAAAGATCTTAAAGATCAAAAAGGAAGAGAAATCCAAAAGGAAAGTGACAATTCCATTTCTAAATTTGCTGACATGAAATTCGTTAATACTCTCGATAGAGTAATTAACCATAAATGGTACTCAAAGGTTACCATTGTGATAAACAAAGAATACTTCTTTACAGTAGAAGCATTGATTGACTCTGGCGCTAATTTAAGTTGAATCAACGTAGGCATTGTACCAACAAGGTATTTTACCAAAACTACTCAAATACAAAACACTGCTAATGGAGGTCGAATGCTCATAAATTATAAACTGTCAAATACGATAGTATGTAATAACGGTGTATGCTAGAGACTACGTTCTTATTAAGCAAATAACTATCAAGAATGGTAATTTTGGGCACTCCATTTTTAAGTATGTTGTATTTGTTTAAAGTCACAGAAGAAGGCATAGTAATTGATCTTAAAGGTCATACTATTACATTTAAATTTACAAAAGAGCCCCAATGGCATAAGATAAATAATCTCAAAAGTAAATTAATTGAAAAGGAAAAAATTGTCTATTCCTTAAAAGAAGAAGTTGGTTTTCAAACAATAAACCAAAAACTTGCATCTAATGAAATGCAAAGAAAAACTCAATCTCTTAAAGAGAAATTTGAGCAAGAAATTTGTGTTGAAATTCCTAATTCATTCTAGCAAAGGAAAAAACATGTGGTAGAACTACCATATGAACCAGACTTTAAAGAGTCTCAGATATCCACAAAGGCAAGGCCTATACAAAAAAATGAACGACATTTGGAAATATGTAAGAAAGAAATAGAGGATTTGCTAACAAAGAAATTAATTAGAAAAAGAAATTCCCCTAGGTCTTGCCTGGTATTCTATGTGGAAAATAATGTTGAATTAGAACAGGGCATTCCATGATTAGTAATTGATTATAAACCTTTAAATAAGGTTTGAAAATGGATTAGATATCCAATTCCCAACAAGAAGGACTTATTAAATCGTCATTATAAGGCGATAGTCTTTTCTAAATTTGACATGAAAAGTGGCTATTGGCTAATCCAAATAGCTAAGCATGATAGGTATAAAACTACCTTCACTATTCTATTCGAACATTATGAATGGAATGTAATGCCTTTTGGGCTTAAAAATGCCCCATCAAAATTTCAAAAAATCATGAATGAGAATTTTAACCCTTATATTAGATTTACTATCGTTTACATTGATGATATGTTTGGTTTATTCAAAATCTATAGATCAACATTGGAAACATTTAAATATATTTTTTAGAATAATTAAAGAAAATGGGCTTGTGGTCTCAACAAAAAAGATGAAACTGTTCCAAACCCAAGTTTACTTTTTGGGCCATAACATTGAAAATAGGCTTATAAGCCCAATAGATCGATCCATCATATTTGCTGAGAAATTTCCAAATGAAATTTGAGACAAAAAACAACTATAGAGGTTTCTAGGAAGCCTAAATTATCTCTCATATTTTTGTAAAAATCTTGCAAGAGATGCCAAACCACTCTTCGAAAGACTAAAAAAGAACCCTCCTGAGTGGTCTACAGACTGTACCCAAGCAATCAAAAGAATAAAGCTGAGAGCTAAAGAGCTCCCATGTCTTTCCCTACTTGATCCTAAAGCTCTTAAAGTTGTGGAGACTGATGCTTCGAAGCTAGGATATGGACGCATCTTAAAACAAAAAATGCCTATAAAATAGGCATTAGTTCAATTCACTTCAGGCACTTGGAAACTAGCTCAGAAAAAATATTCCACTAGTAAAAAAATATTAGCAATAGTTTTGAGCATCTCTAAGTTCCAAGAAGATCTCCTTAATAAAAAATTCTTACTTAGAATTAATTATAAATTTGCAAAAGAGGTCCTTCAAAAGGACGTTAAAAACCTTGCATTAAAGCAAATCTTTGCTAGGTGGCAAGACATACTCACGGTATTCGATTTTGATATTAAATTCATCAAAGGTGAAGACAACTCCCTACCAGAATTCCTTACAAAGGAATACTTACAAGGTCATGAAGAAAGCCAATCAAAAGACCTTCAAGAGGAGCGCCTCACACTCGGCCTCCACAAGTAAAACCTCACCAACAAAGCTAATACACAAAATCTTAATAACCAAATTTTGTATTTGTAAAATGCTCGCAAGTGCATGAGTCACTTGTAAAAAGCGATAAGTATAATCTCAAGATCGTCTCTAAAGGAATTTTTGGTGGTTTTAAAATATTAAAACTTTTCTAAATTAGATACAAATAAAGATTAAATCCTAAACATTCTAATAAAGGTTGATTGTGAGGATGGTTGCTAAAATTTTAAATCCTTAAAACAAGTAAAATAAACGAGTGAATAGTTTGCTGAAATGATATGATGAAAGAGTATGAAAAATTAGCTAGCTAACTATTCCTGGATAGAATAATTTATGCAATTTTTACAATTAATTACATAAAGTATAATTTATTGATTTCTCTATTAAATCTAGAAAATTCCAAATTAATAGAGATTTTTCCTTAATTAATTAACTAAATTCTTTGATTCGGACAGTTAATTAATTAATTAGCATAAATCCTAGGAAAATAACTTAATCGCCTAAATTAAAACAAGTCAATGAATTAAATTAGGCTCATGTTCAAAAATGCACAATTGAACTTAGATGGTATTTCTAAAGCTCAATTCTAAAATATTTACATATGTTCATAAATTAAATTGGCCAAAAGCAATTCATAAACATAGATATTAAAAACAATGAACATGAAATAAATTACTTTAATCTAAAATGAACCACATAAATATTCATCTATTCATAGTCACATGACTAAAATCTCACACAAAAAAGGTTTAGCTACTCATTTCAAAATCTCAATCAAGGTTTTCTATTACAAGAGACATCTAATAAATTCTAGAGAGAAAAGAAATTAAAAACAATAAAAATACCCCACATCACTCTTGAAACAACCTACTTGATGTTGGATGGTCACCTCTCTCAAGATTCTTGATAGAGCTTCAATGGGGGAGCTTTAATGGAGGAATTTATCTCTTTAAAAGATGGAGAAGAAGAGATTTCGGCACTATTCAAGCTCATATAAAGAAGGGTTTTAAAAATTGTATTTATAGGTTAGGTTAGAAGTGAGAAAAAGTGTGTGAAAATCTAGAATTTAAGTGGTTTCTGGGTATGCGGGACGCGACACACATTTTCTTCTGCCGCAGCAAGAGATGATTCCCTAGTCTGGTATACAAACCCGAGAGTTAGGTGCTACGGTGCACAATATCTTTTGCCGCAACACAACTTGTTGTACATGCCTTGTAAATGTCCCTTACATAATTACTAATTCCTAACATAAGGCTTGCGTTCTTTTTCTCTTGTTTGTTCCCCCTTACATAGGGAATGTCATACAACGTAAGGCTTACATTATTTAGCTCTTTTTACTCCATTTTCACTCTCTTTGACCAATTAAGTAGCGTGACACATGGCAGAGTGTAATTTGTTTAAATATGCTGACGGAGCCAAATTGTCCACGTGGTTACTTGTAATTCACAAAAAATTATGGCGCTTGTCTTGCACACGCCTAAAGCGTGTTTCTTGAGCAATCCACATGGGTTTCTGTTATTGGTTGGACTTTGATGTCGTGGCACTGACTTGTCTTACGTGGATGATGACGTGTATAATGACGTGGATAATGACTTTGACTGGGCTTCCTAAGTGGATCCACGGTTCCTTCTGTAACCATCAACATTTCTAAGTGCATCCACAAATCCTTATATAATCCACCTGTCAAATTAAATTCATAAAAATTTTAGAAAAATTCTAAAAAATTATAAATTCTTTCAAAATAATTATAAACCTAAAAATGACTAAAATATCCTTAATTTGGGTAAAATATTTAAATAAACTATAAAAATAATACTAAAATACAACAAAATATTAGGACAAATATTGATTTATCAAATTCCTCCAAACCTGGATTTTACTAATCCTCAAGCAAAACAAAAGTTAAAGCTCAATATAGTAAAAATTTCATGCTCAATTTTCTTTATAAATTACAATTAAGATTTATGCACAATATGTTTAATTTCTTAATATTTTTAAAATTCATCCTGGAAACCAGACTCACATCATTCATCCATATCTCAATAATTATATTTATATCAAATTCTGTAAATTTAATGTCAAGAATCTAAATTCGCTTTGACTCTAATTCAATCTTTAATTCACACAGATCCTAAGATTCAAGCACTCATTAATATATGTGATAAGGGGAATTGGCATTATAAATAATTTTCTTTTTAACTTTTTAGAGTTTCTGAATTAGTTTTATGTGTTTATTTATTTTATTTTTATTTTATTTGTTATCTTTTATTAAAAAATACAAAAAAATTAAAAAATAAAAAAAATAGTGCTTAAATTGCAATTTCTCTACTACCTTGATCTTTGTTTGCTTTTTATTTGTGCATGCAGGGTAGGAGGTCACTTAACAAGGAACTCTCTCCCTTCATTGACAACATTCATAGGCTCAAACACCGATCAAAGAAACTGGATAATCAAATTCAAGAGGAAGCAGTCCAACAACAATTGCAAGCAGTAATGGGTGACAATGTGGGTACACAGATGATGAACAAAGAGTTTTCAAGACCTATCATTGGGACAGCCACATCGTGCATTCAACTTACAAAGGCAGCTCGGAATTATGAGTTGAAAAATATTCATTATTTCATGCTTCCTTCCTTTACGGTATCCCTAATGAAGATCCTTTAAATTTTATGCGTGTATTATATGCAACTGTGCAAACCTTTCCACTGCAGGGACTTAGTGAAGATCAACTACTGATGAGGTGTTTTCCATACACTCTCAAAGATAGAGCTAAGTCTTGGATCATGACATTGGCACCCAGTTCTTTGGCCACTTGGGACGATGTTTACAACAAATTTATGGGTAAGTTCTATTCCCAACAAAAAATGTTTGACCTAAGAACAAAAATTGCTACTTTTTCGCAGATGGACGGAGAACCTTTTCACAAGGCTTGGGACAGATTCAAATTTCTCTTGATACAGTGTCCACATCACCACTTCCCGTTGCAGCTACAAAATCAGTTTTTCTATGATGGATTGACACTACAATGTCCATTCACAGTTGACAATGCTGCAGGAGGAGCCATGGGTGAGAAAACAGTGGATGAAACTTACGAACTGTTCGAGATGTTGGGAGCCAATTCCCAACAAAAGAGCACTAGAGGAAAAAGAGCTAGAGTTCATGAATTAAGCCCCACCAACAAATGGCTATGCACCTTGCTGAATTGACTAAACAAGTGCAACTTCTCACTACCTCTAATATGAATCAAATGCCAAAACACGAGGTATGTCAAGTTTGTGGTTCTTATGGACATGGGGCTAACGTTTGTTCTTTTGCAAGTGATCCTTATACATGTACTAATGTAGAGGCAAATTTAATGTAAGGGTACCAACCTAGACCTAGGAACGACCCTTATTCAAATACCTACGACCCTGGATGGAGAAATCACCCTAACTTTGGTTGAAAACAAAACAATAGCCAACCATTTGTCCAAAATCAAACACAAGGCCAAAACATAAACCGACAATTTCCACAAAATAAACCGACCATAGAGGAAACCCTAAATAATTTCATGCAATCCTATAGTGGAAGGATGGACTCTATGGAAGCTTCAGTGAAAAGAGTGGAAATACAAGTGGGGCAGCTAGCTGAACAAATGCACAAATAAGAGATAGGAAAGCTACCCAGTCAACCCGAACAAGCAAAGGCTGTCACGGTTCTTCGGAGTGGTAAGGTCGTTACTAAAAATTTACCTGAACTTTCTAATGATTTATCTTATAGTGCAGGTAACATGGAAGATGACAACACTGTTTCTAAGGAATTGGAGGAAAGAGGTGACAAGCATGAAGAGCCTTCAAAGGCGACAATTAGAGAGTCATCTAGCCCACCAAAGCTACACAAGTCATCTGAGCTATACCGACCTCCAGTGTCATTTCCACACCGTTTAAAGGACAGTAAGCAAGATAAGCAATTTTTTGATTTATTTAACATGTTTTCGAAAGTTAATATCAATTTGCCATTGTTAGATGTAAATAGAAACGTGCCTTCTTATGCAAAATTTTTCACAGAACTAAACACTAAGAAAAGAAGGTATAAGCTTAATGAAAGATTTATCATGTCTGAAATTGCTAGTGTGGTGCTTCAACGCAACTTACCCCCTAAGTTAAAAGATCCAGGTAGCTTTATCATTAATATTACTATGGGGGATAGGAAAGTAGCTAAGGCTATGCTTGATTTAGGTGCTAGTATAAATTTGATGCCTTACTCTATTTTCTTGCAGCTAAGTTTGGGAAAGCTAAAACCAACAACCATGTCCCTTCAACTTGCAGATAGATCTGTTAAATACCCGAAGGGCATGGTTGAGGACTTACTTGTACAGGTAGATAAGCTAATCATACCTGTTAATTTTGTGGTTTTAGATATGCAAGATAATCCATCTTTGGACAAGGAGCACACAATTCTTTTGGGTAGATCATTTATGGCCACTACCCAAACCATCATTGATGTCCAAAGTGGAAAGTTGACAATGACAGTCTTGGGAGAGACTATACACTTTAAGGTTTTTGATTCATCTCATTACCCTTCTATATCTGCTATTGATGAATGCTCATTTGTTGAATGTTTAGATCCCATTATTCATGATAATTTTGTGCAAGCTAGATTAGACGATAAATTAGAGGTAGCACTTACAGTTGGAGAGGTAGATGATATCTTAGACTATGAGGCTAGGGAGTACAGTGATCTATTAGACAATGCCATATCATTAGATGACTCTAGTACACCCTTAGATTTATTGGATGTCCCACATGATGATGAGATTGCTCCACCTGAATTAGAACTTAAAGAACTACCTAAGCATCTAAAATATGTATTTTTGGGAGAGAATGAGACTTATCCGGTTATTATTTCATTTACACTCACCTAAAACCAAGAGGAGAAATTGATTGGAAAGCTTAGGAAGTATAAAAGGGCAAAAGGATAGAGTATTGGAGACATTAGAGGTATTAGTCCAGCAATGTGTATGCATAAGATCAATTTGGAGGACAATGTCAAACCGGTTAAAGAAGCACAAAAGAGACTAAACACAATCATGCAAGAGGTTGTCAAGAAAGAAGTTTTGAAACTCCTAGCAGTAGGAGTAATTTATCCAATTGCTGATAGTAAGTAGGTTAGTCCAGTTCATGTGATATCAAAGAAATATGGAATAACCATGGTTAAAAATGAGAAAGATGAATTAGTGCCCACTAGGATAATTATGGGTTGGAGGATGTGTATCGATTTTCTAAAGCTAAATTTGTCCACCAAAAAGGATCACTTCCCCTTTCCCTTGATTAATCAAATGTTAGAAAGATTAGCTGGATACGATTTCTACTGCTTTTTGGGTGGTCTTTCAGGTTATTATCAGGTACCCATTGCTTCGGTGGATCAAGAGAAGACCACATTCACATGTCCATTCGGAACTTTCGCTTTCGGGAGGATGCCATTTGGACTATGCAATGCACCCACCACCTTTCAGAGATGTATGATGTCGATCTTTTCAGACATGGTGGAGAAATTCATTGAGGTATTTATGGATGACTTTTTCTATTTTCGGTAATTCCTTTGATGATTGCTTGCATAAATTGACTTTAGTGTAAGAACGATGCATTGAATGTAATTTGACACTTAGTTGGGAAAAATGTCATTTTATGGTCCAACAGGGCATAATGTTAGGACAAGTCATATCTAGCAAAGGAATTGAAGTAGATAAGGCTAAGATAGATTTAATTGCAAAGTTGCCTCCACCTACATCTGTTAAGGGGATACGAAGTTTCCTAGGACATGCACGTTTCTATAGGGGTTTATTAAGGATTTTTCTAAAATAAGTCGTCCATTATGTAATCTACTTTCCAAAGATACTTTGTTTGATTTTAATGATGATTGCCTTGTTGCCCTCAATACTTTAAAGGATAGACTTACTTCTGCACCTATTATTGTAGCTTCTGATTGGTCTTTACCATTTGAAATCATATGTGATGCGTCTGATTATGCTATAGGAGCTGTTTTGGGTCAAAGAGTGGATAAACGTTTACATGTTATATATTATGCTAGCAAAACACTCAATGATGCCCAAATTAACTACACCACCACTGAAAAAGAGTTATTGACTGTTGTGTTTCACTTGATAAATTTAGGTCTTACTTGGTAGGAACTAAAGTTATTGTTCATTCAGATCATGCTGCTTTGAGATATCTATTGACTAAACCGAATGCTAAGCCTAGAATCATTAGGTGGATCCTACTTTTACAAGAATTTGACCTAGAGATCAAGGACAAAAAAGGTACTGAAAATGTAGTAGCTGATCATCTGTCTAGGTTAATTTCTGAATATGAAAATGTCGAGGGTGAAAGTAAGGACACAATCATAGAAACCATCCCTGATGAACAATTGTTTACAATAGGTCCAAATTCATGGTATGCTGGCATTGTTAATTATCTAGCTAGTGGCATTTTGAGACCTAACATTACTTTTCAAGAAAAGAAAAGGTTTTTCAATGTTTGCAGGCAATACTTTTTGGATCACCCATATTTGTTCAAGTTATGTCAAGATCAAGTCATCCGAAGGTGTGTGCCCGAAGAGGAACATGAGAGCATCTTAACCTTTTTCCATGAGCTACATTGTGGAGGCCATTTTAGTGGTAAGAAAATGACCCTAAAGATATTACAATCTGGATTTTATTGGCCTACTTTATTTAAAAATGTTAACATGTTTTGTATGAGATGTGATAGATGTCAAAGAACCGGTAACATAGGCAAAAGCAATGAAATGCCTTTGACATTTAATCTTGTAGTGGAATTATTTGACGTGTGGGGAATTGACTTCATGGGTCCGTTTCCCCCATCTTTTGGCTACACTTGTATTTTAGTCGTAGTAAACTATGTTTCAAAGTGGGTAGAAGCGATACCCCTAAAACTAATGATGCTAACGTTGTTGTTAAATTTTTGAACGATAACATTTTTAGCAGGTTTGGAACACTGAGAGCGATCATTAGTGATGGAGGCAGCCACTTTTATAATAGGCAGGTTACATAAGGGGCGACTTACTTTAGAAAAATCTTTGATAAATCATCTCTAAAATCCTGCATGACCTAAGAAGCTTCTTATCCCCTTAACAGATGTAGGGGGAGGTAGTTTGGAAATCAGTTCAACTTTTGCCTTATCAACTTCAATACCTTTGTTTGAAATGAGATGTCCCAACACTATACCTTTTTGAACCATAAAATGACTTTTATCCCAACTAAGGGTTAGATTGCATTCAATGCATCTTTTCTAAAACCAAAGTCAATTTATGTAAGCAATCATCAAATGAGTTTCCAAAGACAGAGAAATCATCCATGAAAACCTCAATGAATTTTTTCACCATGTCCAAGAAGATATATATCATACATCTTTGAAACGTGGCGGGGGCATTGAATAACACGAATGGCATTCTTCGAAAAGAAAATGTCCCAAAAGGACATGTGAATGTGGTCTTTTCCTGATCTTCTAGTCCTATGGGTACTTGATAATATCCAGATAGTCCATATAGAAAACAATAAAATTCGTGCCCAATTAATCTTTCCAACATTTGATCAATGAATGGAAGAGGAAAGTGATCCTTTTTAGTATATAAATTCAGTTTCCTGAAATCTATACACATCCTCCATCCAGTGATTATTCTAGTGGGCACTAATTCATTTTTGTCATTTTTAACAACTGTTATCCCAGATTTCTTAGGTACCACATGCACTAGACCAACTCACTTACTATCGGCAATAGGGTAGATAATTCCTTCCAACAATTTCAGAATTTCTTTCTTTACTACCTCTTGCATGTTTGGGTTTAGCCTTCTTTGGGCCTCTCTAACGGGTTTAGCACCATCCTCCAGATTGATCTTATGCATACAAATGATAGGACTAATGCCTCTTATATCCCCGATACTCCAACCTATGACTTTTTTAAACTTTTTAAGCACTTTAATAAGTTCTTTTTCTTGGGGTTTGGTTAAGTTTGAAGAAATTATCGCTGGATAAGTTTCTCCTTCTCCCAAAAACACATATTTTAATTGCTTAGGTAAGTCTTTTAGTTCAAGTTCAGGTGGATTGGCCTCTTTTTTAGATGGGAGACTGGGTAGATCAAAAAGTGTACAAGATTTTTCTATTAGTTTATCACTATCTAGCAGTTCAAGGTACCCCTTAATTTCCTCATCTAAGTCTTCTTCTACCTTTTCAAGTATAAGAGTTGTTTCAAGTTTGTCTTCTATTCTATTTTGAAAAAAAGTTCTTTGGACAAGATTGTCCAATGGGTCAACATCGAATATTTCATCGATGGCAGATATAGAAGGAAAAGGTGAAGATTCAAAAACCTTAAAATGAACAGTCTCTCCTAAAACTGTCATTGTTAAATTTCCATCTTGGACATCAATAATAGTCTTGGTAGTTGCCACAAATGGTCTACCAAGAAGTATTGTGTGTTCTTTGTCCAAAGCTAGATTTTTTTGCATATCCAAAACCACAAAATCAACAGGTATGATCAGTTTGTCTACCTGCACCAGCACATCCTCAACTATTCCCTTTGGATAATTAGAGATCTATCAGCAAGTTGAAGGGTCATAGTTGTTTGTTTTAGGTCTCCCAAACCTAACTATAAGAATATAGAGTAGGGCATCAGATTTATACTAGCGCCTAAATCAAGCATTGCTCTAGCTACTTTCCTATCCCCCATAGTTATGTTTATGATAAAACTTCTAGGGTCTTTCAACTTAGGGGGTAGTTGGTACTGAAGCACAGCACTAGAAATTTCTGATACAACTACTCTCTCATTAAGTTCATACCTCATTTTCTTAGTGTTCAACTCTTTGAAAAATTTAGCATAAGAGGGCACATTCATGATCACTTCTAATAATGGTAAATTGATATTTACTTTAGAAAGCATATTAAAAAGATCATAGAATTGTTTATCTTGTTTGGATTCTTTCAGCAGATGTGGAAAAGGTATTTGGAGCTGATGTGGTCCTACTGTCTTTTGAAATTTGGGGATGTCAGTTGATTCCCAAATGAGTTTCTCAGAAGGTTTGTCAAGGTTAGCACTTGTCTCTCCTCTTTGAGAAACTAGAATTTCACCTTCTTTATTACTTGAACTACAAGGTAGATCGTTAGAAATTTCAGGTAAACTTGTATTGACTACCTTACCACTTCGAAGGATTCGTACATCTTTCGCATGTTCGGGTTGATTGGGCAACTTTCTTGGCTCTTGCTTTTGCATTTGTTCAGCTAGCTGCCCAACTTTAGCCTCAATCTTTTTTACTGAAGCCATGATGTGATAAATTTAGTACTCGCAAATGTACGAATCACTCGTAGAAAAGTGATAAGAAACTTCCAAGGTCGGTCTCTTAAGGAATTGCAGTGGTTCTAAATAACCTTCTTCCTAATCTAAATAGAGTTCTAACAAAAATAAAAGACTAATTAAATAGAGTTCTAGTGAAACTAAAACTCTAAGTAACTAGAATTCTAAAGCAACCAAAATACTAATTAAATAGAGTTCTAGTAAAACTAAAACTCTAAATAACTAGAATCCTAAATCCAATAAAACTGTAAACAAGTTGGAATTGTGACGAGATCAATGGTACGAACAATTAACGAAAACAATATTGCAAGTTCACAATCAATTCAAATAGATTTGAAGATCAATGGAGGATGTATGGACATTTAGCTTGGTTGACCATGCTTGCATCGAAAAGGTATGGTGAAACAACATGAACGTTCTAAATAAACAATATTACTAGCTTTCCTTTTAATTACGAGACTGCCTTCGGTCGGGGTAAATCTCTTTGTTGATTAACTAATTAACTGCCTTCGGTCGGGGTAAATCAAATAGCAATCAAATTATGCGCAAGGAAATAAATGCCAATCAAACTAATGCTATGACTAAGTCACTAATTTGAAGCTTTGATTAAGTGTTTCGGAATTAAGTTAAGGTGACGTTCCTATAACTAGATTCTAAGATCTTTCAACCTAACTATGAATCTCAAATTGGCCCATGATAATTCATAATTAAATATCTAAACATGCTCTTAATCAAATTAAAGGTAATTCATTTATATTAAATCAATAAAATATACACCATACACAATTCTAGCAAACATGGCAACACAAACTAAACATCCATAATGAAATTAGCCGCTCATGTTCATATTAATATTCATAGACAAATAAAATATGATCATACACTTCAACGAAAGAAGAAGAAAATAGAATTCTATAACAACAAGGAAAACCTAGATCTAAATACCGCTTATGGATGGGATAGCGTTCTTCTCCAAAAGCTTTATCTTCGATCGTCGACGGCTTCCTTGAATCCTTAGAATGGTTTCTCTTGCTTCGTTTGAGTGTGGCAAAGCTCCCAAAGCTTATTGAATGTAGTGTTTGGTCGCAAAATTGTAATGTGTAAGAGTTGTGTTCGAGTTGTTCGAGTTCTCTGTAAGGGGGGCTCTAAGGGGGTATTTATAGATGTAAAGGTTTACACAAATCCTGATTGCCATAGGAATAGGCGCGCTGCGGCATGCATTTTCCCGTCGTGGCGCAACACAAATTCTGAAAATAATGTAAAAACCCGAGAGCTCCCCGCCGCGGCATGACTTTTCCTCGCCGCGGCGCGCATTGTCTTCAATTTTTTCACGTTTACATATTTGTCTTCGATCGTCGACGGCTTCCTTGAATCCTTATGTAAGGCTTACATATTTGTCTCGTTTAGCACGTAACTCGTGATCCGAGCGCCGTAAGTGTTCCGTCTTTGCGTGTTTTCATTATTTGACTCATTTGACGCTAAAAACACCTTAAATGCACTAAAACATACCCGTGACTTCGAATGGATAGATTTATGAAAATAATCAAATAAACAATCATAACAAATCTATATTTTAAACAATTAAGCACAATAATCACGAAATATTAGTGCTTTTCGAGCACTCATCAAGCCTCTACGGAGCTCAACTTTCGATGATTCATCAATTGGTTGTCATAAGTAACTTGAATGAAAGTATTCAAGCTATCCTCTAAGGTTGGCTTAAAAGATTGATTTAGTGGGTAAGGGTGGTTTTCATTTGGCATTTGTGTTTGGAATTGGGTATAAGCTTGGTAACTGTTTGGTTCCCATGAATGGTTAGGGTGATTATAGGTGTTGGGATGATACCTTTGAAAAGAATTGACTTCCTCCATGGCGTCCACACTAGAATCAACGCATATGAACAATTAAAAGCATTATGTCCAATTGACAAACAAACTTCACATACCTCTTGTTTTGTCATTTGATGGGTAGTGAGAAGTTGCACTTGCTTAGTCAAGTCAGCAAGTTGCAAAGCCATTTCATTCTTGGAGCCAACTTTATTGACTCCTGCGCTCCTTATTCTAGAACTCTTTTGTTGGGAATTAGTACCCAACAGCTCATAAAAATTTATTGAAAATAACTTACTAAGTTTTTACTAAGTACTATTTGAAGTAAACAAAAGAAAATTGAATACTATACAAATTTATTGAAAATAACTTATTAGTTAGCACACAAAAGTTCCAAACAAAGAAGTTTAAGTTTAAAATAAATTAAGTTTTTTTTTATATATATAATGTAACAAAAATAAAGAATTAACACAACTTTTGAATAAAAATAGATTAATTTTATTACTTCAGAATTTTATTACAAACATATTACAAGAAAAAATGAAACACACTAAAAGAAAAAAGAAATTAGAATAATGGGTGACCTCCCACTTAGGACTAGAGTTTCTCGTCTTCTAGTAAGACATTGCTTGGGAGATTTCAGAATAAAAATTTAATGTGTCCACATCATTAAATTTATTTGTTTGACTTTGACCAAACAGTTAGTCTTTGCTCTGTTTTTGCAAATGCTCAACTAACTGTTCAACTTGTACTTCCACCTTTTTGACAGAAGCTTCCACAGAATCCAACCGTTGATTGGTTTTAGACTGGTTGTCTCTACAGACTTGAATAAAAGTATTCAAGTTGTCCTCCAAGGTTGGTTTACTGGGGAGGCTTCTTGGCATTGACTGGTGGAATTGTTGGCCTGGCTGATTTGAGCTTTGGGCAAATGGAGGATTGTTTTACCTCCAGGAGAAGTTAGGATGATTTCTCCACCCAGAATTGTAGGTATTTGAATTGGGGTCGAACCTTGGTCTTTGTTGGTATCCTCCCAAAACATTGACCTCTTCAGGTCCAACTTATGCCTCTCCTTGAAATGGACAGGCTTCAGTACCATGTCCTACATTGCTACACAAACCACAATGTTCTTTAATTAGGGTGGGTTGTGTACTGAGAAGCGCAACTTGCTTGGTCAATTGGGCAAGTAGTAGTTGTACTTCAGTACTGGAGTCTATTTCATGAACTCCAACCCTTCTCACTCGAGAGCTCTTTTACTGGGAATTAGCACCCAACATCTCAAAGAGGTTGTATGTCTCTAAGGCAGTCTTTTCTCCCATTGCTCCTCCGGCAGCGTTGTCAACGATGAACTGGCATTGCTGCGTGAGTCCATCATAAAAGAACTGGTTTTGCAACTGCAAGGGGTAGCTATGATGGGGGCACTGAGTGAGAAAAAGTTTGAACCTATCCCAAGCTTCATGGAAAGGTTCTCCCTCCATCTAAGAGAAAGTGGCAATCTTTGCTCTCAGCTCTGATGTTTTTTGATGAGAATAGAATTTTTCCATGAATTTGTTGTATGAATCCGCCCAGGAAATCAGGGAACCTGGAGGAAGTGACATTAACCAAGCTTTGGCCTTGTCTTTTAAGGTGTAGGGGAAACACCTCATTCTGAGTTGATCCTCAATAAGATTACTGAGGGGGAATGTTTGGACTATTCAATAGAAGTCCCTAATAAAACACAAAGAGTCTTCATTAGGCAGTCCATAAAATGAAGGTAGCATGGAAAAATGAATGTTTCGCAATTCATAATTCCGCGCTGCCTGACTCAGTTGAATTGAGGCTGTTGCAATGCCAATTACTGGCCTTGCAAACTCTTTCATTGTGGTTTCTTTGACTGGTTCGTTTTCCCCCATAGTTAAAATTAAGGGTTCAAAAATTGGCTTAATGATTTTAAAATTTTGCTTTCTTAACAGTTCTTTGGATCGGTTTATGTTATCTATATATGGTGCAAAAGGGTATTCTAAGGATCTGCTACCAGGCATAGACTAAAGAAAACAAAATTTTTTTAAGAACACCTGTCAAGTAAAGAAAAATAAATAAATAAAATAAAATAACTATACAAAAAGTAACTATTCAAAGAAAAATAGCATAACTATATAATAAACAATAGATTTTTTTTTTACACCAAACTATCATACATCAACAAATCATAAATCAAACTATCATACATCAACAAATCATAAATTAGAATAATAGTACATAATTTAAAACAACAACAATATGTTAATAATGATAACATAATTAAAAACAACAACAATATGTTAATAAAGATAGGTTAATAAAGATAACATAATTTAAAACAACAACAATATGTTAATAAAGACAGGTGGTAGAACCAACCATAAAATAAAATAAGAGAAAAAATAAATAAATAAATAAAATAACAAGTAGGAGGCTTAGCCATCCATAAAAATAAATGAATATGTAAATAAATAAATAAATAAATAATTGAATAAATGAACAAATAAATAAATAAATATCACAATATTTACATCACAAAAATGGTTTTTAATAATTTGATAAAGATTAAAAACGCTATTCCTTCCCGGCAGCGGCGCCAAAAATTTGATGTACAAGAACCAGTACCTAAATACTAATCTCGTAAATGCTTATATAAATTTGTAAAATCTCGCAAGTGCACGAATCATTTTATAAAAAATGATAAGTATACTCCCAAGGTCGGTCTAAGAAAGGAATTTATGTGGTTTTTAATAATTATTCAAACTCTTAAAAACGAAATTAAAACCTAAACATCCTGTCACGATATTTGAGTTTGGTTTACTGTAATCTAAAGAGCAAAAATAATATAGACATGAATTCAATAAATAATCATGCAATTATATCATTCATAAACAGTGGAGAATTAATGGATAATAATAAGTTAATTATGCTTGCTTCATATTATATAGGTTATGAAATATTTGAATTAAAATTATTGATTCTCTCTTTTATGTATAAATATCACCTTTGGTGGGGTTAGATATTCTTTGGTAATTAAACAAATCAATTAACACCTATGGGTGGGGTTGATAATTAATTTGGTTAATTAAATTAAAATTATTTTTTAAGAGATTGCAAATGAACCATTTGAATGCCACCTTTGGTGGGGTTAGACATTTTAAATTTTATTCAAGGTGTCCAAGTTAAATTTAAGAATATAATTATCTGAATACTAACTTTCAAGTTCTAAAACTATTACAGAAAATATTTTGTCAATACATTTTTAAATAATAATTCTTTGTAAAAAACCTTTGAAATAGAGTTTCGCATCAACAATACCAGGCAATTGTACCAATAAGTAGAAGAGCACTACTCTAAATCAGACTAGATAATTATATCTTAAAATCTAATTTTCAGATTTAAAATTTGTAATGAAAAATAATGTATTTCTCTCTAACATTCTTTATATGAAAATCTTGAATAAAAATAATATTTAAATTTGTGAAAATGTTTTACCTATTAATATTTCACAAGCATAACAACAGTATTATCCCATATTAATAATCAGCCAGACATGCTTAATTTAATAATTAGCTAGAAAATTAAATATAGCATGTAAAAACAAAACATAAGAAATAATGCTGAAAATAATACATTTAAACTAAATCACTTCCGTGGATTGACACGATTACATTTACATTTAGCATATGCAACAAGCCGTTAAACCCCTAGGTTGCCCTATTGGACGAGTTTAAGTCTCGTGAGGGTTTTCAGAAATGATACCCACAAACATTGAACTAAATAAAACAAACTAACAATACTACAAGTAAAAACTACAAACTTATATCAACAAAATTTATCATGCTTTAGTTTATTTTCGGTTCATAATCGAGGCTTATACATAAGTTTATCCAATCATCTTAACACATTAAGGATTCATCATGCAAATTAGTTTCGCATCACAAGTGCATACTCCAATACTAAAATATATATATATATATATCAATATTAAATCCCCCAAACCTAGTGTTAAGAATCCGAATTCGCTTCAACTCTATTCCTCACAAGATTCACTCTTAATATCACATTGACCCTATGAGTTCAAACACTCAACAAAGTATATGTGAATAGAAGTTATGTGAAGAAATGAGCTAAAACGTTCGCATATGATTAAACAAGAATGGCTCAAAAAGTGCATAACATTGATCTCATGAAAGGAATCAAATGATAGGATTTATGAAGAAATCACATTATAGTCTCATGCATTAATTAAAATCCTCAAGCAAAACTTCAAGTGTATGCCCTAGAATGAATGAAAATGCATTGACTTTAAGAAAAATTATTTCTTATTTTTCTTTTTGTATTAACTATTTCACCTTTTGAGGAACTTTAGGGTCACAATATATATATATATTTTTTTGGACCCAAATACATGTGTATTTTGTGAAATGCAAATTTTAGCTCTTTCGCGTTGGCTATAAGAATTCCCTTATATCTTTTAAAGTCAAGCATGACTGAAATAGGCAAACACTTAAAATTTAACTCAAATCATTTAATCTAAGCAACACAATTAAATCCATGATTCTTCATTAGATGTTGAAAATCCAAACATTCAATGCGAAAACCTATAGAGATCTTCTAACAATTTGAAATAATAAGAAAAGTGTTTAAAAGAGTAGAATAACAATTATCTCTCAGAATGAAAAGTTATTGGCTCAACAATCATCTCACAAGGTAGTCTCCACTATTTGATTCTTAAACACAAAATTCAAGTTTATCTCAATTTCAATATTAAAAAGCATGAAGTATGAACTATGAACAAAAACCAACTTTTACAACTAACCTTGAATATGTACAAGAAATCAAACAAAACATGTATGAAGATTCAATTACTCACTTTAAATTAACTAGAAAACATGATAGTTTTGTATCAAAAAGTTTTTATTGGACCTATCTGTACCCCCAAACCTAAACTAAACATTATCCTCGATGTTTTCAACTACACACATGTTCAGAAAAGAATTTAAAAGAAACAAATAGAAAACTAAGAAAAATATTACCTAAAATAGTAGGTTGCCTCCCACCAAGCGCCTTCTTTAACGTCTTAGCAAGACGCATCATTATGGTGCTAAGGATCGCACAGCCAAATGCAATCAATTTCAGCAATGTTGTGTGGTCCTTCTTGAATGTTGTTTGTGTCTCAGAATCCAATAGCTCTACTGCTCCATGTGCAAAAACTTGGACTATTTTGAATGGTCCATCCCACCTTGATCTCAATTTTCCTGGAAACAATCTCAGACGAGAGTTAAATAAAAGGACTTTCATTCTAGGTTGAAAAGATTTAGGAACAAGCCTTTTGTCATGATAGTGATTAGTACGTTCTTTGTACAACTTTGCATTATCATAGGCTTCGTTCCTAATTTCTTCTAATTCATTAAGATGGAGCAACCGTTTTTCTCTTGCTTTATCTAAGTCCATGTTTAGCTCTTTAATTGCCCAGTAAGCTTTGTGTTCGAGTTCAACAAGAAGGTGGCACGCTTTTCCAAAGATTAGCCGGTAAGGACTCATCCCAATAGGTGTTTTGTAAGCTGTGCGATATGCCCATAAGGCATCATTCAACTTGAATGCCCAGTCCTTCCTTGAAGGACGCACAATGCGTTCTAAAATTCCCTTGATTTGCCTATTACTCACTTCCACTGGACGGGAAGTTTAAGGATGATATGGGGTAGCCACTCTATGAGTGATGTTGTACTTTTTTAGTACTCCATCAAAGAGTTTGTTGCAAAAATGACTACCCCCATCACTTATTATTGCTCTAGGCGTTCCGAACCTACTTAATATGAAATCTTTCAAGAATTTCACAACAACATTAGCATCTTTGGTTTTAGTGGGTATAGCTTCAACCCACTTGGACACATAATCCACAGCCACCAAACTATATTGAAAACCGTTGGATGGGAGAAAAGGACCCATAAAGTCAATCCCCCATACGTCAAAAAGTTCAACAACTAAATTAGATGTTAAAGGCATTTCATCTCTTTTGTTAATATTGCCTATCCTTTGACATCTATCACATTGTGCACAAAATATTTGAGCATCTTTAAAAAGAGTAGGCCAATAGAATCCAGACTATAATATTTTACGGGCTATCTTTTCTCCACCAAAATGGCCTCCACAATGAAGTTCATGACAAAATGTCAGAATGCTCTTATGTTCTTCTTCAGGCACACATCTACGGATGACTTGATCTTGACCAATCTTATATAAATAAGGGTCATCCCAGAAATAGTCCCTAATTGTCTTAAAAAACCTTTTCTTGTCCTGATAGGGAGTGTTAGGTCTCAAAACACCAGTGGCTAGATAGTTTACAATATCGGCATACCATGGATTTGGACCTATTGAAAATAACTGTTCATCAGGAAAGGTTTCGACAATATCTTCTTTACTCTCACCTTCAAGAGAATTGAAGTCAGAAATCAACCTAGATAAATGGTCAGCTACTAAGTTTTCACTGCCTTTCTTATCTTTGATTTTTAGGTCAAATTCTTGTAAAAGTAAAACCCACCTGATTAATCTTGGTTTGGCATTAGGTTTACTTATCAGGTATCATAAAGCAGCATGATCAGAATGCACAATCACTTTAGATCCTACTAAGTATGACCTAAATTTGTCTAAAGAAAATACAATAGCCAAGAATTCCTTTTCAGTGGTGGAATAGTTCAATTGGGCATCATTGAGTGTTTTGCTAGCATAATAGATGACATGCAAACGCTTATCCACTCTCTGTCCCAAGACTGCTCCAATTGCATAATCGGAAGCATCACACATTATTTCGAAAGGTAAAGACTAGTTTGGTGCCATAATATCAGGGGCAGATGTTAATTTATCTTTCAAGGTATTAAAGGCAATAAGACATTCATCGTTAAAATCGAAATAAACATCTTTGGACAACAGGTTACATAAGGGACGACTTACATTAGAAAAATCTTTGATAAATCGTCTCTAAAATCCTACATGACCTAAGAAGCTTCTTATCCCCTTAACAGATGTAGGGGGAGGTAGTTTGGAAATCAGTTCAACTTTTGCCTTATCAACTTCAATACCTTTGTTTGAAATGATATGTCCCAACACTATCCCTTTTTGAACCATAAAATGACTTTTCTCCCAACTAAGGGTTAGATTGCATTCAATGCATCTTTCTAAAACCAAAGTCAATTTATGTAAGCAATCATCAAATGAGTTTCCAAAGACAGAGAAATCATCCATGAAAACCTCAATGAATTTTTCCACCATGTCCAAGAAGATATATATCATACATCTTTGAAACGTGGCGGGGGCATTGAATAACACGAATGGCATTCTTTGAAAAGCAAATGTCCCAAAAGGACATGTGAATGTGGTCTTTTCCTGATCTTCTAGTCCTATGGGTACTTGATAATATCCAGATAGTCCATATAGAAAACAATAAAATTCGTGCCCAATTAATCTTTCCAACATTTGATCAATGAATGGAAGAGGAAAGTGATCCTTTTTAGTATATAAATTCAGTTTCCTGAAATCTATACACATCCTCCATCCAGTGATTATTCTAGTGGGCACTAATTCATTTTTGTCATTTTTAACAACTGTTATCCCAGATTTCTTAGGTACTACATGCACTAGACCAACTCACTTACTATCGGCAATAGGGTAGATAATTCCTTCTTCCAACAATTTCAGAATTTCTTTCTTTACTACCTCTTGCATGTTTGGGTTTAGCCTTCTTTGGGCCTCTCTAACGGGTTTAGCACCATCCTCCAGATTGATCTTATGCATACAAATGATAGGACTAATGCCTCTTATATCCCCGATACTCCAACCTATGACTTTTTTAAACTTTTTAAGCACTTTAATAAGTTCTTTTTCTTGGGGTTTGGTTAAGTTTGAAGAAATTATCGCTGGATAAGTTTCTCCTTCTCCCAAAAACACATATTTTAATTGCTTAGGTAAGTCTTTTAGTTCAAGTTCAAGTGGATTGGCCTCTTTTTTAGATGGGAGACTGGGTAGATCAAAAAGTGTACTAGATTTCTCTATTAGTTCATCACTATCTAGCAGTTCAAGGTACCCCTTAGTTTCCTCATCTAAGTCTTCTTCTACCTTTTCAAGTATAAAATTTGTTTCAAGTTTGTCTTCTATTCTGTTTTGAAAAAAAGTTCTTTGGACAAGATTGTCCAACGGGTCAACATCGAATATTTCATCAATGGAAAATATAGAAGGAAAAGGTGAAGATTCAAAAACCTTAAAATGAACGGTCTCTCCTAAAACTGTCATTGTTAAATTTCCATCTTGGACATCAATAATAGTCTTGGTAGTTGCCATAAATGGTCTACCAAGAAGTATTGTGTGTTCTTTGTCCAAAGCTGGATTTTCTTGCATATCCAGAACCACAAAATAAATAGGTATGATCAGTTTGTCTACCTGCACTAGCACATCCTCAACTATTCCCTTTGGATACTTTAGAGATCTATCAGCAAGTTAAAGGGTCATAGTTGTTTATTTTAGGTCTCCCAAACCTAGCTGTAAGAATATAGAGTAGGGCATCAGATTTATACTAGCGCCTAAATGAAGCATTGCTCTAGCTACTTTCCTATCCCCCAAAGTTATGTTTATGATAAAACTTCCAAGGTCTTTCAACTTAGGGGGTAGTTGGTGTTGAAGCACAGCACTAGAAATTTCTGATACAACTACTCTCTCATTAAGTTCATACCTCCTTTTCTTAGTGTTCAATTATTTGAAAAATTTAGCATATGAGGGCACATTCATGATCACTTCTAATAATGGTAAATTGATATTTACTTTAGAAAGCATATTAAAAAGGTCATAGAATTGTTTATCTTGTTTGGATTCTTTCAGCCGATGTGGAAAAGGTATTTGCAGCTGATGTGGTTCTATTGTCTTTTGAAATTTGGGGATGTCAGTTGATTCCCCAATGAGTTCTCAGAAGGTTTTGCAAGGGTTAGCACTTGTCTCTCCTCTTTGAGAAACTAGAATTTCACCTTCTTTGTTACCTGAACTACAAGGTAGATCGTTAGAAATTTCAGGTAAACTTAAATTAACTACCTTACCACTTCGAAGGATTCTTACATCCTTCGCTTGTTCGGGTTGACTGGGCAACTTTCTTGGTTCTTGCTTTTGCATTTGTTCAGCTAGCTACCCACTTTAACCTCAATCTTTTTTACCGAAGCCTCTACTGAGCTCAACCTTCGATGATTCATCAATTGGTTGTCGTAACTAACTTGAATGAAAGTATTCAAGCTATCCTCTAAGGTTGGCTTAAAAGATTGATTTAGTGGGTAAGGGTGGTTTTCAATTGGCATTTGTGTTTGGAATTGGGTATAAGCTTGGTAACTGTTTATAAGCTTGGTATTGGAATTGGGTATAAGCTTGGTATTCAAGCTATCCCATGAATGGTTAGGGTGATTATAGGTGTTGGGATGATACCTTTGAAAAGAATTGACTTCTTCCATGGCGTCAACACTAGAATCACAAGTATATGAACAATTAAAAGCATTATGTCCAATTGACAAACAAACTTCACATACCTCTTGTTTTTTCATTTGATGGGTAGTGAGAAGTTGTACTTGCTTAGTCAAGTCAGCAAGTTGCAAAGCCATTTCATTCTTGGAGCCAACTTTATTGACTCCTGCGCTCCTTCTTCTAGTACTCTTTTGTTGGGATTTAGTACCCAACAGCTCATAAAAATCAAAGGTTTCCGCTGCGGTCTTTTCTCCTATAGCTCCTCCAGCAGCATTATCAATCATGTATTGACTTTGTTGTGTCAATCCACCATAAAAAAATTGGTTCTGCAGCTGTAATGGAAAGCTATGGTGAGGACATTGAATAAACAGAGATTTAAATCTTTCCCAAGCTTCGTGGAATGGCACTTCATCCATTTGAGAAAACGTTGCTATCTTTGTCCTTAGATCATCAGTCTTTTGATGGGAATAGAATCTACCCATAAACTTTTCGTAGACTGCCTCCCAGGTTTTTAAAGAGTCTGGCTGTAGAGTTATGAACCATGACCAAGCTTTATCCTTGAGAGTGTAAGGAAAACACCTCATCCTAAGCTGGTCTTCATCAATTTTCTGCAGTGGAATGGTTTGGACAATAGCATAGAAATCTCTAATGAAATTTAAAAGGTCTTCCTTAGGGATACCGTAAAAGGAAGGCAACAAGGAATGATGGATCTTTTTCAATTCATAATTCCTTGTAGCATCTTGTAGTTGTATGCCTGAAGTAGCGTTGCCAATCATTGGCATTGCGTATTCCTTCATCTTTTTCTATCTATCTCCAGTATCTCCCATGACTACTCGTACTTGAAATTGAATCTCCTCCTCTTGAGTATCAATGTTTAACTTCTAAATGGATCTAAAATGAAAGAAAATAAAACTCTGAAGAATATTTTTTATTATATATAAATATTAATATTATTATTAAACTAAAAATTTATATATATATATATATAATTATATATAATAATAATAAAAAATATTCTTCAGAGTTTTATTTTCTTTCATTTTAGATCCATTTAGAAGTTAAACATTGATACTCAAGAGGAGGAGATTCAATTTCAAGTACGAGTAGTCATGGGAGATACTGGAGATAGACAGAAAAAGATGAAGGAATACGCAATGCTAATGATTGGCAACGCTACTTCAGGCATACAACTACAAGATGCTACAAGGAATTATGAATTGAAAAAGATCCATCATTCCTTGTTGCCTTCCTTTTACGGTATCCCTAATGAAGACCCTTTAAATTTCATTAGAGATTTCTATGCTATTGTCCAAACCATTCCACTGCAGAAAATTGATGAAGACCAGCTTAGGATGAGGTGTTTTCCTTACACTCTCAAGGATAAAGCTTGGTCATGGTTCATAACTCTACAGCCAGACTCTTTAAAAACTTGGGAGGCAGTCTACTAAAAGTTTATGGGTAGATTCTATTCCTATCAAAAGGCTGCTGATCTAAGGACAAAGATAGCAACGTTTTCTCAAATGGATGAAGAGCCATTCCACGAAGCTTGGGAAAGATTTAAATCTATGTTTATTCAATGTCCTCACCATAGCTTTCCATTACAGCTGCAGAACCAATTTTTTTATGATGGATTGACACAACAGAGTCAATACATGATTGATAATGCTGCTGGAGGAGCTATAGGAGAAAAGACCGCAGTGGAAACCTTTGATTTTTATGAGCTGTTGGGTACTAATTCCCAACAAAAGAGTTCTAGAAGAAGGAGTCAATAAAGTTGGCTCCAAGAATGAAATGGCTTTGCAACTTGCTGACTTGACTAAGCAAGTGCAACTTCTCACTACCCATCAAATGACAAAACAAGAGGTATGTGAAGTTTGTTTGTCAATTGGACATAATGCTTTTAATTGTTCATATACTTGTGATTCTAGTGTGGACGCCATGGAGGAAGTCAATTCTTTTCAAAGGTATCATCCCAACACCTATAATCACCCTAACCATTCATGGGACCCAAACAGTTACCAAGCTTATACCCAATTCCAAACACAAATGCCAAATGAAAACCACCCTTACCCACTAAATCAATCTTTTAAGCCAACCTTAGAGGATAGCTTGAATACTTTCATTCAAGTTAGTTACGACAACCAATTGATGAATCATCGAAGGTTGAGCTCCGTAGAGGCTTCGGTAAAAAAAATTGAGGCTAAAGTTGGGCAGCTAGCTGAACAAATGCAAAAGCAAGAACCAGGAAAGTTGCCCAGTCAACCCGAACAAGCGAAGGATGTAAGAATCCTTCGAAGTGGTAAGGTAGTTAATACAAGTTTACCTGAAATTTCTAACGATCTACCTTGTAGTTCAGGTAACAAAGAAGATGAAATTCTAGTTTCTCAAAGAGGAGAGACAAATACTAACCTTGACAAACCTTCTGAGAAACTCATTGGGGAATCAACTGACATACCCAAATTTCAAAAGACAGTAGAACCACATCAGCTGCAAATACCTTTTCCACATCGGCTGAAAGAATCCAAACAAGATAAACAATTCTATGATCTTTTTAACATGCTTTCTAAAGTAAATATCAATTTACCATTATTAGAAGTGATCATGAATGTGCCCTCTTATGCTAAATTTTTCAAAGAATTGAACACTAAGAAAAGGAGGTATGAACTTAATGAGAGAGTAGTTGTATGAGAAATTTCTAGTGCTGTGCTTCAGCACCAACTACCCCCTAAGTTGAAAGACCCTGGAAGTTTTATCATAAACATAACTATGGGGGATAGGAAACTAGCTAGAGCAATGCTTGATTTAGGCGCTAGTATAAATCTGATGCCCTACTCTATATTCTTACAGTTAGGTTTGGGAGACCTAAAACAAACAACTATGACCCTTCAACTTGCTGATAGATCTCTAAAGTATCCAAAGGGAATAGTTGAGGATGTGCTGGTGCAGGTAGACAAACTAATCATACCTGTTGATTTTGTGGCTCTGGATATGCAAGAAAATCTAGCTTTGGACAAAGAACACACAATACTTCTTGGTAGACCATTTATGGCAACTACCAAGACTATTATTGATGTCCAAGATGGAAATTTAATAATGACAGTTTTAGGAGAGACTGTTCATTTTAAGGTTTTTGAATCTTCACCTTTTCCTTCTATGTCTGCCATCGATGAAATATTCGATGTTGACCCGTTGGACAATCTTGTCCAAAGAACTTTTTTTCAAAACAGAATAGAAGACAAACTTGAAACAGCTATTATACTTGAAAAGGTAGAAGAAGACTTAGATGAGGAAACTAAGGGGTACCTTGAACTGCTAGATAGTGATGAACTAATAAAAAAATTTAGTACACTTTTTGATCTACCCAGTCCCCCATCTAAAAAAGAGGCCAATCCACCTGAACTTGAACTAAAAGACTTACCTAAGCAATTAAAATATGTGTTTTTGGGAGAAGGAGAAACTTATCCAGCGATAATTTCTTCAAACTTGACCAAACCCCAAGAAAAAGAACTTATTAAAGTGCTTAAGAAGTTTAAAAAAGCCATAGGTTGGAGTATCAGGGATGTAAGAGGCATTAGTCCTGTCATATGTATGCATAAGATCAATCTGGAGGATGGTGCTAAACTCGTTAGAGAGGCCCAAAGAAGACTAAACCCAAACATGCAAGAGGTAGTAAAGAAAGAAATTTTGAACTTGTTGGAAGAAGGAATTATCTACCCTATTGCCGATAGTAAATGGGTTAGTCCAGTGCATGTGGTACCTAAGAAATCTGGGATAACAGTTGTTAAAAATGACAAAAATGAATTAGTGCCCACTAGAATAATCATTGGATGAAGGATGTGTATAGATTTCAGGAAACTAAATTTATATACTAAAAAGGATCACTTTCCTCTTCCATTCATTGATCAAATGTTGGAAAGATTAGCTGAGCACGAATTTTATTGTTTTCTAGATGGACTATCTGGATATTATGAAGTACCCATAGGACCAGAAGATCAGGAAAAGACCACATTCACATGTCCTTTTGCGACATTTGCTTTTCGAAGAATGCCATTCGGGTTATGCAATGCCCCCGCCACGTTTTAGAGATGTATGATATCTATCTTCTCGAACATGGTGGAAAAATTCATTGAGGTTTTCATGGATGATTTCTCTGTCTTTGGAAACTCATTTGATGATTGCTTACATAAATTGACTTTGTTTTTAGAAAGATGCATTGAATGCAATCTAACCCTTAGTTGGGAGAAAAGTCATTTTATGGTTCAAAAGGGATAGTGTTGGGACATATCATTTGAAACAAAGGTATTGAAGTTGATAAGGCACAAGTTGAACTGATTTCCAAACTACCTCCCCCTACATCTGTTAAGGGGATAAGAAGCTTCTTAGGTCATGCAGGATTTTACAGACGATTTATCAAAGATTTTTCTAAAGTAAGTCGTCCCTTATGTAACCTGTTGTCCAAGGATGTTTATTTCGATTTTAACGATGAATGTCTTATTGCCTTTAATACCTTGAAAGATAAATTAACATCTGCCCCTGATATTATGGCACCAAACTGGTCTTTACCTTTCAAAATAATGTGTGATGCTTTCGATTATGCAATCGGAGCAGTCTTGGGACAGAGAGTGGATAAACGTTTGCATGTCATCTATTATGCTAGCAAAACACTCAATGATGCCCAAATGAACTATTCCACCACTGAAAAGGAATTCTTGGCTATTGTATTTTCTTTAGACAAATTTAGGTCATACTTAGTAGGATCTAAAGTGATTGTGCATTCTGATCATGCTGCTTTAAGATACCTGTTAAGTAAACCTAATGCCAAACCAAGATTAATCAGGTGGATTTTACTCTTACAAGAATTTGACCTAGAAATCAAAGATAAGAAAGGCAGTGAAAACTTAGTAGCTGACCATTTATCTAGGTTAATTTCTGACTTCAATTCTCTTGAAGGTGAGAGTAAAGAAGATATTGTCGAAACCTTTCCTGATGAACAGTTATTTTCAATAGGTCCAAATCCATGGTATGCCGATATTGTAAACTACCTAGCCACTGGTGTTTTGAGACCTAACACTCCCTATCAGGACAAGAAAAGGTTTTTTAAGACAATTAGGGTCTATTTCTGGGATGACCCTTATTTATATAAGATTGGTCAAGATCAAGTCATCCGGAGATGTGTGCCTGAAGAAGAACATAAGAGCATTCTGACATTTTGTCATGAACTTCATTGTGGAGGCCATTTTGGTGGAGAAAAGACAGCTCGTAAAATATTACAATATGGATTCTATTGGCCTACTCTTTTTAAAGATGCTCAAATATTTTGTACACAATGTGATAGATGTCAAAGGACAAGCAATATTAACAAAAGTGATGAAATGCCTTTAACATCTAATTTAGTTGTTGACCTTTTTGGCGTATGGGGGATTGACTTTATGGGTCCTTTTCCCCCATCCAACGAATTTTAATATATTTTAGTAGCTGTGGATTATGTGTCCAAGTGGGTTGAAGCTATACCCACTAAAACCAATAATGCTAATGTTGTTGTGAAATTCTTGAAAGATTTCATATTTAGTAGGTTCGGAACGCCTAGAGCAATAATAAGTGATGGGGGTAGTCATTTTTGCAATAAACTCTTTGATGGAGTACTTAAAAAGTACAACATCACTGAGAGAGTGGCTACCCCATATCATCCTCAAACTTCCGGTCTAGTGGAAATGAGTAATAGGCAAATCAAGGAAATTTTGGAACGCACTGTGCGTCCTTCAAGGAAGGACTGAGCATTCAATTTGAATGATGCCTTATGGGCATATCGTACAGCTTACAAAACACCTATTGGGATGAGCCCTTACCGACTAATCTTTGGAAAAGCGTGCCACCTTCTTGTTGAACTTGAACACAAAGCTTACTAGGCAATTAAAGAGCTAAACATGGACTTAGATAAAGCAGGAGAAAAACGGTTGCTCCATCTTAATGAATTGGAAGAAATTAGGAACGAAGCCTATGATAATGCAAAGTTGTACAAAGAGCGTACTAAACGCTATCATGACAAAAGGCTTGTTCCTAAATCTTTTCATCCTGGAATGAAAGTTCTTTTATTTAACTCTCATCTGAGATTATTTCCAGCAAAATTGAGATCAAGATGGGATGGACCATTCAAAATAGTCCAAGTATTTACACATCAAGCAGTAGAGCTATTGGATTCTAAGACACAAACAACATTCAAAGTCAATGGGCATCGTCTAAAACCTTATTTGGAAGGACCACACAGCACTGCTGAAATTGATTGCATTTGGTTGTGCGATCCTTAGCACCATAATGATGCGTCTTACTAAGACGTTAAAGATTGCGCTTGGTGGGAGGCAACCCACTATTTTAGGAAATATTTTTCTTTCTCTGTTAGTTTAGTTAATTTTCTATTTGTTCCTTTTAAATGCTTTTCTGAACATGTGTGTAGTTGAAAACATTGAGGACAATGTTTAGATTAAGTTTGGGGGTACAAATAAGTCCAATAAAAACTTTTTGATACAAAACTATCATGTTTTCTAGTTAATTTAAAGTGAGTAATTAAATCTTCATACATGTTTTGTTTGATTTCTTGTATAGATAGGTCCAATAAAAACTTTTTGATACAAAACTATCATGTTTTCTAGTTAATTTAAAGTGAGTAATTAAATCTTCATACATGTTTTGTTTGATTTCTTGTACATATTCAAGGTTAGTTGTAAAAGTTGGTTTTTGTTCATAATTCATACTTCATGCTTTTTAATATTGAAATTGAGATAAACCTGAATTTTGTGTTTAAGAATCAAATAGTGGAGACTACCTTGTGAGATGATTGTTGAGCCAATAACTTTTCATTCTGAGAGATAATTGTTATTCTACTCTTTTAAACACTTTTCTTATTATTTCAAATTGTTAGAAGATCTCCATAGGTTTTTGCATTGAATGTTAGGATTTTCAACATCTAATGAAGAATCATGGATTTAATTGTGTTGCTTAGATTAAATGATTTGAGTTAAATTTTAAGTGTTTGCCTATTTCAGTCATGCTTGACTTTAAAAGATATAAGGGAATTCCTATAGCCAACACGAAAGAGCTAAAATTTGCATTTCACAAAATACAGATGTATTTGGGTCCATAAAAAAAAATATTGTGACCCTAAAGTTCCTCAAATGGTGAAATGGTTAATACAAAAAGAAAAATAAGAAATAATTTCCCTTAAAGTTAATGCATTTTTATTCATTTTAGGGCATACACTTGAAGTTTTTGCTTGAGGATTTTAATTGATGCATGAGACTATAATGTGATTTCTTCATAAATCCTATCATTTGATTCCTTTCATGAGATCAATGTTATGCACTTTTTGAGCCTTTCTTGTTTAATCATATGCAAACGTATTAGCTCATTTCTTCACAAAACTTCTATTCGCATATACTTTGTTGAGTGTTTGAATCCATAGGATCAATGTGATATTAAGAGTGAATCTTGTGAGGAATAGAGTTGAAGCGAATTCGGATTCTTAACACTAGATTTGGGGGAATTAATATTGATATATATATTTTTTATTGGAGTATGCACTTGTGATGCGAAACTAATTTGCATGATAAATCCTTAATGTGTTAAGATGATTGGATAAACTTATGTATGAGCCTCGATTATGAACTGAAAATAAACTAAAGCATGAGAAATTTTGTTGATATAAGTTTGTAGTTTTTACTTGTAGTATTGTTAGTTTGTTTTATTTAGTTCAATGTTTGTGGGTATCATTTCTGAAAACCCTCACGAGACTTAAACTCGTCCACTAGGGCAACCTAGGGGTTTAACGGCTTGTTGCATATGCTAAATGCAATCGTGTCAATCCACGAAAGTGATTTAGGATAGTTTAAATTTTTAGTTTTTATTTTTAGATTTATCGCTTATCTTGCCAAGAGACTAGCAAGAAGCTGGTTGGGGGTTGTGATGAGTGCTTAAAAAGCACTAAAGATACCATGATTTAATGCACTTTAATTGATTAAATAGATTTATATATGCATGATTTTATCATATTTTATATAATTCTATCTTTTCGAAATCATGGTATTTTTATTGTTTTTTAGAAATTTTCGCTTCCAAAATAAGAATGTTTTAAAATAGTTGGAAGCAATCCATCACAATATTTAAAGTATAGTATTTATTTACTATTCAAAAAGGTGAAGAAAAAAATAAAGAAAAATCAAAAAAATGGAAAAAATGAAGAAATGGTCAAAACTGCCCTGTCCGCGCGCAGCATGCCCAACACACATCCCGCGCGCAGCCTGCCTGTCATGCCCCGCAGTACCCCCGTCCTTGCCGCACATCCGGTACACAGCATGTCGGACCAAGCCGAACACCTCGTGCTCCTGCCTGCGCCCAACGTTCACATCTCGTGCGCAGCACCTCGAGCGCCCTGCGCCCAACGCCTGCCTGTCCGCTCGCGTGCCTGCCGCCCACCAGCCTGCCAGCACGCCCAGCCAGACTGTCATGGTGCCTTTTACACCCACTTGTGCCATTTTGACATTTTTAGCCCCATATTTTCACCTATAAATACACCCCCTCCCCTTTGTATTGCACACATTAATTTTGAGCTCTCTTCTCTCTCTCTCTCTAGATTTCTCTCTCTAGAAAGCTTTCTTAGTTTTCTTAGTTTTTTGTAGTTTTAAAGTTTTTCTCATTTTGAGAAGAACTTAGTTATGTTCTTGTAATATTTTTAGTTTTGGTTCAATAAATGGGAATGCAATTCCGTTTGGAGGTTTTTCTAGAAACAATTCTGAAATTATGTTGATGTATATTTAAATGTATTATTTTTAGCATTATTTCTTATGTTTTGTTTTTACATGCTATATTTAATTTTCTAGCTAATTATTAAATTAAGCATGTCTGGCTGATTATTAATATGGGATAATACTGTTGTTATGCTTGTGAAATATTAATAGGTAAAACATTTTCACAAAATTAAATATTATTTTTATTCAAGATTTTCATATAAAGAATGTTAGAGAGAAATACATTATTTTTCATTACAAACTTTAAATCTGAAAATTAGATTTTAAGATATAATTATCTGATCTGATTTAGAGTAGTGCTCTTCTACTTATTGGTACAATCGCCTGGTATTGTTAATGCGAAACTCTATTTCAAAGGTTTTTTACAAAGAATTATTATTTGAAAATGTATTGACAAAATATTTTCTGTAATAGTTTTAAAACTTGAAAGTTAGTATTCAGATAATTATATTCTTAAATTTTAACTTGGACACCTTGAATAAAGTTTAAAATGTCTAACCCCACCAAAGGTGGCATTCAAATGGTTCATTTGCAATCTCTTAAAAAAATGATTTTAATTTAATTAACCAAATTAATTATCAACCACACCCATAGGTGTTAATTGATTTGTTTAATTACCAAAGAATATCTAACCCCACCATAGGTGATATTTATACATAAAAGAGAGAATGAATAATTTTAATTCAAATATTTCATAACCTATATAATATGAAGCAAGCATAATTAACTTATTATTATCCATTAATTCTCCACTGTTTATGAATGATATAATTGTATGATTATTTATTGAATTCATGTCTATATTATTTTTGCTCTTTAGATTACAGTAAACCAAACTCAAATATCGTGACAGGATGTTTAGGTTTTAATTTCGTTTTTAAAAATTTGAATAATTATTAAAAGCCACATAAATTCCTTTCTTAGACCGACCTTGCGAGTATACTTATCATTTTCTATAAAATGATTCGTGCACTTGCGAGATTTTACAAATTTAAATAAGCATTTACGAGATTAGTATTTAGGTACTGGTTTTAGTCAATCAAGTTTTTGGCGTATCTGCCGGGGAAGGAATAGTGTTTTTAATCTTTATCAAATTATTAAAAATATTTTTGTGATGTAAATATTGTGATATTTATTTATTTATTCATTCATTTATTTTTATAGATGGCTAATCCTCCTACTTGTTAATTACTGTAATTAATATTTATTTATTTATTTTTATGGATGGCTAAGCCTCCTACTTGTTATTTTATTTATTTATTTATTCTCTTATTTTATTTTATGGTTGGTTCTGCCACCTATCTTTATTAACATATTGTTGTTGTTTTAAATTATGTTATCTTTATTAACATATTGTTGTTGTTTAAAATTATGTACTATTATTCTAATTTATGTTTTGTTAATGTATGACAGTTTGATTTATGATTTGTTGATGTATGATAGTTTGGTGTAAAAAAAATATGTTGTTTATTATATAGTTATGCTATTTTTCTTTGAATAGTTACTTTTTGTATAGTTATTTTACTTTATTTATTTATTTTTCTTTACTTGACAGGTGTTCTTAAAAAATAAATTGTTTTCTTTAGTCTATGCGTGGTAGGAGATCCTTAGGATACCCTCCTGCACCGTATATAGATAACATAAACCGATCCAAAGAACTGTCAGGAAAGCAAAATTTTGAAATCATTGAGCCAATTTTTGAACCCCTTAATTTTAACTATGGGGGAAAACGAACCAGTCAAAGAAACCACAATGAAAGAGTTTGCAAGGCCAGTAATTGGCACTGCAACAGCCTCAATCCAACTGAGTCAGGCAGCGCGGAATTATGAATTGCAAAACATTCATTTTTCCATGCTACCTTCATTTTATGGACTGCCTAATGAAGACTCTTTGTCTTTTATTAGGGACTTCTATTCAACAGTCCAAACATTTCCCCTCAGTAATCTTACTGAGGATCAGCTCAGAATGAGGTGTTTCCCCTACACCTTAGAAGACAAGGCCAAAGCTTGGTTAATGTCACTTCCTCCAGGTTCCCTGATTACCTGGGCGGACGTATACAACAAATTCATGGAAAAATTCTATTCCCATCAAAAAACATCAGAGCTGAGAGCAAAGATTGCCACTTTCTCTCAGATGGAGGGAGAACCTTTCCATGAAGACTGGGATAGGTTCAAACTTTTTCTCACTCAATGCCCCCATCATAACTACCCCCTGCAGTTGCAAAACCAGTTCTTTTATGATGGACTCATGCAGCAATGCCAGTTCATCGTCGACAATGCTACCGGAGGAGCAATGGGAGAAAAGACTGCCTCAGAGACATACAACCTCTTTGAGATGTTGGGTGCTAATTCCCAGCAAAAGAGCTCTCGAGTGAGAAGGGCTGGAGTTCATAAAATAGACTCCAGTACTGAAGTACAACTACAACTTGCCCAATTGACCAAGCAAGTTGCGCTTCTCACTACGCAACCCACCCTAATTAAAGAACATTGTGGTTTGTGTAGCAATGTAGGACATGGTACTGAAGCCTGTCCATTTCAAGGAGAGGCACAAGCTGGACCTGAAGAGGTCAATGTTTTGGGAGGATACCAACAAAGACCAAGGTTCGACCCCAATTCAAATACCTACAATTCTGGGTGGAGAAATCATCCTAACTTCTCCTGGAGACAAAACAATCCTCCATTTGCCCAAAGCTCAAATCAGCCAGGCCAACAATTCCACCAGTCAATGCCAAGAAGCCTCCCCAGTAAACCAACCTTGGAGGACAACTTGAATACTTTTATTCAAGTCTGCAGAGACAACCAGTCTAAAATTAATCAACGGTTGGATACTGTGGAAGCTTCTGTCAAAAATGTGGAAGTACAAGTTGAACAGTTAGTTGAACATTTGAAAAAACAGAGCAAAGACTAACTGTTTGGTCAAAGTTAATCAAATAAATTTAATGATGTGGAGACATTAAATTTTTATTCTGAAATCTCCCAAGCAATGTCTTACTAGAAGACGAGAAACTCTAGTCCTAAGTGGGAGGTCACCCATTATTGTAATTTCTTTTTTCTTTTAGTGTGTTTCATTTTTTCTTATAATATGTTTGTAATAAAATTCTAAAGTAATAAAATTAATCTATTTTTTCTTGATGCACGAAAACCAGTACCTAAATACTAATCTCGTAAATACTTATTTATATTTGTAAAATCTCGCAAGTGCACGAATCATTTTATAGAAAATGATAAGTACACTCCCAAGGTCAGTCTAAGAAAGGAATTTATGTGGTTTTTAATAATTATTCAAACTTTTAAAAACGAAATTAAAACCTAAACATCCTGTCACGATATTTGAGTTTGGTTTATTGTAATCTAAAGACCAAAAATAATATAGACATGAATTCAATAAATAATCATGCAATTATATCATTCATAAACAGTGGAGAATTAATGGATAATAATAAGTTAATTATGCTTGCTTCATATTATATAGGTTATGAAATATTTGAATTAAAATTATTGATTCTCTCTTTTATGTATAAATATCACCTTTGGTGGGGTTAGATATTCTTTGGTAATTAAACAAATCAATTAACACCTATGGGTGGGGTTGATAATTAATTTGGTTAATTAAATTAAAATTATTTTTTAAGAGATTGCAAATGAACCATTTGAATGCCACCTTTGGTGGGGTTAGACATTTTAAATTTTATTCAAGGTGTCCAAGTTAAATTTAAGAATATAATTATCTGAATACTAACTTTCAAGTTTTAAAACTATTACAGAAAATATTTTGTCAATACATTTTCAAATAATAATTTTTGTAAAAAACCTTTGAAATAGAGTTTCGCATCTACAATACCAGGCGATTGTACCAATAAGTAGAAGAGCACTACTCTAAATCACACCAGATAATTATATCTTAAAATCTAATTTTCGGATTTAAAGTTTGTAATGAAAAATAATATATTTCTCTCTAACATTCTTTATATGAAAATCTTGAATAAAAATAATATTTAATTTTGTGAAAATGTTTTACCTATTAATATTTCACAAGCATAACAACAGTATTATCCCATATTAATAATCAGCCAGACATGCTTAATTTAATAATTAGCTAGAAAATTAAATATAGCATGTAAAAATAAAACATAAGAAATAATGCTAAAAATAATACATTTAAACATACATCAACATAATTTCAGAATTATTTTTGGAAAAACCTCCAACCGAAATTGCATTCCTATTTATTGAATCAAAACTAAAAATATTACAAGAACATAACTAAGTTCTTCTCAAAATAAGAAAAACTTTAAAACTAAAACTAAAAAAAATTAAGAAAGCTAAGAAAGCTTTCTAGAGAGAGAAAGCTATAGAGAGAGAGAGAAGAGAGCTCAAAATTTAGGTGTATGAAATACAAAGGGGAGGGGGTGTATTTATAGGTGAAAATATGGGGCTAAAAATGTAAAAATGGCACAAGTGGGTGTAAAAGCCACCATGACAGGCTGGCTTGGCGCGCTGCAGGTTGGTGGGCGGCAGGCGCGCGCGCGGACAGGCAAGCTGGTGGGCGCAGGGCGCGAGAGGTGCTGCGCGCGGGACGTGAACGTTGGGCACAGGCAGGCGCGAGAGGTGTGCGGCATGGACGGGCGTGCTGCGCGCGGGATGTGCGGCATGGATGGGCGTGCTGCGCGCGGACAGTGCGACGTGCTGGGCAGGCTGCGCGCGGACAGGGCAATTTTGACCATTTCTTCATTTTTTCCATTTTTTTGATTTTTCTTTATTTTTTTCTTCACCTTTTTGAATAGTAAATAAATACTATACTTTAAATATTGTGAAAGATTGCTTCCAACTATTTTAAAACATTCTTCAAGAAAATGAATTTATTTTGGAAGCAAAAATTCCTAAAAAATAATAAAAATACCCGTGATTCCGAAAAGATAGAATTATATAAAATATGATAAAATCATGCATATATAAATCTATTTAATAAATTAAAGTGCATTAAATCATGGTATCTTTAGTGCTTTTTAAGCACTCATCAGCTCTTTGATGGGCTTTTGAAAAAGTAAAACATTTCTCATAGAGTGGCTACCCCATACCATCCCCAAACTTCGGGGCAAGTGGAAGTGAGCAACTAACAAATCAAGGGAATATTGGAACGCACAATGCACCCCTCAAGGAAGGACTGGTCAGTAAAGTTGAATGATGCCTTGTGGGCATATCGTATAGTGTACAAAACACCCATTTGTATGAGTCCATACCGGTTAAATTTTGGTAAAGCATGTCACTTACCCGTTGAGCTAGAGCATAGGGCTTATTGGGCTATTAAAGAGCTCAACATGGACATGGCAAAAGCTGGGGAAAATGACTATTCTAACTAAGCGAACTTGAGGAAATTCGGGACGAAGCTTACGAAAATGCCAAAATCTACAAGGAGCGTACTAAGCGCTATCACGACAAAGGGCTCATCGGTAAGTATTTCATTCCTGGAATGAAAGTTTTGTTATATAATTCACGTTTGCGAAAACTTCATTTAGGTGTGGCGGACCATATACAATTGCAAATGTACTTCCACACGGAGTAGTCGAGTTGCTCAATCCCAAAACACAAGAACCGTTAAAGGTAAACAGGCATCGTGTCAAGCCATACTTGGAAGGACACACCAATTTGAAAAGCATCGAAACGATACGTCTCCTCGATTCATAAACACGAGAGCGGCCACGTTTTGCTAAGATGTAAAACTAAGCCCTTAATAGGAGGCACCCATTCGGTATGGTATTTCTTTCATTCTTTTTATCATATTTTTGTTTTGAAAAGTTTTTCAAGGCAATGAGGACATTCTCAAGTCTTGGTTGGGGGTGAATGCGTTGCACGTTTTCAAAAATTCCAAAAAATCAAAATTTTTCAAAAATTATGTGTGCACCGCAGCAGGGTAAATTTGTGCTGCGGCGAAGGACTTTCTATTTCATGCACAATTTTTCAAAAAAATGTGTGCGCTGTGGCGGGGTAAATTTGTGCGGTGGTGAGGGACTTTCTATTTCACAAAAAAAAATTCAAAAAAAATGTGCGCGCCGCAGCGAGGACTTTCTGTTTCACGCACAATTTTTCAAAAATTGTCCATGCTGCGACGGGAAAAAACTTGTGCCGCGGTGCACCTCCAAAAATTTTCCATAAAAGTGCACTCGGGCACATTCAAACTCATTTCAAATTTCTTCCTAAATTTTTTCCCTCACTTTCTCTCATTTTCTCCCAAACACTCTCTACTCTCCTCTCTAATTTCTTCCCAAATCCTCACCAAAATTGAAACTTTACTCAATCAATTCTTCATTCTAACATTGCTAACACTTTTTTCTCCACCAATTTCATCAGATTTGCTCCAAAAAGCAAGTTTCTCTTCATCTTCAAAATCTAGGGTTTCAAGCAAATTTGGGGGTTTTTCTTCAAAGGTTCAATTGCATTCCCAAGAGGTAAATTTCTTCACATTTCCATCTCAATTTAGTAATAATTTTCTGAAATCTGTGAAATTTGTCTAAAATTTGGAATTAAGTGAAAATTTTGGATAATAGGGGAACAATTTTTGGGGTTTTTCTGCAAAATTCTAAAATTGATTTGTGGTTGTGAAGTATTCTAGTATAAGAATTTTTATGGCTCCAAAAAGAAAGGCAGGTGAGGGTAGTCGTTCTAAGGGAAAGGGGAAAGTAGTTGAGGATCGTAATTATGACTCCTCTCGGTTTGTAAGTCGAGAGGCACAAGAGCGGTACGAAGGTGCCGCCAAAAGAAACAAGGGATTTGTGAATGAGAGAGGGATGGATTTTGGCCAAGTGGGTGTCATGGGAATATTTGATAAAATTAAGGTTTTAGGATGGAGGAAATTTGCATACGCCCCAGAGGCAGGCATAAGTTCGTTGGTCCAAGAATTCTATGCAAATGTCCCGGAATCTAGAGATGGATTAGTATGGGTGAGGGGCATTGAGGTCCCCTTTAAGAGGATAGTGATTAACTCATACTATTGGTTGAGGGACATCCAAAACAGTGAGTATGAAACCTACTTAACACAGGTTGATTACAACGAGGTCATTAACACCCTAACTGATGGTTACGCGGAGTGGGAGTATAAGGGGGATATGGTGAACATTTTTCAAGCCAAGCACCTTAGGACCCATTCCCGTATTTGGAAATACTTTTTCTGTTCTCGGTTAATGCCCACCCAGCATTATAGTACTGTCGATCGGGAGCGAGCTGTTCTACAATTTACCATAGAGACCGAGCACTCAATAGATGGGGGAATGGTAATCCAACAAAGGATTGTGTACTCAGCTGAGCATCACAACATTAGTTATTTCTTTCCCCAACTAATCACCTCCCTATGTGTCAAGCAAGGAGTCCGATACGACACGGGCGAGGTCTTATTGTAGTCAGGTGAAACATTAACCTTCGCCTACATGCAACACCTAACAAGCGATACAAAAGTTTGACAAGGAAGTAGGAAGGGTGAGGGAACCTCTTCCAAGAATGCTTCTACAAAAGACAGGTTGGTAAATCTAGAAGCAAAGGTTAATAAAATACATGAGTACTAGACTCAACAACAGGCTTAGTTCAGTGATCAAATGAAGTACCAACATGAATACCAACCTCTACTCCATCGAATGATGAGCTTCCAATTGACACAGAGTGGAGTAGACCTCACCCAGTTCGGGCCACCTCTGCAGTATTCGGGACATGACTTTATTTTCAAACAACTGGCTGACCAACCCGAAGATGACAACAAGCAACCTAAAGATATGGAGGATTAAGTCTCCCATTGTATTTTCTTTGGTTTATTTTCATTATTTTCCTTTTTCTTTTATTTTATTTTATTTTAATTTTCTTTAGATTGTTTAAGACTACTAATTAATTTGTTTAATGTTTTTGGCATTCATTTGCTTTAGTTATAATTTAAATTTAGATTTGAAGTTGTGATGCATATACTTAGAGGTTTCATACATGTTTCTTGCACACTAAATGCTACATGATGAGAAAAGCGAGGAATAATGAATCGGAGCGTACGTGTAATGTCCACAATCACAAACGAAATGGGGTAACTTCTCTCACTTCTTTACTTAATTTCTTTTGTTTTTCTTTTTGACATTGAAGACAATGTAGAAATTAGGTTGGGGTGGGAAAAATATTCCATGAGCATGAATTTAGACCAAATTTTAAATTTTAACTTTTGTCACTTGAATTTTGTTAGGATAGTGTCGTGTCCACTTGAGTCAATTCGGAAGTCCATGATATTAATGTGATTGTAATGACGGTGATATATGAAAGAAATTAAATTTTTACCTAAGTAAAGAGGCACATAAATGTTAGATTCATCTAGTTTGAGGATTTTGTGGTATATGTGGTAGTTTGTATGGTTAGTATGACTGTTTTTGGTTTGTGTAATGTGTGCATGTTCGTGATATATCTTAAGTCTCAATAAACTCTAGAACTCCTTTGAAAACCTATTAAAGCGAAATGATAGAATCAAATGCCACTTAGAAAGTGGTTTAGGCCATCTTTGGACCGTTTGAACTTTTCAAGCCTCCTCGTTTTATTTTATCCATAGTGACACCCGTGTACTCAACACTGATATATACGTTGTACTACCCTTAGTGATGAGAGTACTCAATGTAATATTTGATTTTCATGAGCAATTATGTTGTATTTATCTTGCTTGATTAAAATAAATAAATAAATAAATAATTTGATTGAAATCATGAGAAAGAAAAGTAAAGAAAGAAAATCAAGCAAAAAGATCCAAGAGACATATGAAATTTATAGGAGGATGAAAAAGAACATTTGTGTAGAAAAAGTTGAATGAGTTTGTGAAATAAAAAGTACTTTTATCCTATTGAAAATAACATTTCTGTACTTTCATAACCACACACCCAAACACAACTTTACAAGCTTAATGAAGTCCTATTGATTCTAGGTAGTTTGATTTCTATATTAGTGGAGATGAATTTGAAAAGTGAGCCTATGGAGTTTATAAGTGTAATTTTCATTCATATTTTACTTACACATTTATGAGAAATTAAATGTAATCTATGAATATCATGCATGACACGATCAGATAATGTAACTAAAGGGCTTGTGGTTTAATTGGTTGTTCAAAAGCCGATTACTAAGATGGGTTTGATATTTGGACTGTTTTTTAGCTTAAGTGATTTTTAACCATTTCGTATGCCATTCGTTGTTGACAATTTTTGAGACATATGCATGGATTGATTCAAGTATGTTTAGAGTCATTATTAGCTTTGTTTGTTACGATGTTTGAGGGTGTCATCACTGGAAACCCTCACGAGACTATAACTCGTCCACTAGGGCCACCTAGGGGTTTAAACGCTTGTTGCATATGCTAAATACAACCGTGACAATCTACGGAAGTGATTTAGGTTAGTTTATTTTATTTGTTTTATTTTAATTTTTAGATCGTTCCTCTTGCTAGAGACTAGCAAGAAGCTGGTTAGGGGTTGTGATAAGTGCTCAAAAAGCACTAACATTTCATGATTTATTGTGCTTAATTGTTTAAAAAATAGATTTGTTATGTTTGTTTATTTGATTAATTTCATAAATCTATCAATTCGGAATCACGGGTATGTTTTAGTGTATTTCAGGTGTTTTTAGCGTCAAATGAGTTGAATGGTGCAAACACGCAAAGACGGGACACTTATGGCACTCGAATCACGATTTACGGGCAAAACGAGTCAAAATATGTAAGTCGTACATAATGAGCCAGCACATATATAAGAGGGTAAATGTGAAGAAAGGAAAAGCAACGCGCACCGCGACGAGAAAATTGTATGCCGCGGCGGGGACCTCTCGGGTTGTGACCAATATTTTCAACTTTTGTGTTGCGCCGCAATGGAAAAATTGTATGCCACGGCGCACCTATTCCATCCTCTTTACATACAACTTTTATACACTCCAATTTTGCGAACAAACGAGAGATTCAACCAATTTTGGGAGCTTTTCCACACTCAACGAAGCAAGATAATCCATTCTAAGAATCCAAGGAAACCATTGACGATCGAATATCAAGCTTTTGGAGAAGAACGCCATTCCATCCAATAGCAGTATTTAGATCTAGGATTTCCTTCTTGTTATAGAATTCTATTTTTCTTCTTACTTCATTGAGTGTATGTTCACATTGAATTTGTCTATGAATTTTAATATGGACATGAGCGGCTAGTTTTATTATGGATGTTTAGTTTGTGTTGCCATGTTTGCTAGAACTTTTTTGGTGAATGTTTTATTGCTTTGAAATAAATAAATTTACCTTTTGATTAAGAGCATGTTTAGATATTTAATTATGAATTTTAATGGGCCAATTTGAGATTCATAGTTAGGTTGAAAACTCTAAGAATTTAGTTTTAGGAACGTCACCTTAACTATATTTTGAAATACTTAATCAAAGCTTCAAATTAGTGACTTAGTCATAGCATTAGTTTGATTGGCATATATTTCCTTGCGCATAATTTGATTGCTATTTGATATACCCGATCATAAGATGTTAATTAGTTAATCAAGAAAGAGAATTACCCGATCGTAGGAATTTTCGTAATTAAAAGGAAAGCCGATAAAAATTGTTTATTAGAACGTTCATGTTATTTCACCATTACTTTTCGATGCAAGCATGGCCAACCAAACTAAACGTCCATACATCCTCCATTGATATTTGAAATCTACTTGAATTAATTGTGAATTTGCGTAATTTTTTTCGTTAATTGTTCTTTACCCCTGATCTCGCTACAAACCACACTTTGTTTACAGTTTTACTAGGTTTAGGACTCTAGTTATTTAGAGTTTTAGTTTTACTAGAACTCTATTTAATTAGTGTTTTAGTTGCTTTAGGACTCTAATTAGATTAAGAAAAAGGTTGTTTAGAACCAATACAATTCTTTGAGAGACCGACCTCGGAGGTTTGCTTGTCACTTTCTATGAGTGATTCGTACACTTACGAGTACTATAATTTGCACATCAATATTCGAACAGAAGTTATGTAAACAAGTAAAACAAAAGATTCGCATATGTATATTAAGAAGAAAAGCTCAAATGCAACCAAATTGATCTCATGAAAGGAATAAATATTAGGATTGTAAAGATATCATATTCTAATCAAACTTCTTAAGTAAACAATATCAAGCATGTGCCTTGAGATAGATAGAAATTTACATGATTTTGACTTCAAAGGGTTTTTTTTTATATATAAAATTTTAGGATAAAATGACCCTAAAATTTGGATGACTCATAGTGAATGGCTAATTTTTTTTTTAACCCCATATATTATTTTGTATAACAAGTCAATCATGAAAGCTAGACACATGCTCTAATTTTCATACTCAAGTCATTTAATTAAGATAATGAAAATAAAAAATATAACTAACTTATAGAAATCATCTAACAATTAAAATTATAAAAAAATGTTTTAAAGAGTAGAAGAAAATTAATCTCTCAAAATAAAGTCCTAAAGGCTCAAATATTTCACAAGGTAGTCTCTACTAATTGATTCTTGAACATTAAACTGAAATTCATCTCAATTTCAATAATAAAAAAAAGATTTATAGATTATAAATATGAACCAAATTGTTATAATAAATTTTTGAGAATATTAAAGAAGATCAAACACAATTTGCATAATATACTTAATTATTCATTTATAAATTAAAAAGAACAAGAAAATTTTTATCTCAAAATACTTAAATACTCCCTCAAACCTATATTAAACATTGTCCTCAATGCTACTAAATATGTGCATGTTCAAAAAAGTAATCAAAACAAATAGAAAAGAAACACAATATAACTAAAAAGGAAAAGATATAACCGAATATGGCGGGTTGCCTCCCACAAAGCGCTTAGTTTAACGTCCTCAGCCAGACATTTGACGAGTCTATGGTTCATGCACTTCTATGCTCTCAATGAAATGGTCCACACCATCTTGACTTCAACTTTCCTGGAAAAATTTTAAAATGAGAGTTAAATAAGGGTACTTTCATTCCAGGATAAAGAGACTTATGAATTAGGCTTTTGTCATGGTAATGCTTAGTTTGTTCTTTGTAGATTTTACCATTTTCATAGGTTTCATCCCTAATCTCCTCTAGCTCATTAAGTTGAAGCAAAACGCTTCTCTCCTGCTTGTTCCAAGTCCATGTTTAACTTCTTAATTGCCCAATATGCCTTATGCTCAAGCTCAACTGGCAAATGGCAAGCCTTTCTAAAAACTAACCGATAAGGACTCATTCCAATGAGTGTCTTGTACACAGTGCGGTATGCCCATAATGCATCATTTAGTTTGGTTGCCCAATCCTTTCTTGAAGGTCTCACCATCCGTTCTAAGATACCTTTGATTTGTCTATTGCTAACCTCAACTTGACCAGATGTTTGTGGATGGTATGGAGTGGCCACCTTGTGTGTGATTTTATACTTTTTTAACAACTCATCAAAAAATTTATTGTAGAAATGGCTTCCTCCATCACTAATTATGGCTCTGGGTGTCCCAAACCTACTAAATATTACATCCTTCAAAAATTTGATAACACAATTAGCATCATTAGTTCGAGTGGGTATAGCCTTTACCTATTTGGATACATAATCAACTGCAACCAAAATATATTTAAATCTAAAAGATGAGGAAAAAGGACCCATAAAATCAATCCCCCAAACATCAAATAGCTCAACAACCAAATTGTAAGTCAGAGGCATATCATTACGTTTTTCAATATTACCAATTTTCTAACATCTATTACATCACATACAAAAAATATGAGCATCTTTAAATAAAGTTGGCCAGTAAAAACCATATTGTAATACTTTGAGGGCTGTTTTCTTACTACCAAAATGGCCCTCACAATGAAGCTCATGGCAAAAGGCCAAAATACTCTCATGCTCTCCCTCAGGCACACATCTTCGGATGATATGATCTTGGAAAAGCTTGACTATATAGGGATCATCCCATAAATATTTCCTGCAGTTATGAAAAAATCTTTTCTTTTCTTGAAAGGAAATATTAGGCCTCAAAATACCACTAGCAAGATAATTTACTATGTCAGCATACCATGGATTTGGTCCTATAGTAAACCATTGTTCATCAGAGAACGTTTCAACAATATTCATTTCTTTATCACTCTCAGTAGTATCAAAATTTGAAATTAACCTAGCTACAACATTTTTAGTTCCTTTTTATCTCTGATTTCTAAGTCAAATTCTTGCAAAAGCAACACCCATCTAAGTAATCTTGGCTTAGCATTTCATTTACTTAGTAAATATCTTAAAGCAGCATGATTGGAATGCACAATTATTTTAGATCCTACCAAATAAGATCTAAATTTATCCAATGCAAATACAACAGCCAAGAATTCTTTTTCAGTGGTAGAATAATTAAGTTGGGCATCATTAAGTGTTTTACTAGCATAATAAATGACATGTAAACATTTGTCAACTCTCTGCCCTAATAGCAAAATCAGAGGCATCACACATTATTTCAAAAAGTAAAGACCAATCAGGTGCCATGATAATAGGTGGAAATGTTAATTTCTCTTTCAATGTGTTAAAAGAAATAAGGCATTCATTATCAAATACAAAGGAGACATCCTCACCCAACAAATTATATGAAGGATGACTTATTTTAGAAAAATCTTTAATGAATCTCCTATAGAAACCTACATACCCTAAGAAACTCCTAATACCTTTAATATTAATAAGGGGTGGAAATTTAGCTATTAATTCAACTTTGGCTTTGTCTACTTCTATACCCTAATACAATACCTTTTTTGACCATGAAATGACTTTTCTCCCAACTAAGAGTTAAATTACATACAATGCATCTTTCAAGCACTATTGTCAAATTATGCAAACAATCATCAAAAGAGTTTCCAAATACAGAAAAGTCATCCATAAATTTCTCAATAAATTTTTCTACCATATCCGAAAATATAGACATCATGTATCTTTGGAATGTGGCGGGGGCATTGCATAGACCGAATGGCATTCTCCTGAAAGCAAATGTTCCAAATGGGCAAGTAAATGTGGTCTTCTCTTGATCTTCTGGTGCAATAGGTACCTGATAATATCCTGAAAGACCATCAAGAAAACAATAGAAGTCATGTCCTGCTAATCTTTCCAACATTTCATCAATAAAAGGAAGGGAAAGTGATCTTTTTTTTGTACAAGTTTAGCTTACGAAAATCAATACACATCCTCCATCCCATGATTGTTCTGGTAGGTACTAACTCATTTTTGTCATTTTTTACCACAGTTATTCCTGATTTCTTAGGTACCACATGTACCAGACTAACCCACTTACTATCAGAGATTGGATAGATAACTCCTACCTCTAAGAGTTTTAGAATCTCTATTTTTACTACCTCTTGCATAATTGGGTTAAGTCTCCTTTGGGCTTCCCTCACAGGTTTGGTGTTGTCTTCTAAAATTATTTTATGCATACACATAGCTGGACTAATACCTCGAATATCTCTAATACTCCAACCTATGGCTTTCTTAAATTTCTTAAGCACCTTCACAAGTTCTTTTTCTTGGGTTTGAGTCAAAGTGGATGAAATGATGACTGGATAAGTGTCTCCCTCTCCCAAAAATACATACTTGAGATGCTTAGGTAACTCTTTAAGCTCAAGCTTAGGTGGAGTGGTGTTCTCCCCAGGTGGGGTCTTAGGTAATTCTAAGGGTGTACTAGGCTCTTCCAAAGGTTCAGTACTATTTAACAAATCAATGTATCCCTTAGTCTCCTCATCTAAGTTATCATTAATCCTATCAACAGTTAATACATACTCAAGTTTATCCTTCATCTCATCCTGTAAAAAGATATTATGAACAAGAGTATCAACATGATCAATATAGGAGCATTCATCAACAATGGAAATAGAAGGTATAGGAGAAGAATCAAACACTTTAAAATGGACAGTTTCTCCCAAAACCGTCATAGTTAAACTTTCACTATGACCATCTATAATATTCTTAGTAGTGGCCATGAATGGCCTAACAAGAAGGATAGCATGCTCCTTGTCCATAGAGAGGTTTTTTTTGCATATCTAAAACAATAAAATCAACACGAATAATAAGCTTATCTACCTGTACTAATAAATTTTCAACCATCCCCTTTGGATATCTAACAGACCTATCAGCTAACTGAAGGGACATGGTAGTGGGCTTCAACTCCCCTAAACCTAGTTGTAAGTAAATTGAATAAGCATTAAATTAATACTTGCACCTAAGTCTAGCATAGTTTTAACCACTTTTTTATCCCCCATGGAAATGTTAATAATAAAACTATCGGGATCTTTTAATTTTGGTGGCAAGTTTTGTTAAAGTACTGCATTAGCAATTTCTGAGACAACAACTCTTTCATTAAGTTCATATTTTCTCTTCCTAGTGTTTAAGTCTTTGAAAAATTTAGCATAAGAAGGAACATTTCTAATCACATCCAAGAGGGGTAGATTAATCTGAACTTTAGAAAGCATGTTAAATATGTCAAAAAATTGCTTATCCTATTTATCGTCCTTTAGATGGTGCGGAATTGGTATAGGTGGTCGATATGGCTCTGATATCTTATGCAATTTAGGAGTAGTAGATAACTCTCCTGTCACTTCTTTGAAAGGTTCATCATTTCTGTCCTTTGACTTAGCATCATAAAACATTGTATGCTCATCATCCAAGTTACCTGCACTAAATGGTAAATAATTAGAAATTTAAGGTAAATTTTTGGTTACCACCTTACCACTTCAAAGGATTGTGACAGCCTTCGCTTGTTCGGGTTGTCTGGGCAGCTTTCCACTTTCTTGTATTTGGATTTGTTCAGCTAACTGTCCTACATGTACTTCCACTCTCTTTATCAAAGCCTCCATAGAGTCCATCCTATGTTCAGATTTTACATGGCGATCCTGACTGGCTTGAATGAAAGTATTCAAGTTGTTCTCTAAGGTTGGTCTATTGGATTGATTTTATGGAAATGATCGATTCATACTTTGGCCTTGCATTTGATTTTGGGCAAAATGTTGGCTATTGTTTTGTTTCCAAGAAAAATTGGGGTGATTTCTCCATCCAGGGTTGTAGGTATTAGAATAAGGGTCATTCCTAAGTCTAGGTTGATATCCTTGCATTAAATTAACCTCTTTATTTTTACCTGCATAAGAATTATCTACAAAAGAACAAATATTAGCCCCATGCCCATATATACCACAGACTCCACATACCTCTTGGTTTGGCATTTGATGCATATTCTTGGTAGTTAAGAGCTGCACTTGTTTTGTTAACTCTGCTAGTTGCATGGCCATCTCGTTGTTAGACCCTAGTTCATTGACTCCAACTCTTTTTCCTCAAGCACTTTTTTGTTGAAAATTGGCTGCTAACTTCTCATAAAGTTCATATGTCTCCTCTGCTGTTTTCTCTCTCATTGTTATAGGTTAGATTAGAAGTGAAGAAAAGTGTGAAAATCTGGGATTTAAGTGGTTTCTGAGTAAGCAGGACGTGGCACAGATTTTCTTCTACCGCAGCAAGAGATGATTTCTTGGTCTAGTATACAAACATGAAAGGTAGGTGCTACGGGCACAATTTCTTCTGCCGCAGCACAACTTGTTGTACATGCCTTGTAAATGTCCCTTACATAATTGTTGATTCCTAACGTAAGACTTACGTTCCTTTTTCTCTTGTTTGTTCCCCCTTACATAGTGAATGGCATACAATGTAAGGCTTACATTATTTAGCTCTTTTTGCTCCATTTTCACTCTCTTTGACCAATTAAGTTCACAATTCATCTCACACTTACTTGGACCTACAAAACACGAAAATACCCTCCAAAATAAAGTAATAGCAAAATAAATACTTGAAAACTAACAAATAATAGGTTCAAAATAGTATTCATCAAAAGCTTCCTAAAAAGGAAGACTTCAAGGTTATTCGAGCAAAGAATATTATTTGCATCGAAAACAAAGACAGTGAAAAGCTCCCTGAACAGGTAACATATATTTATCTTAAAGATAATTTACAAGCTTACATTGTTCCAAAAATAAGGAATTTTTAGGAGTTAATTCTTAAAGAAACTAACTCTATGAAAATTAATCATAATATGAGAAATAGTAAAGATATTACTTTTTCAACAATAAAAATTAAGAAAATACTTTCTAAAAATGATTGGAATATAAACTTATGTATTAGATAAAGATTTAAAGATAGAAGGATGTGATGTGCAAATTATAATACTCGCAAGAGCACGAATCACTTATAGTCTAGCAATAAGTAAACTACTAAGGTTGATCTCTCGCAGAGTTGTAGTGGTTTTAAAATTCTTTAATTATTTCCAAAAGTAGCAAAACATAAAAATACTTAAAGCAAATGGATGACAATAAAGTAGTTAAGTAATCAAATAACTAAATAAACTAAAGCAATTGAAGAATTAAAAAGATGAGAAAGTATGAGAATTTTAGCTTGCTAACCAATCATATTTTGGATTATTTAGTTAAGTTTAATAAATGTTCATAAGTTGATATTATTGATTTTTCCACTAAAGCTAGAAAATTTCAATGATCATGGCAACTTTTACTTACAATTAAATAATTAATTTTTTTTATCGAGACAATTAATTAAATGATTGGAATGAGTGCAGAGAAATTATATAACCATCTAAACTAACACAATGATCATGTAATTAATTTAGATTATTGTTCAAGAGGGCATAATTAGATGCAGATGATGTTTCTAACAAACTAATTCACAGATATTTATTTTAATTATAAATAGTGATTTGATCGATCTACTATTCATAATTAAAGCTATGAAGAAAAATGAACATGAAATAATATCAAACTTTTATATAATAATTAACTTATGAATCCAAAATAATCATGATAGTATAACTAAAATCCCATATATAAATTTAGTAAAACATAATTCAAAAATTTAATTACTAAATGCATAACGTTTACAGTAATAATATTACAAAACTAGAGATAAAAATACTAATAATAAAACAGATAACTAAACTCTTGAATTTGTTGATGTTCCTCCTCCAAAAGCTTAAAATATAATACAATAATATAATATTTCTCTCTCTAAAATATCATAAAATTAAACTGTAAAAATAAAAAGTTACGTAAGAAAAATAAAAAGGAAAGAGAGAAATTCTATGTAAAAAAACTGATCGTAAAAAACATGTTTTTTTAAACTGATGGACGCGCATATATATAGGCAAACGAGACGGTGAAATGCTGATAAGAGTATGCCACGTGTCAGCATTTCATTATCTGGTTGACTGCTTTTGATCAGTTTGAAGCATTAAACATCAACTATACTAATTATTCTGACCATACATTACTATTATTTGTATCCTTATATAAGATACCCTAGATCCTTAAATAGGAGTCTGACTTAAAATATTATGACTCTTTTTGTTGCCTTACGAGGCAATCTCATGCTAGATGGTGGGAAAAAAAACCCCACCCGAACAATTTAAGAACCTTATAATCATTGAATTATTTCAATCACTTAAAGTGATATCAACTAATCACTCTAAAGATAAAGAAAAAAATAAAATTGAATTAATAATTGAAAACCCTAAACAAAATGGTAAATGTGAAGATTACATCCCTACAAAAATTAGAGAAATTATGCACTGATGAAAGTTCTAACAACTCAAAAGAACGGCTAGATTTAGAGCCATCAAAAAGTGATATCCAAATGGCTGGCTCAAGCTAAAAGGTAAAACGCACTACTAAAAGTAGCCGACAAAGAAAAGGACCCATGCTGGATTAATTTGACTCCACTTCCTCAAAGTAATCTTATTCGGAACTCACCACCAGACATCAGGCCCCACAGTCACATGCTGAAAGCATCTTTTATTTATTAAAGTTTTAAAGTTTTACGTTTGTATTTTGGCTTGTAATGAGTAAGCTCTGCCTATATAAAGGTCAGACCACTCAATTGTTTAGAAGCATTCAATTTTGTATATTCTCATATAGCTTCCATGTGCTCTCTCTTTGTGTAAAATACTTTACTATAAATAAAATAGCCTTCAGTTTTAGCATTCATAATCTCATAACATAACTCTAGTAGATCCTTGATAGTCTTTGGTTTTAGAGCCATCTAGAGTTGATAAAGATAAAGAAATATAGATTAAATTCAAACTAAGCCTTTGTTAATAGAAATAAGACTTCAAGGTACAAGAGACTTCAACAAGCAGCCCAAAAGTAATTTGCCAATAGCCACTTTTCATATCAAATTTAGAGAAGACTATTGCCTAGTAAAGACGATTTAATAAGTCCTTGTTAGGATTTGGATATTGATGAGTGCTCAAAAAGCACTAATATTTCGTGATTAATTGTTTAAAATATAGATTTATTATGATTGTTTATTTGATTATTTTCATAAATCTATCAATTCGGAATCACGAGTGTGTTTTAGTGTATTTCAGGTGTTTTTAGCATCAAATGAGTCAAATAATGAAAACATGCAAAGACGGAACACTTACGGCGCTCGGATCACGAGTTACAGGCTAAACGAGACAAATATGTAAGCCTTACATAACGAGCCATCACATATGTAAGGGGGTACATGTGAAGAAACTGAAGACAACGCGCACCACGGCGAGGAAAAGGCATGCCGAGGCGGGGAGCTCTCGGGTTTTGACATTATTTCCAGAATTTGTGTTGCGCCACGGTGGGAAAAATGTGTGCCGCAACGCGCCTATTCCTATGGCAATCAGGATTTATGTAAACCCTTACATCTATAAATACCCCCTTAGACTCCCCCTTACAAACAACTTGAACAACTTTGATACAACTTTACACTTTACAATTTTGCAACCAAACTAGAGATTCATTCAATTTTGGGAGCTTTGCCACACTCAATGAAGCGAGAGAAACCATTCTAAGGATCCAAGGAAGCCGTCGACGATCGAAGATAAAGCTTTTGGAGAAGAACGCTATCCCATCCATAAGCGGTATTTAGATCTAGGTTTTCCTTGTTGTTATAGAATTCTATTTTCTTCTTCTTTCATTGAAGTGTATGATCATATTTTATTTGTCTATGAATATTAATATGAACATGAGCGGCTAATTTTATTATGGATGTTTAGTTTGTGTTGCCATGTTTGCTAGAATTGTGTATGGTGTATTTTAATTAATTTAATATAAATGAATTACCTTTTGATTAAGGGCATGTTTAGATATTTAATTATGAATTATCATGGGCCAATTTGAGATTCATAGTTAAGTTGAAAAATCTAAGAATTTAGTTATAGGAACGTCACCTTAACTTTATTCCGAAACACTTAATCAAAGCTTCAAATTAGTGACTTAGTCATAGCATTAGTTTGATTAGCATGTATTTCCTTGCGCATAATTTGATTGCTATTTGATTTACCCCGACCGAAGGCAGTTAATTAGTTAATCAATAAAGAGATTTACCCCGACCGAAGGCAGTCTCGTAATTAAAAGGAAAGTCGGTAACATTGTTTATATAGAACGTTCATGTTATTTCACCATACCTTTTCGATGCAAGCATGGTCAACCAAGCTAAACGTCCATACATCCTCCATTGATCTTCAAATCTATTTGAATTGATTGTGAACTTGCAATATTATTTTCGTTAATTGTTCGTACCATTGATCTCATCACAATTCCAACTTGTTTACAGTTTTATTATATTTAGGATTCTAATTATTTAGAGTTTTAGTTTTACTAGAACTCTATTTAATTAGTATTTTAGTTGCTTTAGAATTCTAGTTACTTAGAGTTTTAGTTTCACTAGAACTCTATTTAATTAGTCTTTTATGTTTGTTAGAACTCTATTTAGATTAGGAAGAAGGTTATTTAGAACCACTGCAATTCCTTGAGAGACCGACCTTGGAAGTTTCTTATCACTTTTTTACGAGTGATTCGTACACTTGCGAGTACTAAATTTAACACATCAGATATCAAATCCATCTTAAAACCTTATTTAAAGGTTTATAATTAATCACCAATTGTGGAACGCCATGTTCTAATTCAGCATTGTTTTCTACATAAAATGTTGGGCAAGACTAAGGGGAATTACTTTTTCTAATTAATTTTTTTTAGTAAATCCTTAATTTTCTTTTTTACATATTTCCAAATGTTGTTCATTCATTTGTACAGGTCATGCCTTTGTGGCCATCTAAGACTCTTTAAAATCTGGTTCATATGGTAGTTCTACCACATTTTTTCCTTTCCAGAAGGTCTTAGGAATTTCAGTGCAGATTTTTTGCTCAAATTTTTCTTTAAGAGATTGCATTGCATTTCATTAGATGCAAGTTTTTGGTTTATTGTTTTAAAACCTACTTCTTTTAAGGAATAGAGAAATTTTTCTTTTTCATTTAATTTACTTTTCAAATTATTTATCTTATGCCATTGGGGCTCTTTAGTAAATTTAAATGTAACAGTATGACCTTTAAGGTCAGATACTATTCCTTCTTCTGTAACTTTAAACGGATGTAAAATGCTTAAAAATGGAGAGCCCAAAATTACCATTCTTGATAGCTCTTTTCTTAGAAAAAATGTAGTCTCTAAGCATATATCATTATTATATACTGTCGTATTAGACAGCTTATAGTTTATGGGCATACGACTAGCATAAACTGTATTCTGTATCTAAGTAGTTTGGGTAAAATACCTTGTTGGTACAATACCTTTGCTAATACAATTTAAATCAGCGCCAGAGTCAATCAATGCTTCTACTGTAAAGAAGTATTCTTTGTTTATCACAATGGTAACATTTGAGTACCATTTATGGTTAATTGCTCTATCAAGAGTATTAACGAATTGTCATCAAATTTAGAAATGGAATTGTCACTTTCCTTTTGGATTTCTTTTCCTTTTGCTATTGGGACCTCATATAAGACATTGTCAAAATCTTCTTCATTATTATCAATCTCATTATCAGAGATCTATGGAGACTTTACACCTTGTTGGAGTTCAAGTATTTGAACTCTGCTTTTTAGATCTTTAAGATCTTTTTTGGTTGGATTAATCTCTTCTTTTAGATCATTTATTGTAAGTTCTTTCTTAGCAGGGTATTTTTTATCCTTTAAAGGATTTCATTAAAATAATATTGTTGCTAATGACTTTGTAATTTGCATTGCAAGCCCTCTCGAAGTTGATGGAGCTTCTTCCTTAGTAACTTCAATATACCTAGATAAGGCTTTACGTTTCTCCTCTAGATCTTCAATCTTATCTACAAGATCTAAGATAAGATTTTCTTCTTTAGTTAAGACGTTTAAGTCTAAACCATTCATCTTAATGATAGCTTTATAGTAGTTACATTCACAACTATCTTTTTCTTCATGAGACGAGGTAGAGGATGTTTCATACATATAATCTTGGTTCTCTTCTTCTTCAAAAGATTCATATGTTAAGAGGATTTGAGATAATTGACTTTTAAGTTTTTCGTCGATGTTTAATTCATTGATCTTTGATGTGTTAAAATGTGTACTCGCAAGTGTACGAATCACTCGTAGTAAAGTGATAAGCAACTTCCAAGGTCGGTCTCTCAAGGAATTGCAGTGGTTTTAAATAACTAGCTTTTTAATCCAAATAGAGTTCTAATTAAAATAAAAGACTAATTAAATAGAGTTCTAGTGAAACTAAAACTCTAAGTAACTAGAATTCTAAAGCAAGTAAAACTGTAAAAAGGTTATTTGTTTTTGTGACGAGAACAATCATACGACAATCAAAAGAAAACAAGATCGCAAGTAAACAATCAATTCAAATATCAATGGAGAATGTATGGACGTTTAGCTTGGTTGACCATGCTTGCATCGAAAAGGTATGGTGAGATAACATGAACGTCCTATATAAACTAAACTACCGGCTTTCCTTTTAATTACGAGACTCCTTTTGGCGGGGGTAGGTCTCTTTATTGATTAACTAATTAATTGCCTTTGGCGGGGGTAAATCAAATAGTAATCAAATTATGCGCAAGGAAAACATGCCAATCAAATTAATACTATGACTAAGTCACTAACTTGAAGCTTTGATTAAGTGTTTCGGAATAAAGTTAAGGTGACATTCCTAAATTCTCAGATTTTTCAACCTAACTACGAACATCAAATGGGCCCATGATAATTCATAATCAAATATCTAAACATGCTCTTAATCAAAAAGTAATTCGTTTATTCCAAATAAAATACACCATACACAATTCTAGCAAACATGGCAACACAAACTAAACATCCATAATTAAACTAGCCGCTCATGTTCATATTAATATTCATAGACAAATAAAATATGATCATACACTTTAACAAAAAGAGAAGAAGAATTAATTCTATAACAACAAGAAAATCCTAGATCTAAATACCGCTTATGGATTGGATAGCGTTCTTCTCCGTAAGCTTTATCTTCGATCGTCGTTGGCTTCCTTGAATCCTTAGAATAGTGTCTCTCGCTTCGTTAGAGTGTGGCAACGCTCTCAAAACTGATTGAATGTAGTGTTTGGGTCGCAAAATTGTGAAAAATAAGAGTTGTGTACGAATTGGTCGAGTTCTATTGTAAAGGGGGTCTAAGGGGGTATTTATAGATGTAAGGGATTCCTGATTGCATTAGGAATAGGCGCGCCGCGGCATGCATTTTTCCCGCAGCGGCGCAACACAAATTCTGGAAATTGTGTAAAAACCCGAGAGCTCCCCGCCGCAGCATGACTTTTCCTCGCCGCGGCGCGCTTTGTCTTCAGTTTCTTCACATGTACCCCCTTACATATGTGATGGCTCGTTATGTAAGGCTTACATATTTGTCTCGTTTAGCCCGTAACTCGTGATCCGAGCGCCGTAAGTGTTCCGTCTTTGCGTGTTTTCATTATTTGACTCATTTGACGCTAAAAACACCTGAAATACACTAAAATATACCCGTGACTCCGAATGGATAGATTTATGAAATTAATTGAATAAACAATAATAATAAATCTATATATCAAACAATTAAGCACAATTAATCACGAAATATTAGTGCTTTTCGAGCACTCATCAATCTTTTGTTGAGTTCTACAGTTGGTACTGTAGTGACCTCGTTTGCCACACTTACAACAAATGGGCATCTTGCCTTTACTTTTAGTAAATTGAGCTTCATTTTTGTAATTGGGCTTTTTTTACCAATTGGGCCTTTTAGACCTCTTTCTTTTAGAGAATGTCCATTTCTTTGTGAAAGCTACGAGGTTTTAAACCAAGCTTTTTTATGGGCCTTTTTTTGTCTTGGATGAGAAATCTTTTAAGATATCCTTATACCCAATTTGTTCACATAAATCACATAGAGCCCTTTTACTTTGGACTCTTTCTTTTTCCAATTTTTGTTTGAGTTTTATGTCATTCATAAAGCTAAACCTTCAACTATTACTTTAGCAACTAGCTCCCCGTATGTATACATATTATATGGTATAATACCACCATATTTATTTAGTAGACAGGTTCAGATTTTATCCGCAAATAGTATTGGTAATCTGGAAATAAATTTTTCTTTCCAAAAGTCACCATTACAATCTTCTCGGTTTAAGACCTTTGCCAAGAATGCATCTTTATACCATTTGAAATGGGAGAGTGTAGGACATCGTAGATTGATCAACTGTTCATGGCTACGATCAAGTTATATTCTTGTACTTCCAACAAAATGCAAGAGGATAGTATACACGAGCATATTTAAGATCACATAACTTTCAGTTGGACCTAAATAGTTGTCCCACCAGCCTTGTAATTGACCAATGAAACCTGCAACTAAGGCTAGAGCTACATTCTTATCAAAATTCCCTCTTATCTTGGTGGCTGATGCATACATCAACATTTTCTTGATGACTCGAATAATTTGATATTTAGACAAGCCATCAATTGGCCATTCTTGAATGTAATTACCATCATAACTTGAATTTGCACGAATTTCATCCTTATATTGTAGAACTATAGGGGATTGCCTGAGGTAATAGGCTTTTGATTTATAAACTGGAATAGGTTTTTCCAATTTATTTACTTTTGGAATAATAACCATTTCAGACGATTGAAATACTTTAAGTATGTTATCTCTCTCCTTTTTAGAGAGTTGACCGATGTCTTATTTTTCCATCATTTTAATATATTTACCCTTTTCAGTGACAGCTTCTAATTTTGACATTTTTTTCTAGAAGTTCTTTTAAGAACTCAAAATTATCATTGTTATGGAGCTTGAAATTAGACAAGTCTAGTAAAGGCTTGATAAATGCTAATTGTACATTAGGCTTTGTTCTAGAAGATGACGTTGAGGGCATACTATTAGTATGTTGTTGAACTATTTTTTCAATTCTTGCTAATTGACTACCAATTGTTTGTAAAAATAAGTTGGTATAATTTGGTTGCTCCAGAACCTAGTTTACAAATTCATCAGTTGTTATTTCTCGTGGTTTTAAAGAACCACTTTTATAAGGAGCAGCTTTTGTTTCATCTGTCAGTTTTATTGTCACTTCAGGTGGATGAATTGCAACTATCTTTTCTCCTATAGATAAGGAGTATGTTTTATGAACCTTTTCGAGGTTATAGATTTCTGGAATTGTAATTCCTTTTTGTTTAGCATACTTAACTATGAAATCAAAGAAATTTAAATCTTCATTTCTATTTTTCTTCTGAGCATACTTTAAGAATGCTTTGTATTTTTCATAAAACATTTTTTGCTATTCTCAAGTAAGAGAATAAAATATTTGTTTCTTTTCAGAATTTTCTGGATCTAAGAACATATGCTTAAGATATTCATTTATCGAATCTCTTTTTGAGACTTGTAACATCATAACATTGGAAAATCTTGTATTTGATCCTTCATAGCCCATTTCTAATAAGTAGGGCTCATTGGTTTTTCAGAATACTCATCAGATCTTTTAGATCATTCCGTTTGATATACTGGTAAGCTTATTCCTTTTGGAAGTCTTTGAACTCCTTCAAATAGGGTCTCTTTTCCCTTTCTGGAAATAGGTGTTGATGGAACTGAGATTGTTGGGGTATTAATCTTTACTTTTCTTGTTGAGTCAAAACTAATCTCAACAGATCCATCAACGCATTCAATAATTTGTTCCAATTCTGTATTTTGAGGTACAAGAATGTGTTGTTGATCTTGATTTAAAGACCAAGATTCAGGAAGGGAAATTTTATCCCATGGTACCTTTTTAGGTACAGCTAGTTTGGATTTAACCATGTTTGTCTGGAATAAGGTAGTTTCACCCCTTTTATCTTGAATAAACGATCTTAAGTTGATGTTAGGGCAGATCGTATTCATCACTTTAAAATAGACTATGTAAATAAGAGCTATGTTGCTTGTGCCTTCCTCCGTATCAAAGTCATGGGTTTTCACATCTACTTTCAATTATCTAAGAACATTAGAATCTTTAATATGCACAAAACAATTAGGAAAGCAATTAAAGTATATTAGATGGTCTCTATAGGTTTTTGCATTGAATATTAGGATTTTAAACATATAATGAAGGATCATGTGCTTAATTGAATTGCTTAGATTAAATGACTTAAGTAAAGTTTGAAGTGTTTGCCTATTTCATTCGTGCTTGACTTTAAAAATATGAGGGAATTCCTATACCCAACACAAGAAGAGCTAAGAAGTAGCCATTCACAAATGACATATGTATGTGGGTCTAAAAAAAAAAAAAGAGATAATGAGTTTATTATGACCCTAAGTTCTTCGAGTATGAATGGTTAATATAATATATAAAAAAAATCAAAAGAGAGAAATAGGAAATAAGTTCCCTTAAAGTCAAAGCATCTTTATTCTAGAGCACACTTGAAATTTTTGCTTAAGGATTTTAATTGCTGCATGAGATTAGTAATGTGATTTCTCCATAAATCCTGTCATTTGATTCCTTTCATGAGATCGATGTTATGCACTTTTGAGCCTTTCTTGTTTGATCATATGCGAACCTATTAGCTCGTTTCTTTACATAATTTCTATTCGCATATATTTTGATGAGTGCTTGAACCCATAGGATCGGTGTGATTTAGAGAGTAATTCTCGTGAGGATTAGAGTTGAAACGAATTCACATTCTTGACACTAGGTTTGGGGGAATCAATGTTGATACACTTTTAGTATTGGGATTTAGACTTGTGAAGAGAAATTGATCTAAATGGTGAACCTAGATGTGTTAAAATGTTGGATGAATTGGTGCATAAATGTTTTGTTATAAATTGGAAAGAAACTAAAGCATGACAAGTTTTGTTAACTTCAATTTTAGTTTTGTTATTTGGCTTTTTTTAATTTTAGTTTTGCTTGAGGACTAGCAAAATGTAGGTTTGGGGGTATTTGATGAACACTATTTTGACCTACTATTTGTTATGTTTTTAAGTGTTTATTTTGCATTTAATCTCGATATAATCTTGTTTTGGAGGGTATTTTATTGTTTTGCAGGTCAAAGTAGGTTTGGAAAGAAATGTGGAAAAAGAGAGCAAAAACGAAGTAAAAATGTCTAAATATGTAAGCCTTACATTAGGTGCCATTCATTGTGTAAGCCTTACATCGAGAATTAGCAAAGTATGTAAAGGCATTTACATAGTATGTACAACAATGCGCGCCGCGGCGAAGAAATCACATGCCGCAGCGAGAGGCTCTCGGGTTGAAGCATGAAAATCATGAAAACATTGTGCGCCACGGCATGGAAAATGTACGCCGTGGCGAGGAGGTTTTTGCTTTGGACCCAAAATCATGAACACATTGTGCGCCGCGGCGCGCGCGCGCGCGGATTGGACTCCTCCTGGGCCACGAGACTTACAGAATGTTTGGAAACCCTTACATATAAAAGAGACCTAATGCAACCTATCTACCATATAACACTTTTCAGCCTCCAACCTCCACATATTTTGAGCCTCCATCAATCACACGAGATCAAGAGAAGAAAAGCAACGTGAACAGTACCAAAAATCCTCCTCTTCTTCACAATTTTGAGAAAGTGATTACTCCATTAAAGATCCTCCATTGAAGCTCCATCAACAATCTTGAAGAAGGTGATCATCCAACATCAAGAGCTTGTTTCAAGAGTGGAAGTGGGGGTATTTTATTGTTTGTAATCTCTTTTATCTTTTAGATTTCAAAAGATGTTATTTATGATAGGAAATATTGATTTGGATTCTATTATGAATAGCTAAACTTCTGTGTGTGGGATTTTGGTGATGTAACTATGATTGGATGATTGATTGTGTGGATAATTTTATGATTAAGTAATTTAATTCATGGTCATTGTTCTTAATACGTATGTTCATCAATTATTTCTGGCCAATTTGATTTGTGAATGTATGAAACATTTTAGGGTTGAGTTTTAGAAACGCCATCTGAATTCAATTAAGCACTCTTGAGCATGAGCCTAATTTAAGTGCATTGATTTGTCTTGAATTAGGTGATTAAACTATTTTCCTAGGTTTAAGGCTAATTAACTAATTAACGGTCTAGATCAAAGAAGCTAATTAGTTAATTAAGGGAAAATCAACATTGATTTGTGATTTTCTAGGGTTAGAGAAAATAATCATTAAATTCTAATTTTTCGTGCTTAATTGTCAAAACCACATAAATCAACTCATCCATGATTAGTTTACTAACCAATTTCCCACACTCGTTCATCTCATCGTTTCAACAAAACTTTCACGCATTTACTTTTATTGTTTTAGGATTTTTATAATTTTAGAAACCATTTACAAAACCAACCTTCAATTAGAGTGTTTAGAATTTATTTTATTGTTACGTTTTGGATTACATTTGACTCTTTTAAAAACCACCGCAATTCCTTTGAGAGACGATCTTGGGAGTATACTTGTCGCTTACTACAAGTGACTCGTGCACTTGCGAGCTTTTATAAATTACAAAATTTGGTTATCAAGTTTTTGTGCATCAACCCGCGTACCTAGTTGACACTTAAACGCCCAAATTTTTACACTCTTTCTCACTTCCAACCTAACCTATTAATACAATTCTTAAAATCCTCTCACCATCCAAGAGTGAACAGTGTTGTGAATAGTACCAGGAACCCTTCTTCTCCACATTTTAGAGAGAAAGAATCCTCCATTAATGCTCCTCCATTGGAGCTCCATCATGAATCTTAAGAGAGGTGACCATCCAATATCAAGAAGCTTGTTTCAAGAGTGAAAGTGGGTATTTTTATTGTTTGTAATTTCTTTTCTCCCAAGAATTCATTAAGGCTGCGTTTGGTTCGCTGAATATAATCGTAATCGTAATCGTAATCGTAATCGTAATCGTAATGGAATGTAATGTAAAGGAATCAGTATTACGATTATAGTGTTTGGTTTAGTCACTGTAATCAAAAAAGGAATCAGTATTACAGTGTTTGGTTTGACAACTGTAATGTAATGGAATAAAAAAAAATTATATAATTATTTTAAAAATACAATTTTAAAAAATAAAATTTCAAAAATAATACAATTTCATAACAACAATTAATAAAAAAAATACAATTTTAGGAAAAAAATACAATTAATAAAAAATACAATTTAAAAAAAAATTACATTTAATGTGCTATTACATTCAGAAAAAATACAATTTTATAACAATAATTAATAAAAAATACAATTTAAAAAAAATTACATTTAAAAAAAAAATTACATTCAGAAAAAATACAATTTTATATCAATAATTAATAAAAAATAATACAATTTTAAAAAAAGAAATACAATTTCATATAAAAAATATATAAAAAAAAAAAAAAAACAAACAAACAAAATCGCACGGAGGCGTCGCGAGGGCTGCGTTTGGGCGTCGCGAGGGCTGGGGTGGGCGTGGGTGGGCATCGCGGGGGCTGGGGTGGGCGTCGCGAGGGCTGGGGTGGGCTGGGGTGGGCGTCGCGATTCGCGAGTGCTGGGCTGTGAGATTCGCGAGGGCTGGGCTGGGCGATTCTGTGCCGGACGACAACGGCTGGACGACGCGAGGTGGACGACGCGGGGGCGACGCGAGCTGCTGGCCGGGACGACGCCGGGGCGACGCGAGCTGCACGGGGAGGACGCGGGCTGGGACGCTGGCTAAGGACGCGGCACTGTTCATTACTGAAAGAGATGTAATTGTAATTCCATCCCTTTGAGTGTGTAATGCCCATTACTGAAAGAGATGTAATGCAATTACATTACATTACATCTCTTTAAGAAAAGCAAACAATGTATTCGTAATAGGCATTACATTACGGGTATTATTACACCCAACCAAACGGACCCTAAATGTCTATTGTAATGGAAAACCTTGATTGATAATTTGATATGAGTAGCTAAACCCTTTTTGTGTGGAACTTTAGTAATGCTACAATGAATGGATAATTATTTATGTAATTTATTTTTTATTAAAGTAATCTATTTCTTGTTCATTGTTCTTTATATTTTTGTTCATAGATTATTCTTGATCAAATTAGTTTGTGAGCATTAGAAAATATTTTGGAATTGAACATTAGAAACATCATCTTTGTTTGATTAAGTATTTTTGAGCAAGAACCTAATTTAAGTGCATTGACTTATTTTAAATTACGTAATTAAAATATATTCCTTGGATTTATGCTAATTAATAGTTCGGATCAAATAAGTTAATTAGTTGATTAAAAAAAATCTCTATTGATTTGAAATTTTTTAGGTTTAGTTGGAAAAGAATCAATAAATTCTACTTTATTTTCTTAATTGTAAAAATCACATAAATTATTATATCCATAAATGGTTAGCTAACTAATTTTCTGCACTCTTTCATCATATTGTTTCGGCAAACTACTCGCTCGGTTATTTTTCTTGTTTTACGATTTTTTAATTTTAGCAACCGTTCCATCAACAAACTTTTATTAAGATTTAATTTTTATTTATAACCAATTTAGAAAAGATTTAAATTTTTAAAAACAACTACAATTCCTTGAGAGACGATCTTGGGAGCTTACTACAAGTGACTCGTACACTTGCAAGCTTTTTATAAATACAAAATTTAATTATCAAAATTTTGTGCATCAGCAAGGATTCCGCACATCCTAATAAAGAGTCTTTAAATTTCTTGTGTCTTTTATCTCGTACACATAGAAGAACTGAATTATTTAGTCCTTCTCTAGTAAGTGGTTTAACTACAATCTTACTAAACCAACATGCAAATAATTAAATTTTTCTTTGTAAGAATCTACAAGATTTTATGATAATAAATTAATATCTAACGATTCCCTTGTAAGAGGAAGGGTTTCTTCAACCGTTTTAATTATATAATTAGATTTAAATGTACATCTACCTTTATTATATACTTGTGAAGTCCCATATTTAGGGATATTCCAATTTTGTAAATGTTTTTCTACATTATCTATAGCTATAACTTCTTTATTTTTAGTATTTTAAGGCCTCAAAGCTAGAGCTTGAAGATGATGAAGATCGAGAAAGTTTAGAGAAAGTTCCTACCAAACCTGACATTGAAGAAGATCAGAGAATACCTTGTATGAGATCAGACAAAGTCTCACGCCACTTTCACTGCCTCTTTTCAAACTTACTCTTGGGCTGCTCATCAAAGTCTCTTGTACCTCGAAGTCTTCTGTCTAATAACAAAGGCTTACTTTGAATTTAATCTATATTTCTCTATCTTTATCAACTCTAGATGGCTCTGATACCAAATGGACCTAGGATCTACTAGAGTTAAATTATGAAAGCTAAATTATGAAAGCTAAAACCGAAGGATATTTTATTAATAGCAAAGTATTTTACAAAGAGAGACAGAAGGTACACGGAAGCTATATATGTATTACAAAATTAATTGATGATAAACAACTGAGTGGTCTGACCTTATATAGGCAGAGCTTACTCATTAAAAGCCAAAATACAAATAATTAAAACGTCAAAACTTTAAAATTTTAACAAAGAAAAGATGCTTTCAGCAAGTAACTGTGGGACTTAATGTCTGGTGATGTGTCCTTGGTAAGATCCATTTGAGGAAGTGGAGTCGAATAATCCAACATAGGTCCTTCTCTTTGTCGGCTACTTTTAGTAGTGTGTTTTTCCTATTACGTTGAGCCAACCATTTGGACATCACTTTGTGATGGCTCTAAATCTAGTCATTTGTTTGAGTTGCTAGAACTTTCATCCGTGCATAATTTTTCTAATTTTTTAGAGATGTAATCTTCACTTTTACCCTTTTTTTTAAGATTTTCAATTATTGATTCAATTTTATTTTTACCTTTATCTTTAGGGTCATTAACTCATATCACTTTAAGTGATTGAAATAATTCAATGATTTTAAAGTCTTCGAATTGTTCTAGTGGGGTTTTTTCCCACCATCTAGCATGAGATTACCTCATAAGGCAATAGAAAGTGTCACAATATTTCGAGTCATATTCCCATTTAAGGATCTAGAGTATCTTATATATGGATACAATGAATAGTAATGAATGACCAGCATCATTAGTACAATTGCTATTTAAAGCTTCAAACTAATCATAAGCATTTAAGACAATTTTTGGGAAGATATCCCAAGATGGACCAAAAAATGAACATTAGTTTCTAAACTAGTTTGGAAAATCATGAAATGCATAATAATCCTCAATTTTAAACTGAATATACCACATGTGGGTTTTTCTTAAATTCTAGTAATAGAAGGTTTGTTCCCAGGCTTGAATGTAGTCAAAATAGTCATAAGTTGTGGGTTGCATCCTTCTATCTTTAAACCTTTCTCTAACATAAAAGTTTGCATTCCAATCATTTTTAGAAAGTATTTTCTTAATTTTTATTGTTCAAAAAGAAATATCTTTGTTATTTCTCATATTATGATTAATTTTCACAGAGTTAGTTTCTTTAAGAATTAACTCATAAAAATTCCTTGTTTTAGGAACAGTATAAGGTTGTAAATTATTTTTAAGATAGATTAATGCTACCTGTTCAGTTAGCTTTTCATTGTCTTTGTTTTCGATTCAAATAATATTCTTTGCTCGAATAAGCTTAAAGTCTTCCTTTTTAGGAAGCTTTGTTGGTGAGGTCTTACTCGTAGTGGCTGAGTGTGAGGCACTCCTTTTGAAGGTCTTTGGATCGGCCTTCTTCATGACCTTGTAAGTATTTCCTTTTAAGGAAATCTGATAGGGAATTGGTTTCACCTTTGATGAATTTAATATCAAAATCAAATACTGAGAGTATGGCTTGCCACCTAGCAAAGATTTGCTTTGATGTTAGGTTTTTGACGTCCATTTGAAGGACCTCTTTTGTTGATTTGCAATCAATTCTAAGTAAGAATTTTTTATTAAGAAGATCTTATTGGAACTTAGATATGCTTAAAACTATTGCTAATATTTCTCTTTTAATAGTGGAATATCTTTTCTAAGCTGGTTTTCAAGTGCCTAAAGTGAATCGAACTAATACCTCTTTTATAGGCTTTTTTTTTTTTTAAATGCCTCCATATCCTAGCTCCGAAACATCATTCTCCACATTTTTAAGAGCTTTGGGATCAGGTAAGGAAAGACATGGGAGTTCCTTAGCTCTCAGCTTTACTCTTTTGACTGCTTGGGTATAGTTTGTAGACCACTTTGGAGGGTTCGTTTTTAGTCTTTTGAAAAGTAGTTTGGCATCTTGTGCAAGATTTTTATAAAATTTTGAGAGATAATTAAGGCTTCTTAGAAACCTTTGTAGTTGCCTTTTGTCTATAATTTCATCTGAAAATTTCTCAGCAAATACGATGAACCGGTCTATTGGCTTATAATCCCATTTTCAATATTGTGGCCCAAAAAGCAAACTTGGGTCTGGAACAGTTTCATCTTTTTTGCCGAGACCACAACCCCATTTTTTTAACTATTTTAAAAAACATATTTAAATATTTCTAATGTTGGTCTATGGATTTTGAACAAACCAACACATCGTCAATGTAAACAATAGTAAAACCAATATAAGGAATAAAAATCTCATTCATAATTTTTTGAAATTCTGATGGGGTATTTTTGAGCCCAAAAGGCATAACATTCCATTCATAATGTGTGAATGGAACAGTGAAGGCAATTTTATACCTATCATGCTGAGCTATTTGGATTTACCAATAACCACTTTTCATATCAAATTTAGAGAAGACTATCGCCTAGTAAAGACGATTTAATAAGTCCTTGTTAGGATTTGGATGTCAAATCCATCTTAAAACCATATTTAAAGGTTTATAATCAATCACCAATTGTGGAACGTGACGTTCTAATTCAACATTGTTTTCTACATAAAATGCTGGGCAAGACCAAGGGAAATTGCTTTTTCTAATTATTATTTTTTTAGCAAATCCTCAAGGTTATTAGTTCTCTAGTTTGTAGAACTTTTTGTTTATTAAATAAAAGTCCATCTTAAAATTCCAAACCAAGTTATCACTTTTATCATAGAAAGTTAAGTACGAATCTCAAATAAGATCAGCAAAGATAGGATGTCTAGAAGCTTGGACCTGAAGTGAGGTTTAGCTCTTTGGAACAAGAAGAAGATAGTTACGAAGCAGAAAACGCAGTGGTCTCATATTTAGAAACAGGTTAGTTTACAATCAGATACTTGTATACTTTGAATTTCATTAATATTGTTGAATTTTATTTATATTGCTAAAATTACAATTATAGCTTTATTTATCAAAAATAAACATAATAACAAGAAAAGAAAATCTTAGACAAATCTTTATAGAAGTAAAATTAGAAAGAATTCTGAAACTTAAGAAAATTTAAAAATGCAATTTATCTTAAACGCTCTTATTTATTTTAAAATATCTATAAAATATAACTTTGAAAGAAGTACGGAAAAATCTAAAATAATTGAAAATTTACAAAAATTAAACGACTATTTTTCTAAACAAGAAAAAAGAAATAATTTAGTAAAAGATCAAAACAAATAATATTTAAATCTTGAAGCATGCCTTGAACTAGTAAAAATAGACAAAATAAAATAAGAAATTCAAGAACTAAGTCGTTGGATAAACCAAGACTTGGAGATTGTGAACTTGAAACTCAGCAAGAAAAATTATGACAAAGATAAAATATTTTGAAGAAAAATATATGGAATTATTATAACAATATTTTGACAATGAATGTTATAAAACATGTTTTAAAATTTTTAAAAGATTTGATACTCTTTTATATTATTATACATATTATATGTTTAATATATTATATTCAATAAACTATCCTATAGGAAAATTTTTAAAAAATTATTTTACACAAAAATTTGTTAAAGTAAATGAAGAAGAATTTGATAACATAATTTTTTAGTTTTATTTATTTAAGAAATATGTTGGAAAATAAGCTAACTTGAAGCTTAAATTCAAATTTAGCTTGAAAAATTGATATCAGAGCAATAAAAATAAACAAATTTGATAAAAAGGCTTTAAACAAAATGTTTAATATAAGATATAATCAACCAAATTCAAATAAGAATGTAAATTATTTAAAATATTATAAAGAATAAATAATATAATTAATATTATTAATTAAGAAAATAATCGAATGATTACCCAAAGAAATAACATAGATAATAATTTATAAAGTACTTTTTAATTGAAACAAAAAATTAACATGGTTACACTATAAGTAATAAAAATGCATACACCATCTCAAATTTCTAATTTAAAAAAAAATATTTAATTTAGTTTGAAATACTAATAATAATAAAGATTTTAAGAAAACTTTTACAAAAATATTTTTAGCATGTATAAAAACAAAAATGAGCAGCATAGTGTTATCACAAGAACAAATAAAAACCTTAAAAGAAAAATTAAGACATTTAGAAAATACAAAAACAAAATAAAATTTTTTAGATGAATTTAAAGTCTTTTTAGAAAAATTATTATTTAAAAATATCAAAAAATAAAATAAAATATTTAAGAAAAGAAAATTACTAAATTTTTTGTAAAAAAAATTTCAAAAATTATGAATTTTGACTCAAAAATCTTAGAAATTAAGCATTTAGAGAAAAAAAAAATAAAAAAAAAAAACATGGTAAACTTTTATATCACAAAGGACATATATGAAAAAATAAATAATATCCCAAGAGTATACTTTAAAAATCTCTCGTGGGATGCGAGTAGTATTAGCCTTTACTAAATAACAAACGTAGCCTATAAAGCCACATAAACGTCCAGCATGTTGTTCATGCTGGACACCACATTAGATACGGTCTATTAATGTAGCAAATTCTGCTAATGTAGTATCTTTTTTTTACCTTTTTTTTCTTTTTTCATTTATAAATTTCTCTTATTTTTTTTTTATGCATGATTTTCGTTCCTTTAGTATAATCAACTAACTTTTCTATTAAGTTTTTAAACAAATAAACAAAATTATAAATTTAACTAGTTAATTTGATTAATAAATGACAAAATATATATATTAATTTAAAATATAAATTTTTTTGGTTTATCACTTTTATGAAATTTTATTATTTACTCTTAACTACAAATCAATTAATTTGTAGGTGATTAATCTAAATACTACTTATTTATAATGCTATCACTTAAAAATCTTGCTATTTTTCTTACTAATTTTCAAGGATCATGATGGTACTTTCCTGGTTATAAATGAGATTTTTATTAAAAATCAACTTACTTGACCTGTAGCAATAAGTTACAATTGTTATAAATGAAATTTTCATTCAAAACTAACTTACATGTACCCCTCGTTGTAAGTTAATTTTTTACTTTTAAGAATTTAATTACTTATACAAACTCTTTTAAGTAAATAGAATTATTATTAACAATAAAAAAAAATTGTTATAAATCATATTTTTTATCAAAAACCAACTAACTCCGACACCTCACAATAAATTTATTTTTACTTTAAAGAATTTTATTACTTTCGGTAAGCAAAATTACTATAAACAATAAGAAACCATTAGAAATGAGATTTTTATTAAAAACAAATTTACTTGGATCCCTTGCAATACCTTTTCATTTTTTTAAGTTTTCTTACTTGCTCAAAATTCCTTTGGGTTCGAGTGAGAAAACTTTGAAATTTCAAAAATAACTTACTGAGAGGGTCCACAAAAGTTAGTTTTTGTATAATATTTTATTTCTATGAATTTTAAATTGTTAAAACTAATTCAACTAACCCAAAGAGATTCGAATACGCAAGAAAACTTAGAATAGTCAAAAGTAACTTACAGCATGAGATTCGCGTTAAGTTGATATTTTACAACATTTTACTTCTATAAATGTTTTATGGTTAAGATTAATTTTACTTACCAAAACAGGTACGAGTAAATAAAAAACTTTTCAAAAGCTTAAACTAAATTAGCGCAAGGGTCCACATAAATTGTTTTTGTACATTATTGATTTATATTAATTTTTATGGTTAAGACTAATTCTACTTACCTAAAAGGGTTTGAGTAAGCAAAAAAAAAAAAAACTTAGAAAAAACAACTTATTGCAAGGAGTCGGCCTAAGTTGCTTTTTGTACAATATTTCATTTTTTTAAATAATTAAGACTAATTCTACTTAACTAAAGGGGTTTGAGTAATTAAAAAAACTCATAAAAATAAAAGTAACTTATTGTGAGGAATCTACGTAAGTTGATTTTTGCATAACATTTCATTTTTATAAATTTTAAATGACAAAGACTAATTTTATTTACCAAAGGGATTCGATAAAGTAAGAAAACTTTGAAAAGTGAAAAGTAATTTACTACAAGAGGTACGCATAAATTGATTTTTTTGCAACATTATAAATGAATTTATTATAGTTAAAGCTAATTCTACTTACCAATGAATAAGTAAAAAAAAAAATTGTGCAACAACTTAACAACGTGAGCAAGTTCATTTTATTGAACAAATGTTCAAATCATAAAATAAAAAACTTACTGCAAAAGGTCCAAGTAAATTAGTTTTTGTATAACATTTCATTTATACTAATTTCTTATGGTTAAACTTAATTGTAGTCATCCAAAAGGGTCTAAGTAAGAAATATTTCCCAAGTTTAAAGCAATTTATTACAAGGGGTTTGCATAAGTTGATTTTTTATAACATTTTATTTATATTTTCTTAGGGTTAAGACTAATTTTACTAATCAAAGGAGTTCAAGTATGCAAGAAAACTTAGAAAAGCGAAGAGCACCTTATTGTGAGGGTCCACGTAAGCTAATTTTTGTACAACATTCTATTTTTAGGAATTTCAAATAGTGAAGACTAATTCTACTTAATCAAAGGGGTTCAAGTAATTAAGAAAACTAAAAAAAAAAAAAATGTGAGGAGTCCAAATAAGTTAATTTTTGTATAACATTTCATTTTTATGAATTTCAAATGATTAAGACTAATTCTAATTTTCAAAGGGATCCAATAAAGTAAGAAAATTTTGAAAAGTAAAAAGTAACTTACTACGAGATCTGTGTAAATTAATTTTTTTGGAACAATAAAAATAATTTTTTTATGATTAAGAGTAATTTCAAATTTTCTTATTTTCTTGGATCAAGTAAGAAAATTTTAAAAAGTTAAAAGCAACTTTTTTTTTATTTTAAAAAAAAAAAAAAATAGCTCTAAAGGCTCCTTTTTTTTTTTATTAAAGAAGAGAAAAACACACTCACACCTCTGGTGAGATTCGAACTTGGGTTCCTGGTGGGAAAATTGGGAGTCTTACCACCTGAAACCACAAAAAATTCCCTAAAAGCAACTTACTTAAGAGGTTTGCGTAAATTAATTTTTGTACACATTTTTATTTCTATGTATTTTAAATGATTAAAACTAATTATACTTACCTAAAAGGATCTTAGTAAACAATAAAACTTAGAAAATTCAAACGTAACTTACTATGAGAAGTCCAAGTAAGTTAGTTTTGGTTTTACCAATTCTCATTGGCTTGATGGTATATGTCTTAGTAGACAGACCATTGGTTCGAGCTCTAGCAATCGCAAAAAAAATATAAGCTAGTTTTCAATAAAAATCTCATTTTTAACTATTTCTTATTGCTAATGTTAATTGTACTTATCAAATATGCTTGCGTATGTAATCAAATTTTTAAAAGTGAAAAGTAGCTTACTACAAGGGGTTTGAGTAAGTTAATTTTTAATAAAAATATGATTTCTAACTATTTCTTATGGTTAATAGTGATTCTACTTGTCCAAAAGAGTTTGCATAAGTAATAAAATTTTTACAAGTACAAAAATTAACTTACTGAGAATATGAATAAGTTAATTTTTTAATAAAAATACCATATTTATACTTCAGACTAATTCTACTAACTCAAAATGATTCAAGTAACAAAATTTAGAAAAAGTGAAAAATAATTTAGTGTGAGGGTCCAAGTAACTTAATTTTTAATAAAATCTTATTTTTAAACAATTTTTTATTGTTAATAGTAATTCAATTTATCGAAAAGTGCTTGCATAAGTAATACATTTCTTAAAAGTGAAAAGTAACTTGGTTGGAGTGTTCTTAGTTAGTTAATTTTTTGTAAAAATCTAATTTCTAAAAATTTATCAATTTTCATTGTTTCTACTATATAAGAACAATTGATGATTATTTAGTTTTCTAATAAGAAAAATGACATCATAAAGATGCTTGAAATTTTTATAATCGGTAAGAAAAATAGTAAGATTTTTAAGTGATAATATTATAAATTGGTAGTATTTAGATTATTAATCTATAAAATGATGACTGACTTGCAGTTAAAAATAAATAATAAAGTTCCAAAAAATGTGAAAAATTAGAATGATTGAAATCCTATAAATTAATATACACATTGAATCATTTATTAATCAAATAAAATATATGTTAATTATTTAAATTATATTGTTTTATTTATTTAAAAAAAATTAATAAAAAATTTAGCTGACTATAATAAATGAATGCAAATTATGCATAGAAAGAAAATAAGAAAAATTTGTAAATAAAAAAAAGAAAAAAATTGTTACGTTAGTAGCGTTCGATACGTCAGCAAACTGCATCTATCTAATAGGTCGTTCACGCTATATGCTTATGTAATTGTATATGCTATATTTGTTATTTAAGAAATGATAAATTTAAATATGCAATACGGTGGACTTCTTGGGCCATTTAATCATAAAACGCAACCTCATTACCATCTTTAAAAATCCAATGTTCTGTGACTATTTTTATATTTTAATGAGAACTAAAAGCTCAAAAGAAGAAATAAGTATTTCATATTATCACCAAAAACACCGAGAAATAGACTTTAAAGTTGGATTTGGAACAAAGGGTGTGAGAGTTTTGAGAATTCATTAGGAAAAGAGGATACCCAGTTGCAAAAATTGATAAAATAATTGGGCTTTCATAAAAGATGTGAAAAAAATGCATCAATTACTACTTGAAATTTTACTGACGAAAGCTCAAAATGGAAAATCAAGAGCAATTGAGTTGGCGTGAGGAATCTTCCCATGCGACCGTGTCAGGCCTTGGGCGTGGAAGAGCTAGAGGGGAACAAGAATGTGCAATTCATTGGAGAAAACGCACCTTGGTAGTGAATTGTATGTCTCTATCGATGTTGTGATAACTTGTTTTTTTCTTTATTGGAATACCATTAGATCCAATAAACCATAATATAAAATTTAAAAAAAAAAAAAAAAAAGGCAATAGATAGTATTATTCATTTTTGCATATACGAGTTGGAGAAGAAGATGTGTTTTTTGAAGTTTGGATGCAAGATTTAAGATAATATCAACGTCTCTTTTGGAAATAAATATTAGATTTAATGTCTCTGACCTCTGAGAAATAATGTTCATTGTTGGATAAATGAAAATAAATGGCTAACATCGTTTGTTAAATACATTTTGACGCCAAAAAAAAAAAAGTTATGGGGAAAAAATTAATGACACTAGTTACCGTGTCATGATTCATTTTAATAAGTAATTAGTAAAAAATAACATGAATAAGAATTAATTATTTAAATTTGATAACTAGATAATTGAGTACTAATTTATATTATGAAATTTTTTTATTTTATTTTAAAGTTGGTTTTATTATAACAAGATGAAAATTGATTTTAAAATTTTGTAAATAAGTTTGCATTAATACTCTTAAAATAATTAATTAATTAATTTTAATAAATAATAAAAATACAATCAAAATATTTTATGAGAAATATGTGTGATAATTTTTCACAATAACAAGCAGACTGATCCAATAAAATAAGCATTTATATAAGCAGTTTTGTAATTGACTTTTTTTAATTGATATTAGATATGATATATTTTCGAAAAATATAATCAGTTTGTAATAAATTAATTGAATCTGTCTCGTTCAGTAAATGAGCAAGCATAAATAGATGAAATGTCTCTTTAATGTGCTTAAAATAAATATGTAAGGATAATAATATAAATTTAATACACAATAAACTAAAAAAGAAACTAAATAAAAAAAATAAAAATAACGAAAATATTTTTCATTTTATCCAACAATTATTTATAAGTGTATTTATTATAAAGACATTTTGATATTTATTGGTGTCTAAGAGAAATTCATTCATAAAAAATATTTATTATATAAGAATTTTAATATTTATTGTAAAAATAACAAAATTTAAAAGAAAATGTTGAAAGAATAACCAAAACTGTATGCAAAAAATTGTGTACACCAATAACATAAGTAAGTTTAAAATTGTGTACACCAATAACACAATAATTACTCAAAATAAGTTTTTTATTATAAAGATATTTTGATATTTAATTGTGTACAAAAAATTAAAAAAATTTCATAAAAAATATATTTATTATAAGAATATTTTCATATTTATTAGTATAAAAAATATCCATAAGAAAATATATTCATATAGATGCATTTTTATATTTATTAGTACTAAAAAAACATAAAATACAAAAATAACAAATAAAAAAGTTAAGGAAACAATTATTGTTAAAAGTTTATTTATTATAAGTACAAGAAAATTCAATTCATAAAAAAGTATATTTATTTAGGTGTACTTTTATATTTATTAGTATATTAAAAAATAACATAAATTAAAAAAAGATACAAAATAATTAAAACAATACACAATAAAATTAATAAAATAATTATTAATAAAAAGTGTATTTATTTTAGAACATATATTAAAAAAGTTACAAAATAATTAAAATAATACACAATAAAATTAATATAATAAATATTTATTTTTTATATTTATATTTAAAAAAAAAAAACCGAAAGCCAAGTAGCTTTTGTAACAAAAGTATATAAAAATATAAATTAAAAAAATGAGATAACGAGAAAGCCAAGCAACTTTTTATATCCACCATTTGTAACTTTGTAGATTCCATCACCATTTTGACCATATTTTTAGATGATAGAATGATATTTTCATCAATATATTTTTCCAAATTGTATATATTATTTATTTATTTTTTTAAATTAATATATTTATATATATTATTATTATTATTATTATTATTATTTAAAATTTTTTTTTTTCTAAACATTTAATTATTTCTTATCAATTTTATTTCTTAGATTAATTTTTTAATAAAAAACTTAAGTTTGATATAATGAACCTTACAAGAATGGGTTGATAGATACTTAAAAGGTAAAAAAAAAATAAAAAAGTAAAAAAATAAAAGAGATTAAAATGACAAAATTATCCTAAAATGACTTAAATTTTATATTTGTAATTAGTTAAGAAATTAATATACACTAATTTAAAAAAAAAAAATGAGTAATATATTTAATTTATAAAAATATGTCAATTTTAAATATAGAAAAAAAACAAAAACTTAAGCAATAATATGAGGAACTTTCAAATCAATAAGAGCTCAAGTACATAATTTTAAAAAGAAGCACCAGAAGTTTGCCGATGTAAGAAAGGAAAAAAACATACTTGCGCTTCTTAAACATATTATTTTCCTTGCATCAAGATCAAACTATTCTTAGACAAAAGTAAAAATCATACTATTAAAAGTATAATAATTGCAAAAGCCAGAAAAGAGCCCAGTATGTTACCAGCAACAACCATTGATCCACTCTGTGAAGTAACCTTGTCTCCTGCAAATCACCAAGAATAAAAAAATAAAAAATTAACTAGTGTCAAAGACAAATCATCCTAGACAATAATTATTATTATAAAAAATAAAAAATAAAAATATATTATATTCAAAGTTCTAAGATTAAGGAACTTACTACAATCTTTGGGATGACAAACACATCTCAACCCAACTCCACAATTACCATTAGCCTTCTCACATTCATTGCAAATAGTGGGTACATGGTCAGGTACATCAAAAGACACCCTTGTGCCCAACTCATATTCATCGTCATTTAAAGATCTTCTGTACACTGGACTGTAATGTGAGCAATTCAACTCTCTTGGGATGAAAACCCAAGTCAAGTTTTTCAATATTTTCAATAACTAAACAAGGAGAAGAAAATTTTCCACATGAATTTAAGAAAGTGTAATTGTGGGTAATTGGTGAAAAGTTGTGTTTTTTAATGGAGCAATTGAAGAGAAAAAGTGAGTTTAGTTGTGGTGGTGAAGGTAAAGCAGATGAGAGAAGTGTTGGAGATAGATAGTTGTGAGTTTGGGAACAAGAAGGATGAGATATGGTAAGAATTTTGGTTGTGTAGTTTATGGAAGAGATTGGGAAAATACCAAGTGAAGTTTTGAAATATAGTTTGTGAGATTTGCAAAAGACTATGTTGTTTAATGGGTATGGAAGATTGGAATTTTGAGTTTGGATTTTTCCACAGATGTTTGTTAAGTTAGTATCTTCAGATGTAGAATTTGTTAAGCTCAAATGGAGAATGAGAAAGAGTGAATGTAAAAGGAAGTGAAGTTTCTTGGTTCCTAGCATTGTTTTTTTCCTTCTCTTTCTTGGTAGATTTTCTAATCTTCAAGCAGAGAATTGAAAAACAGAGCAAATTGAATACAGAATCAGTGAAAAAATATTACCTTTTTTGGAAAATAAAGAATTGAACAACACTCACACATACAAGGTAGTAAAATTCTAAAGGGTATATGTGAAGTATGATGATGTAGTGTTAGGGGCCAATAAAAAATAATCATATTAATTATAATTATAATATATTTATGATATATTATTTTACTTCAAGTACAAATAAAGGAAATTTCTATTAGCAAGTACAATAAGCCTAGATCAACCCTTTAACTTGCTTTTATTTTTCTTTCCCACTATTTTTTTAACACCTAGCTTTAATAATTTTGACGACAAACATTAACAAACATTTTTATGGATCTACTTTTGATTATGTGTATGAATAATTTTTATTTTTAACATGTATTTAATTTTGAGTATAATTAATTAGAATAAATAAAAAATATTGTACTAATGTTAAAAACAAAACAAAAAAGAACAAGTTTTCTTATCTCAAATTTAAATGAGATATCAATGGAGGGTCGTAATTTAATTGACCTAAATAGTAGGCGTGCATTTTATAATCCAATTAGGGTTTCAGTAAAATTAATTGCTATAAAAAAAACATCTTATAAAAATTATAATAAATTTGTAATATGTAATTTTTATTTTTTTTCTTTTAAGCTTTTGGCATATGGCATGTTCTTCGATACTATTTTCCCCTTTGTATTTCACTTTTCTCAGTGGAATCCAGAACATAAGTTCTGGTATTCCTTCACAGAGATCCTGCATATTTCCTTCTCTTCTTTTCAGGCTAATTTATATTTTATTTTGAAATTATTATTCTTTTATAAGTTGGAGAAGATGCTTTTTGTTGCTCCATATTGGTTTGCAATTATCAAATATATGGCCCTTATCAATTATATTTATCTAAATATATTCTTCATTGACAGAAGAAGATAAGTTAAAGTAAACAACGAAGTCGCCGATTGCATGGTAGCCCAGTGGTAAGGGCTCCTGCGGTAATGATCCAGGGTCCCTGTCCTCACAGGCAGGGCGTGGGTTCGAGGCACGCGGGGCGCATTTGTCTGACTAAATTCTGCGGCTGTCTTCCAGGCTTAAATGCGTAAGCTCGCTGTGGTTCTCGACGCGCGCTCTGTCTGTCGGGCTCCAGTCTCCCCTGAATCCGCTGACCGACCCGGCAATCGGTACTGGTTTCTAACCAATGGCGATGACCCAAGGTGGTGTGGTGGTGTGTAGCAATTGCCCTATCCTCCCTAAACTGCGGTGAGCTATTTTACGATCAAAAAAGTAAACAACGAAGTCAAAAAGTTGTATTGTTTCTATTGAAGGTCGCCATGTGTCCTTCTATGTAAATCAAATCAAAGTAAGGTTAAATATCACAAACCTTCTCTAGACGTGTTTAAAAATTAAGCAGCTTTTAAAAAAATATATGTTATCTTTTACGTCCTTAAAATTTGAACTGATATCAATGAAGAACAATTTCTTATATAATAGATGTTAAAAAAATAATTCTACGTCAATAAAAAATATTATTATAAAAAGATTTATAAAAAATATGAGTATTTTTATTCATTAGATTAATCTTTTGAGATTTAATAACTCGTGATTCTTTTAAACTTTTACATAATATTAAGAGAACTTTAATCAATCAATTGACCAAAAATATTAGACTTTACCTCACAAAAAAATAAATGGGTCTTAAAAAAGAAAAAAAATAAAATAAGTGACTTAAATATATAAATTGTCGATAAAAAAATAATATAATTACGTGTGTCGACATAAAAATAAAATTAAATAATAAAAAAATATCAAATAAAATAAGACCCATTTATTAATTAAATAATAAGAAAAATATCAAATAAAATAAGACCCATTTATTTTTGCTTGGCTTAAATTCTTCTACCCATCTCATTGTATATTTAAATGTACATATTGTTAAAAAAATGTAACATGCATAACTTAAGTTGAAAATTTCTTATCAAAATTGATGTACTATTTTATTAACTTGGAGTATTTAATTTACATTTTGTTATTATTTTGAGTAAATAAAATTCGATCCATAATTAAATTAATTTGGATTTAAATCTTCTTTATACAACAAATATTAGTAAAATGGAAAGAAATTTATTTCTCTTTTATTTAATTTTATGTTCTGAAATTTTAATAATTAGTTTATTAATTTTATGCCTAGTTGACATATGTTGTTGGCACACCGAACTAAAAAATTTCCTTCATTGATATTACTTCAAAGCTTAAGGTTGCGAAAGATATAAAAACACAATTTTTAGGAGCTACTAATCAAATCAAACCAGTGGCGGAGCCACATGTATTCAAAGAGGCACATGCCCTCCTTAATTTTTAGATAAATGTCTCCTCTCAAATTTATTATTTAAATATATATATTTTTTTTTTTTTGTATTTTTTCATAATACTATTTATTTAACATTTTTCATATATTTTTCATTTTTACTTTAATATTATATAATTTTTATTAATTAAATTATAATAGAGAAAAAAAAGTAACTTATTTTCTTCAATTTTTCTATAAATATCATTTCTTAAAAATGTCACAGTTTTTCTTCCATACAATTTAGCTGTATTTTGTTACATAACATATAATTATATAACTATTTATTATTATTTATACTATTGAATATTGCTTATATATTTTTTTTTCACATACTTGAATCTTTTTATATTTGTTATAGTTTATATTGTTTAATTATTTTAATTTTCTTTATCAATTTGTATAAATAATGAACTATGTTATTTAGTTTTATTACGGACTTAATTTATGCAATTTTGAATTTTTATTTAAATAAGATAAAATATACATTTGATATATAAAACTAGTGGTATAATATTCAAAACATTAAAATTTAAAAATAAAAATAAAAAATTCAATATCTATTACAAACTTTTAGACATAATTTTGTTATAAATCCATTCAAAAAATCATAATATATACGCACGGTACCCCCGGAATACCGATCCAAGATACTTCCTTGAATCAAACCTCGAGGAAGTTTTTGATATATACCCATCAAAGTAAATACGATGCTATTAACAAGTTTTAACATAACATGATATAAAATACCTACGATATTAATACATAAATCAGAATTCATCACAAGCAAACATAATATCATAATATGTCTCCAGATAAGGAGTTGAAATTACAAACCATACACATTGAAAACATGCAACATTAAAAAGAACACATAAATAATACTACTTTCTTAGAAAATATTCTAGTTTTTTTTTTTTTTTTTAAGTGTTTCCATCAAGCTAGTCTTTATCATGGTGTTGGTCCCTTGAGAGCAATAGCAGGGAAATCAAGAACCACAATCTTCTCTATAGCAGTTGAGAAAGTAGCAGAAAACTCAACATGTTTTGGGTGGCTTTGAAATGCTGTGTAATCTTCTTTCTTGTTGAATGTCATCAGAATGACATGAGTAAAGCCTTGTCTAAGCACCTCTAAGCTTTCCAAGTCCTGTCCCCTGAAAATAAACAAAGAAAAAATAGTGGTATTAGTTAGCCTAAAAGTAACATGTATTCAGAGTTTACGTGAAATTGCCTCCAAAATCGCTCGTTTTATAGAAAAATTATTCATTGTTTTTGAATTAAATGATAATTTTATATTTCAGATTAATAAAATGAAAGATTAGTACAAATGTTTTTTGAAAAGCATAAATAATCAATGCTAAACGGAAAGAGAAAATTATGTAAAAATAATGAATAATATCTCCATTTTCCAACGTACACATGTGCATATTGTACATTCTTGAAACCTGCAATTTGGGGCTAATATCACCAAATTTCCAAAACTCATCTTTTAAATGCATGAACTGCAAATCTAGATATCACTAGAGGTTTTTTTTTTTTTTTTTTTAATGAGGGGTGACGCCCAAGTGTACGTGCCCCAACAAGAAACTTGTATTAGTGTATGGTTAAAACTTGCCTTTTTCAATTTTTTAAGGGACTATTCGTTTATGTTTTTGTTAAAAGTAATTTTAGAAATTTTAGATATAAGCGGATTAAAAAAAGTAATTTAAGGAAGAAACACTTATAATGTGCTTTATTTTTTTTTGGCCCTGAAAGTAGTTCCAATAATTTTTTTTCTTGTTTGGTACTGACACGCCTTTACAGATGCACGAGCATAAACAAACAAACACTAAATCTCTTTTCTTTCTCGACAAAAGCATAGTAATTAACTAGAGAAATTACATGAAATGAAAAGCAATAAGCAATTAACGTTGGTTTACCATTCAAAAGACTTGATAGAATCGACTTCAGAAACCAAATTCTCTAAACCTTTTAAGATCTCTTCAACAACCACATCTTCCTTGAACTTAACTACAACCAAGTGTTTGAACCCTCCCATGGCAATAACAACTTCAACAATATTGCTTGATACAAGAACCTTTTACCAAAACCCATAATTTATACACAAATGTGATACATTGTTTTCATGTCAACTACCACAGTCCTATCCTGTCTACTGGCAAAACCCATGAACCATGTTGCCACCTCTCGTGTGAAAAGTACTCTGCTTTTTTGGACAGTATCTTTTGCTCAATCTATGTAAAGGGACAACTTTGGGGATATTGTCCCACTTGTTCATGGCCTCTTTCACAATTCAAAGTATAAATTGTCCTAGTGCTATTGTCTTAGCCTTGTAGCTTATTCCTTGTTCACATTCATGGGGGTCCCTTTGTTACCAATTTTCTTCAAGTTTGAATCCTGAATTTTGAAAAAAAAAAAAAAAAACTTACGGTAGCTAGAGTATAACCCCATTTGTCTTGAACCATTGCTTTTTAGCATTTATCAAAAAAAAAAAAAAAAAAAAACAGATTTGTTGGATTAGACGAGCAGTTTATTCCGACTATATATCAAGTTCAGAAAAGATATTTTAGAGATTGTGTTGGTATGATGATGATCTTTTTACTAAATTAAAACTAATTTACCAACAAAAATCACAATCATATATGAAAATATCCGATATTTTTATCGAAATTTTTGTGAAGTAAATATCAATTTAAATATGCTAGTTTCAAAATTTCTTTCACAATATACGAAAATTTTTGGATATTTTCTTAAAAATATTGATAAATGTCAAAATGTTTTGATATTTTTATAACTTTATTTTGTAATTTTATAAAATTTTGATGAAAATTTTGAAAATATAGATATTAATATATTGTAAAATATCTTTTTTTTTATTAATATTATCAAATTAAAGATACACATGCATAATTTATTATTTGTGTTATAAATAAGTTAATACTTATGTAAACATAATTAATTTAGTTTTTCATAAGATTTTACATTTACTTAAATAATAAATATTAAATTATAATTATAACTTATCAAACTATGTTTCATTTGTACATAGTTACATGATTTTTTAATTATCTTGCTCTTCTTCTTTATCGTGTTGTTTTTTTATTTTTGATATATATAATTATTATTTTGAAAATAATTTTGTATGTTTCATTAATTTTAATATAGTTGATATATATATTACAAAATTAAAATAATTATTTTTTCTTAATGCAAAAAAATATTAATGATAATACGCTAGCATATATATATATATATATATGTATGTGTGCATCATATTTGAGTCATATATATAATATTTAAATGAAAAAATTAATTTAATTAGTTTATTATTATTTTTTTTTAACAATTTTAAAAATTCATACAAAATTTTAAAAATAGTTATAAATTTCATGAATTTAAAAAAAAAAAATTCAAATTTTATTAATGTCGATAATATTATAAATATTCTCGTAAAATTGAAGTCTCGATATTTATATCAATATAAATATTTTCATCTAAGAACGTGAGACATGTTCTCACACTACATAACAAATGAGAATAAATTTAGTCTCTTATACTTGAACCCGCATCCTTCCTCAACTTGGGAATCATACTCTATCAAGCTCACCAATTCTAAAAGAAGATGCCAAGAACTCACATTGTCTTGATCATACCTTAGAGTCCATCATGAATTTAGAACAATATTACAAAATTTCTTCATTGTAATTCACCATTAGTTCAAACTTGGGTAATATGTGCTACTTACAAATACACCTTTTATGTCCCTATATAATACAAGTTGAGTCATGACTCATGACTCTGATAGTAGTTGTTAGATACGTGGTCAAACTCAAAACGTTAATCTATTATGAAAAGTAATTCATCTAACTATATTGAATTAAGATGCTCATTTAAGGATTATCCAATCAGCTGATGAGGAAAAAAACCCAACTTACCTAGCTTATAGCTCAAACATAATTAATTTAGTTTTTCATAAGTTTTTACATTTACTTAAATAATAAATATTAAATTATAATTATAACTTATCAAACTATGTTTCATTTGTACATAGTTACATGATTTTTTAATTATCTTGCTCTTCTTCTTTATCGTGTTTTTTTTTTTTTTTTTTTGATATATATAATTATTATTTTGAAAATAATTTTGTATGTTTCATTAATTTTAATATAGTTGATATATATATTACAAAATTAAAATAATTATTTTTTCTTAATGCAAAAAAATATTAATCATAATACGCTAACATATATATATATGTGTGCGCGCGCATCATATTTGAGTCATATATATAATATTTAAATGAAAAAATTAATTTAATTAATTTATTATTTTTTTTTTAGCAATTTTAAAAATTCATACAAAATTTTAAAAATAGTTATAAATTTCATGATTTTTAAAAAAAAATTCAAATTTTATTAATGTCAATAATATTATAGATATTCTCGTAAAATTGAAGTCTCGATATTTATATCAATATCAATATTTTCATTTAAGAATGTGAGACATGTTCTCACACTACATAACCAATGAGAATAAATTTAGTCTCTTATACTGAACCACACCCGCATCCTTCCTCAACTTGGGAATCATACTCCACCAAGCTCACCAATTCTAAAAGAAGATGCCAAGAACTCACATTGTCTTAATCACACGTTAGAGTCTATCACCATTAGTTCAAACTTGGGTAATATGTGCTACCTACAGGGTTCCAAATTCACCTTGGGGGATACATCTTATATGCGCCTATATAATACAAGTTGAGCCATGACTCTGATAGTAGTTGTTAGACATGTGGTCCAACTCAAAATATTAACCTATTATGAAAAGTAACTCATCTAACTATATTGAGCTAACATGCTCATTTAAGGATTGAGCTAAGATGCTCATTTAAGGATTATCCAATGAGCTTATGAGAAAATAAAAACCCAACTTACCTAGCTTATGAGCTCAAATAAGTTAATAACCTAATTCGCAAACTCATTTGATAAAATATATTTATTAATGATAAAAATTTTAAAATTACAATAATGTCATTATAGAAAAGCAATTAAAAGACATTATTTTTTTCTCATATTTACAAAAATATAATCAATGGATAATATTTATAGTAGATTTTGTTTTTAAACAAAATTATAAACAATTTTTGTGTTTTGTTTTATTTGTTATAAATATAATTGAGTCGGTGCATAAGCTGCTTAGCCTAACCCTTTTAAAAATAAGTTGAGTTAAACTTAATTCACATAAAATTTAAATAAATTAAATTGTGCTATGACTCAAATAAATTGAATTGAATTAAGTGTATTTTCTACTTATTTGATGCCTCTAATTATGTTCATTTCTCTGGGTTTGTCATGGCCCCATTTGCAAGGGCATCATGTATAATTCATAACAGGGTAGAAAATTTTCATTTTTTTTTAGATAATTGCCTTTATATCTCTAACATATCCTACATGCCTTTTTGGTTTTTAAAATGGTGGTTAGTGGTTTCTTCCTCCATGTACTATAGCCATGTGATTTTAAGTTATTTGTTGGTTTAAAAGTTAAACCAATGGATATGTAATCTTTTGAGTAATCTTACCAACAAGCAATTGGCCTTCTTGGAAAAGAAAGCACTAATGATAAAAGTTATGCGAGCCCATTCTTTTTTTTTTATTTTAATAAAAAGTTCTGTCTGAACTACCAAGCTTCAATAGCTGCACCACATTAGACATGATAAATATAATTCTATCGAATTAAATTATATAAAATTATATTATAATTAATATGTGTAGTAATATTTAACCACAACTTATATAATTAATATAGGCAAATAAATTGAACAATATTTTTAGTAAAATATCTTATACTTCAAATAATATTTATTTTCATTCTTACATATCAAAATTATCTTGTTCACAAATAATAAAATTAGTATTTAATGTATTTTTTATTTTTATTTTTACATTTTAAAAAAATTACATCTAATTTCATATGAAAAAAATTAATACATATAATTTTACCATTAAAATTTTAAACATATTAAATTAAATGTTTAGTATACTTCAGATTTACATGTCTTTTAAAAAAAAAACACATAACTCCTCAAATCCTAAACTTTTACTGTTTTACCCAAATAAAAACCCAAAAATGTACTTGAAATTGAATATTTCATATTTGTAATGATAAAATCATAAAATTGACCTAAATAAAAAAAATAAAAAAATAAAAAAAAAACTTAACATTTCACGACCTAAATCACATTCAGACGAAAAAATTAAAATCTTTTCTTGAATGGGAAATAACACCAAAAATAGGTTTAATTGTATAGCATAACACTTTAAAAATAAACTTTCATTTTTAACCTCCATTCACGCAATATATATATGATTTTTTTTCTTATAATATAAAAAAAATATGTTTTATGCATATTCAAAAATGTAATGCATATATGTTTTGTTTTATACTATAAAAACATGAGTTCTTAAGGGTTAAAAGTAAAACTTGTTGAATAAGTCATACAAAATAGGAGAAAAACAAATTTCGTCAATGAATTACCATGAGAAACTAATAAGTACAAAAACTAAATAAAAATTAAACAAAGGGGCTCTGAAAAAAAAAATTTGGAGTACGAAAAAACAATGAAGATGCCACTTAAAAGTAATGTCGTACATAAGGAGAATTTCTTAAATATATTATGTTGTATGCCCCATTAAACGTTGACTTTGTCCATACGTTTAACACTTTTTCTTTTTTTTAATAAAAATAAAGAGTTAAAATGAATATATTTTACTACGAGTCAATGCCTTGCTAGAATCTCTCATACATAATATACAAAAAGACTAATTTTTGAAAATGCATAGTAAGTAGAAACATAACCAAAATTGCAGTTCTAAATTTGGTAAATCATGTAAATATTGTGCGATGTTAAGCTAATAATTTTCCAAAAAGTATGCTAAGCCTTCCAAAAATTTTGTGAAGTTTTGGAAGCCTTCCAGAGTAATCTAAAAGCTTTCTAGAAATCCAAAAAAGCTATGAAAGGTTTTCCATAATGTTGGAAAAAAAAAATGAAAAAAGTTGTTTAGATGAGTTTATATAATAAAAACAGACACAATTGTCTTAAAGACTTAACATAAAGTTTTCAAAGTTTTAGAATCCTTCCAAAATACTAAAAAACAAACAAACAAATTGCCTCTAATGATTACCAACAAATTTCAAAATAGCATAAATTCTTCAATAATATTAAAAAACAAGAAAAAGTTTTCTAAAACGTTTATCATAAATCAAAAATTATGTAATATTTTGAAAATATTAAAAACAAGCAAAAATTAAGTTGAAAGGCTTGGATTAAAATTTTCAAATTTTAAAAGGTGTTAAAGAATATTAAAAACAAGTAAAATGTTGTTTGTAAGGCTTGCTTGAAGTTTTCAACATTTAAACTTTTCAACTTACAATAAAGTTTTACGCTTTGATTTTCATATATATATATTTTTTTTATTTGAAATTTAATTTTAAGTTAGTTTCAAATTTTGAATCAAATATATAAAAATTAAAAAACAGTATAAGGACGAAAAAAAATATAAATTTTTGTATAATTTATCTATTTTGAAATAGAAATGATTACATTTTGCTCGATAATCCACATTTTAAAAAGTGCAAGAAGCCAAAGGGTTATTGTCTTGGAATATAAATTTTGGTAATTTTTTGGAAAGCATTTTTCAAGTCAAGCCAAGGGTGATTTGCAATTTTGTAATGATATAGCTAAAATCATGTCATGTCACTTAATAATTATAAACTTTCCTAATCAACTTTATTTATCTTATTAAAAAAAATAAAAAACTTTAATTATGCTGAATAGTTAATGGGGAAACAGAAGGACCTGTCAAAGATTTTGTACATATTTTTGGTCGGAAAATATATTTTAGAGATTGTGTTGGTACGACGTGACGTACTAACAAAAATTAGAATCTTTGTGTTTCTTTTTTTTTTTTTTTTTTAAATCTATAAAAATAACGTTTTAAAATTTATAATAACAAAAATAATATTATTATATTTAAATTATATATTTTTATAATTAAAAAATAATTTTTATATTATTTTTCTTCGAACGTCTATTTTAATTAAATATTTTTCAAACTAAATTATAATTATTTATACGTTTAATATTATTAAGATACTAATTTTATTATTATAAATTTTTAAAATGTTATTTTTAGTATTTTTTTTCTCCCCTTCTTTCTTTAATTTAAAAATAATTTCAATAATAATACATTAAATAATTTAATTATAAGACAAAAAAAAAAAAAAAAAATTGACAACTGTGACAGTACATGAGTTCCAATGACAGTGCTAGCAATAATCTCCTGTTTTTTTTTTTTTCCCTAAATTATTCTTATTTCATATATCCAATCAATCTGCTTCAATTTATAGTCTGCAAGATACCAACAAATCTAATAAAAAAATCTAATAAATTTATATCTTCATCTAGATTAAAAAACATGCAAAAAAAAACTAATCAAAATCATGACAAAAATAGCACTAAAATAAGTCCATACGAGAATAATTCTAATTAAATTAAGATTTTCGTAGAAATAAAACACCCCAAATTATGGTGATTTATTTAACCTAAACGAAAAATAGAAAATAAATAAACCTACCGCAAACTTCTATGAGGGAAGAGCTTCCTCCCCAGTTATCACATATTGAAAGTAAAAACCAAGCAATAACGATATTAAAAAAAATGAAAGCTTACGGCTAGGGTTTTCCAATAAGCAGGGGCGGATCTGTATGCAGTTGAAAAGGGATACGTACCCTACCTCAATTTTTGACAAATAAAATTTTAGGTGTAATATTTATGAAATTATAGATAATTATATATACAAAATATTACTATGTCCTACCTGAATTTTAAATTTTAGATTTAATATTCAATAACTTAATACAAATTTAATAATTTGCACATATTTTCACGAAAATAAGATACATATAATATATATTTTCAATTAAAAATAATTAATTATTAAAAAAAATTAAATATTTTTTTTTATTGCATATGTGGTGTCCCCCTAAATATAAATTCTAAATCCGTCACTGCCGGTAAGGAAACATTGTAAACTAAAAATTACTTCATCTTTTTCTTCCTTTGTTATATAGATAGTTATTTGGCTGGTTTTGTTTAATATATAGGATGATTATTATATTACTATTAAACCCTCTTCTTAAATAATGATTAGTATGAAAAAATAGATTGACTAGGTCATGACTGGTTTTCTTTCTTTTTTCCTTTCCTTTCTTCTGAATCCTATCGTCACATTATCAACATGGGTGTGAGTAAAAATTTATATAAAATTGAGATAAATCAGCATATCTAACACTGTATAAGAATACTTACAGTACTCGCTTTAACCAGTCTAACTAAGCTTTGACCATGGAAAAAATGAAAGTGTAATTGAGTAGCTGCAAAAGCACTCAACCCTCATGGTCATATAGGTAGAGGTTTAGCCAGAGTTGCAGAACTATCGACATGACTGCCAGGACCATAACCCTACAACTTAGATTTTGGAAGCCTAGATTTGGCTCCAATTATTTTTACATGGTTCCAAAATTTTCTTTTCAATGTTTTAATTTTTTTAGGGACAGAAGAGTGGAGTTGTAACTTTAATACTCATGAAATATTATGGCCATAAATAGTCTATTCTTGTCAGTCTAGCAATAAAACTCACTCACTCTCACTCATTTCAAGTCACAGATCCGAACCGGTTGATCTAAAAAAAAATATTCTATTTTTTAGTATGCTGAATACAAAAATATGGTTATTAAGCAAAGATTATGAAACGATTTAAGCTAGTTCGTTTTTACTCGAACTACGGCTAAAAAGGAAACTTCAATGGTGATAGAGTAATGTGATGGTTATCTGTACTAAACACCCTTTCACAATTAACAGATAAGGTTGAGTAGTGTTATACATCTCAAGTTGATATGTTAACATTACATTCGTTGTAATATTGAGTTTCGGGTCCATTTACATTGTGATAATAAAACATTGTACAAATCTTTATTTTCCTTCTGAACCATATTCTATATGGGAAACTATTTATTAACATAATCAGATACTCTCTCATCACATTTCAAACTAAAATGTTCTTGCATTGTTGACAAATGTTCAATCACTCACGATTTCAGACCATTCAATTGAGAGCATTACAATCAGCCCTTACAACTTTCATTTAGAATCTGAACCTGAAAATTCGTTCATTTGAATCAGCTGCACGCATAAACACACCAACGAATTCCAGACCATGATGAGCCTTGCCCTTGAACTTTCTATTCTTTAGTTGAAAAGAAAGGTTGCATGATATCAGAAGTCAATCTTTAATCCCAGTCTGTGTCTTGCTGCTGCTGATCTTCCTTTAAACACAATGCTTGAGATTTCCGTAGCCGAGAAATTCGTTTCCGATGCCCTCTGCCCTGCACATGTTGTTCCCACTCATGTGCTCCTCTAAGAACTCTATCCCCACAAGCCTGTCAACAAATAAAACATACTAATATTTGGGGCACTCTTAGCCACAGACAATTTTATACACAACCATAAATTATGAGTTAATAAAGCTAGTGCTCGTTAATTAGTAATATCAAATTAGCAGCTCAACTCATTTAAGTTTGATCTAATAAGCTAAAAAATTGAAAACGACCTGCTCATTTAATGCTCATTACGAGCTCATTTATTTTGTCAAAAAACAATTACTATACTTTCACTATAAAAGACGCACTTAAAAACAATATTTTTTCCTTCTATTACAAAAATATAATCAAGAGATATATTTATATCAACATTTTTTTGTTCTTAGATAAAACTATAAATGTTTTCATTTTTTATTTTTATTTTTATTTTTCAAAAATATAAATGAAACAACTCATGAACTATTCAACCCAACTCATTTAAAAGCAAACTAAGCTAAACTTAACTCGCATATAATTTAATGAGCTGTGCTAACTCAACTCCTATGACACCTCTACGTTAACAAACAAGCATTGCTTACCTTGCATATATACTGAGTCCATAAATCCCTTTCTATTATCTTTTCCCCAATGCCATTCCCCTTCCCCCTAACCGTAAGTGGACAAGCATCCTGATTAAGGAAGGATCGAATGATTTCTGCTGCTGGTTGAACCACCTTCTCTTCCCATATTTCATCTGATTTACCTGCAATAGCAGTCCATTAAAGATGCAAAAAGTATGCTACAGAGATCCAAACCTATACGTGTGAAGGAGAGTTGCAGACGCAGGGGGAGTGGGCAGCAACACAATGCACACGAGAAAGAAGCCTAAAATTCACTTAAAATAAACAAGGATTTATTACTTCATTAATCCTAAACATTGAGTAACTTCACACATAGATCACTAAACTTTTAAATCATGTGTTTTAATCCTAAATTTTTAAAATTTTACATATAGGTTATAGCTTAATTACTAAAATATATATTTATAATTCTAAATTTTGAAACTTATGTGTAAAGTCTTAAAAGTAAAAATTAAATTACACGATTTAAAAGTTCAGGGATTAAGTTGTAAAAGTTTGAGGTATAAATCATACGTTTTAAGAGTTTAGAGACCTCAGTGTGAATTTTGGGACTAAAATGATATAGTTTAGCCAATAAATAATAATCAGAACAGGAGGCTAGTTGTTCATTACTTGATATGGATTCTGTTGCATCTAGATAATGTATGTGCCATCTAAACAATGTCTCCAGCCGATTTAGTCCCCTCTTCTGCACAGATAAAAGAAAATGGTATCATAGCTTTCTTATCTAACTAATATAGGTACGAAACAAGAAAGCGAAAAATAAAAAATTTTGCTTAGTTGATTTCAGGAAACCATACTTTATGCATGCATAGTAACTATGAATAAGTAAATAAATAAATAGACAAATTCTAAGTGTGGAAAGTAGATAGTATAGATCAAAGTACATGCTTCATGAACTGTCCAGCGTTGTAAGTTATTAGTATGTTTTATTCTCTTCCAAAACGACAAGGCTGTTTAGAAAAGCTACATAGTGAATTTTATTGATTAAAAAAACAAAGAAATATACAACACAAAACTATATATCATCAACTTTCAAATATAAGTCAAAGGTAGATAAAATTTAAGCCAAAGTTATACCATAATGCAAATGATTTTACTGGCAAGATGGTACAAGGAGAAATAACATTTGATAAATGCAAGAGATTCCAACCTGACGTCGAACGAGTCTTCGTGTATTCAGCTTAACTCTGTCAATGGCCTCCTTTATTAAAATTTTGGGATTGCTATCATCAGAGTTCAAGATTTCCCTTATGTTTTCTTTCAAAAATTTATCACCCATGTTTAATGACTTCAAGGAGGCGGACAAATCATTCAAATGATTTTCTAAGTCACATCTGGTTTCATTGTTATAAGCTCTAAAAATATTCTCAAATTCTCTTACACCAATTGCTTGCCTCAAACCACGAGTATAGTCCGCATTTGAATCAAAGATGTCAACAACCTCATCAAGTAACCCAGCCTCTACCATACGATCCACTCTTTTTTCTACATATCGATCCAACACAGGCAGAGAGGCATCCATACTAATAAAACAGCAATCATATCTGAAGTTATCAAGTCGACCCCAATTCTGTCCTGGCATAAACAAAATTATTTTAGTTTCATCCTTCTAAACTGTCCACTGGGAAACAATTACAACAAACGGTGTTGTTCAAGATCAAATAAAAAAGGTACATAAAATAAGACTACCCAGAAAATAAAACCTATAGGGCATAAGGAAATTAAAAAAGAATAAAAAAATTTGTTTTAGACTTCAGCAGCCTGTGCATGGAACATCAGTAAGAATTTCAAAGATTACAGATGCAGCAAAGCATAAAAATTAACTTGTTCAACCTCCCCAATAAAAGAATATAGTTTCTAATGAAGAATTGGGAAAAGTTTTTCGTCCAAAGCAAAGAAGAAGGTCCAACTATATATAAAATAAATAAAAAAACAAAAAAAATTAATGTAAAGACAAGATACCTCTGCAGCCTTTCCACGAAGAATTTTGCTGGGTTGAACACCAGTACGAGAATACAAGCCAAGGTACTGACTGATCTGCAAAAAGGTGGAAACAATGCAATCAAAACAACGTTGATTGTGTATACTATGAAAAATTGTGTAAGCTACCAAACAATATAAGATTGTACTGCATCACTTATTAGCAATAGTAGAGATGCATTAGCATTTTCATGAAAAGGATAATGACAATAAAAGGTACGAAATTGAGAAATCACTTGAATAGAAACACAGACAAAAATCCATCAAATATAAAATAACTTTACACGTCAACAATAAATTCTATATAACGTTACTTTTAAGTTTAGCAAGAAAATCCCTATCAACATTTTTTGTATTCATATTTAAACAATACTTGATTTAATGCGAAACGAAGAATAATATTGCAAAAGTTCCAACACACTCAGAATTGCAAAATGCAAATAAACTTGAAAGGGAATGTTAATGGTGACAAAGTACGTCTGTAAAGCTCACAGACAGATGAACATTAACATTGCAGTCATTGCAAGAGTTTTGTAATATTTCAGATTTGCATTTTCTTTTTGTTTTTCATTTCATGTTGACTGGGATTTTGTTGGCACAGAAACATTTTTGGGTCTGCTTAGGCATAACCCACTTATTTAAGGTAAGAGATAGCGGACATAAGTCCATAACAACTTTAGTCAAATGATGAAAGATGACAGTATAGTAGCTAAAGGGAAAATTTTCATTGCAAACTAATGATAATATAACAATAAATAAATAAATAAAAGGAAAATTAATTGGAAAAACCATTCATAGCTTGGGGGTTGGGGCCATACACCCACAGAGCCACAGAGAGAGAGATTTGTGAATAGAAATTAATGTATGGTAAGCATAATATTCACCGTTCTCAATGCACAGACCATATATGCTTAATCAAAGCCAACATACAGAACCATTGAGAACCAAAAGTCATTTTTTCCACCCTTAAAAAAATAATTGTACAGGGTCATAAAAGGTAACAAATCGCTGTATATTTCTTTAGTGTTTTAGAAGAAAGCACATAATAAGATTCAATATGTTTAAAGGAAATAACACAGCAGCATACTACCTTTCTATTATTGTTTGGATGAATCCTGTTTGCTGCAACAGGGTCAATGGCTTCAAGAAATTTGTAGCTATCACTGGTCCCAGTTTTAGTCTCTGGATAGCATGGTTGTTCATCACCTGTAAGATTACATGGATGTTTAAAGTATTGAACAGGATAAAAGAACTTCAAAGGAGTATAGTTGCTATTTACCAGGAGAAATACTCGAGTTATCTTCATCTATATCTTTAGCTGTGTCGTCCAGTAGGAAAGGACTTACCAGAGCCTAAAAAGATTGAAAATTGAAATAAGTAAACATATACAATCACATACAGAAAGAAAAAAAAAAAGAATGTTAGTTCTTTCTATAAAGCCAATCAATGTCTGAATTTGTTAGTTCTTTCTATAAAGCCAATCTAGTTGTCTAAATTTTATCTTATCAAAGAATAGCTCCAGAATTATCACAAAATATTTAGTGAACATCAAAGTTTTATATGGCATCATATATGGTTCTTACAACAATAAGGTGAATGCTATGTAAAAATTATGATTATAATTTATCTCACAAGGAAAATAAATATTGCAATCACATAACAGGAAATGAATCTATGAAAGTATTGTTTTTTATACAGAAAGTTGCATGGAGCTAACCTGTTACAAATATTAGGTGAATATAGTTTCAGAATCCCTGAGAAAACTTTAAAACAGTTACTAGGCCTAATCTGTTGATGATCTAACTAATAATATAAAAAGAGTTCAACCTATATCATACTCATGAGAAACCCTCTTTCTAAAGAAAAAAATACGAAGTGGCTTACATTGTCACATGTGTCTGAAAAGATAAACAAAGTTTGATAGTACAGAACGATTGTAATAAATCAGCCATTTCAAGAAAAACAAAATTTGATTTCCAAAGAAAAGGTTCCTCTGAAATTGAATCTACTTCGCTGTTTGTATTACCTAAAATACAGATAAAAAAAATAAAATAGTTTTCCTACCTGAATATAATAATTGGTGCCGCCAACTATGACTGGCAAGCAGTTTCGAGACAAGATGTCATTGATGAGCTGATAATAGATGTGCTGAGTAAGTTACAAAAACATAGAAAGAAAAGTATGGCAGCACTTTACAAATACAAGAAAGTAAGAAATAGAAAGACTTGTACATTGCTTAATAATCATATAAACATGGAAGTCCAAAAAGAAATACATAGAAACAGATAATTATCATTCACTATAAATATGTTTAGAGATGTAAAGTGGGGGATGCAAGCCTTTACCATCACTTTTCATGTCTTGTTTAGTGTCCTTAATGGGTTCATGATACAATATTATCTCATCTCATTTAAATCTTATCTCATCTCATCTTATTTAGATTGAAACCTAATGTCCCTAGCCTTAAACATAATATTCTATCATTTTTTTATTAAACTTTCACATATAAATAATTGTATCATATTTTTCATTGTTTTTGTATTTTACTCTCATTTAAGCCCATTTCGGTCAAACGGGATATCATTTAGTAACATCTCATTACCATGTCATCTCATCTCATGAAAGATTAAGTGAGATAAAATTAGATGAGTTATGAAAATTAATAAATTGTTTTATGAATCCTATTAACATATCATCCCAATTTATACCTATAAATAAGCTAATATATAAACCTATATTGATTAGCATTTTCAAGTGGACGTAGGTTATCAAATTTACAAGACTAAAAGCTACAGTCTCCAAAATACTTTTGGTATTTCATATTTATTATAAATATTTACATAGATTCATGCATAGCAAGGTGAAATATTTACCTCTTTCACGCTTAAAAGCTGAAAATCTTACTAGTTTACATAATTGTCACCACATGAAAGTAAACAGTTCTACTTCCATTATACAATCACAAACTTAGGGTTAATTTGCTTGTGTTCTATTATATGTGGGTTAGTTTGCTTGTGTTCTTCTATTATATGTATTTGTATTAGCAGGCACAAAATATGCTTTTTAAGCACCGAGTACTTTTGACAAAGTTTTTACCATTTAGTCCTAAAACTTTACTAACAAAAACACTTTATAGTGTCCCATGAGCATAATTTATAGTCATATGAGCATAAACGAACCTTAAACTAGTACCAAGAATACTAATAAGTATATAAATAGTTGACAATTTTGCACACAAATACAGTTTAAGTAATATTTGATTTTAAGAATGGCGTGACATCACTATTATTTGATTCAAGTATTTTTAAGTTACACCATTGTCAAAGCCTCAAAAGCTCTCCTATTTAAAGTAAAAATAATCCCCTTCACATGCACTTTACATAGATTTTCGTTTGGAGTAATTCTAATATATAGATAAAAAATTATGTGCATTTTAAGAAAGCAAGATCCATCTCCTAAAGAAGGGATCGATCCTCCTATATATGGACTGATCCCAAATGATCCTGATTCGATCTTGTTGAACTGTATACTATTTAAAAAAGTAAGGTCTTGAGAGAGGGACAATCCCCTATACATAGGAGCAACAGTATTTTGGGATGGATCAATCTCCACCCTAGTTGGATCGATCCCAAGCCTCGTTGGTGTAAATTTTTCAATATTGGAACAATCCCCTCAAGGACGGATTGATCCCGCTGACAAGAACTAAGTTTTTTCACATGTTTTTAATCATAGTCAACGCCTAACTGCCACTGAATATTTTGACATATTAACAAGTGACATATTCCGACCTAAGTTTTCATGAAGCGATACTATGTATCCTTATTTGCATATATATACATGCCTAGGCTTTGACTTATATATACTCATTGATTTTCTAATTCTTTATATTAGAATGAGCCTCATCTTTTCATCTTGTATTTTTAAACTAGTATAAATTTGGGTTTGTCATTGATATTAAATTCTTGATATTTGTATGATCATGCTAATTTAAGTCTAAACATATTATTTCATGTATTATGTTTATATAGCTTCTTCTTGCTTAAGGCCTTTCATGATTGATCATTTAAATTTAAAAAAGTTATTTTTATTGAACCTGTATTAATTATTTGTTCTAGAATTTACTAGAGAATTGATTTATTTGATATATGTTTTGAATCTTCTAATTAAGATTTTTCATTGTTAAATCCGTTCTAGGACACATTTTACATCTGTGTTATTTGTACTAATTTTTTAAGTATTAAAGTTGACGTTTTTGATATTTTATGTAATTTAAGTTTACCGAAGCGTTGGTTCGGATCCGTTTGCACCAACCTTATGGAGACTATTAAGGTAGAGCAGGGACTTGTATGTAAAGTACATTAGAAGCTTTATCTATAAAGGGGTAATCTAAGACCTGACTTTTGTATTTAAACATTGAATTTTTATAATAAATAGGTAAGTAGTCTAGTGGTTTTCTTCTTACATTATTGTTATCACATAAGTTATTTTTACTTAATAATTTTGTGTGTTATTTTCTAATTTTATACGTCATTTTTATATGCGATTAAATATCTGACTAGTGTGCTTAGGTTACATAATTAAAGTTTAATAAAATTAAAAATAACTTATTTACCCCCTAAATATATTTGCTCCATAACTTTAAACTCTACAAAATCAAAATAGCCTAATTTAAAACAACTACTACTTTGGAATGGTAAATTTCATGGGACCATTATGTTATATCAAAAACCATTATTGTAAAGCTTAAAACAACCATCAGGAATTCACACTTTAAAATCAAACGTGAAATTCAATATATACACACGCCAAAACACAACAGATAGTAAACATTTATAGTCATAGAGGTTTGAGTTCTAACTCACAGGAATAGCAGAATCGCGAAACTGTTTAGCTGTAAATTCTATGTTCGGGCTTACTGTCCCTAAAAGATGATGCGCCACTCCTGAACCAAGTAACAAAAGGCACATCAAACCCTTCAATGAAAAGAACAAAAAATGACAGAAAAGTAAGAACAAGGAGAGAAATGGAGGAAAACGGGACAAACCCTTTTGCTCATTGAGGGGAACTTTGTTGGTTAGAACGTCCAAGCCATGGTAGACCTGCATTGAATCAGCGTTGATGACCTCTATAGGGAAGTAGGAACCCAAATCAATGGCAAGCTTTGACTTTCCTGAACCTGTAGGTCCCATTATCACCAGTACCTTTGGGTTCTCTTCATTCATCTTCGTGCTTCTTCCATCATTTGCTGAGCTTGCGCTTCTCTGAACACCCTGCTGTCCCTGCATCTCTCTACACCCCAACCCCAAGTGAGGAAATGGATACAGGGGAACAGAGAGAAAATGGAATTAGGCTAAGTTGGGCTAGGCTCAAGTGAGAAATTGCACTCGATTGGGCCTATTTTAAGTGTTTTTTGGGTTTAGAGTTTAATGACATATTATAGAGTCTTTTTAGCAGTGAATTACTTAAATAACAAAAATTTGAATAAAAAAACTTTTTAAACTTAAATAGCACGTTTTGGACTTTAAACGGTGAGTTTCATTTATATAATATATATGATTTTTACCAAAATATCTCTTTTATCTAAGTATTCGTAAAAAACTCGCCATCTCCGTGTTTCCTTCGAAGCTTATGGACTTGTACATTCACATTTTGTATGTACAGGTTACATACATATTTATTTTGTATGTAACCTGTACATTCACATTTTGTATGTACAGGTCATGTGAATGTACAGGTTACATACAAATTTATTTTGTATGTAACCTGTACATACAAATTTATATGTACCCTGTACATATAAATTGTATAATTGTATGTAACATGTACATACAAATTTGTATGTAACCTGTACATTCACATTTTGTATGTACAGGTCATGTAAATGTACAGGTTACATACAAATTTATTTTGTATGTAACCTGTACATACAAATTTATATGTAACCTGTACATACAAATTTATATGTAACCTGTACATATAAATTGTATGTAACATGTACATACAAATTTGTATGTAACCTGTACATTCACATTTTGTATGTAACCTGTACATTCACATTTTGTATGTAACCTGTTCAAAACAATACAATGCATTTTATGTGAATGTACAAGTTACATACAAAATAAATTTGTATGTAACCTGTACATTTACATTTTGCAGGAAAAATAGTTCGTATGTACAGGTAACCTGTACATATAAAATGTGAATGTACAGGTTACATACAAAATAAATGTGTATGTAACCTGTACATACAAAATGTGAATGTACATAAGCTGTTCTTCTTCTTCTTCCAGTGGGTTCATGTGAATGTACAGGTTACATATAAAATAAATTTGTATGTAACCTGTACATTCACATGACTTCATCTTCATCTTCATCTTCATCTGCTCCACTTTTTCCTACAAATATCAAACAACAAAAAGCTTCAAATTACACTAAAAAACAGCAATAAATAAAGAAATCACAATTAATTTATATTAAAATTTAAACTTATAGGATTTCATACAAATCAGGAACACAGAAGAAGCGAAGAAGAAGAAGAAGAAGAAGAAGCAGCGAAGAAGAAGAAGAAGCAGCGAAGAAGAAGAAAAGCAGCGAAGAAATCTTCATCTTCAATTCAGGAACACAGAAGAAGCGAAGAAGAAGAAGAAGAAGCGAAGAAGAAGAAGAAGAAGAAGCGAAGAAGCGAAGAAGAAGAGGAAGAAGCGAAGCTGAGGGGATAATAGTAAAACTCTTATGGCCAAAACTCTACCGTTTAGCTATTTTGGTTAAAAAGCCAATAACCCACAAAATGAGTCTATTCTGAGTAATTAATACTCTTTTTAGGCCCGAGAGACGTTTTTACCAAACTCGCGATTATTGGAAAAACAAATGTTTGATTTAAGTGGATGACAAAAATAATTAAGAAATTACAATGCTGAACAAAGTAAAATACAATACATGCACCACAAAATCTATTTTTGGTAGAAAAATGTATAAAATAACAGCAAGTTAGGAAAAGATTTAATATCTTAATAGTTCTTATATTTAACGAAAGGCATGTATTTGGTTATCAAACTAGTATTCCTTCATTTAACAAAAAGATATAATAATGGTCCAATTTTAAAAAAGTCATAATTTATAGAAGGAAAATTTTATCTTTAAAAAAATATTTATTATTTTATGTTTCCTTTCATTTTTTTTGTCCATTTTATTATAAAAACAATCCTAACAATCATATATACCTCCACCATTCTCTTTGTCCTAGCTTTAACACTATCACATTCTTTAGCCCATCAACTACCTTCCATTGTTCACTATAAAACAATTCAAATGTAATTTTTATCGAAATTAAAGTTAGGCAATCCCAACTCATTTAAAGTATCATTTCTGTAAATGACTGCGACTACTGTCAGTTCATTCCTTTCAATTTTTTTCACCTTTATCCTTTTTCAACTACCTTGTATTCGATTAAAACCACTTTTATCGTAAGTTTGATCAAATAAAAAGTGGTTATAAAAAATAAAGCTAACAGTGAGATTAAAAGAAATGGGTTGGTGATAGTGGCAGTCATAGGAGTATATCAAAAGAATTAATGGTGTTTCTAACTATAAATTTATAAAAAAATACAGGTTTAGATTATTCTCTAACAAACAGTAAAAATTAGTTGGCCTATAAAGGAATAAAACAATATTGGGAGTAAGACAGAGAGGATGATAAATGTTTACGATAATTACTAGGATGATATAAGATGTTTTCATATTGAAATAAACAAAACTAAATGAGAGAATACATAAAATAATAAATATTTTTATAAAGATAAAATTATCTTATAAATTAGTTTTTTTTCTTCCAAAATTGAATTATTGTTGTATATTTTTGTTAAATGGAAGACTACTAATATTTTAATTTAATAATATAGATATATATACATATTTTTTATTAAATATTAAGATTATTAAAGAACCAAATTCAGTTAAAAAAGAGTCAAACATCTACTGGGTTTTATTGTCCACTTTACTCCTGATATCTAAAAAAGTGCTACTAAATCTTATCTAAGTTAGCTCACCTTCAAATTGGTAAATTCATAAAATGTGGTCGCACTTAACAAAAATGTGGGCTCGCTTAGTAGCCCAATAGCCCTCTGTCCAAGATACAAATTACCCAAGCTGACTACTAATTTTAAACTTTGACATTGTATCGTCATTATTCAAGCCATTATCTATTGCCAATGAAAATGACATGATATTAAACGCTTCCTTATAACCATTGATTAAGATCTCATTGTTCATGACCAATGAGCTGTTGCTCAATGGAATAAGCTCATTTGAGCATTATCATGATGTGATTGGATTTATTTTTTCGATTTGGAATGATCCATTGACAACTTGTTTCTGTCATAATGAGGAAACGGTGTCAGAAATTGGATTTATTTTTGTGAGATTAGAAGATCCATTATACTTATAAACTGTTTTATAATTCTATCATTTATTAATAACAGACGGTACATCTTGCGCAAAACTTGATTTACCAGACTCATTTTACATAGAGAAAAGAAACAGATCATGAAAGCTAAGAAAATCTCAAGAAAATCTTTATTTTCTTGTTTTAAGCAAAAGTACATCAGAGAAGAAAGTGAATAAAGCAAATACACATAAATGCTTTTCTTATACTATTCACATTTTACACCTCACTCTGTTACAACAGAAAAAACAAAAAAAAGACCAGCCCATTACTCAGCCCAACCAACTTAGGTGTTGATAGGATACACTCACTCAGCCACATCACCTTATCAACCAGCTAATCAGATCACATAAACTAACCACATCAGCATTCAAATCATTTGATTCAAAATGTGCCTCAACACATCTAACAAAAAGTACTTCGAATGCCTCTCAATCATTGCGTATTGAATTATCCCTTTTAGCTCTGCACACGCGAACACGGCTAAAAAGGTTCCAAAAACAGCAAGCGAAGCGATGTGTGTGTTTCAATATTATGCTCTTTATTATGTATGTGATTTGTATGAATAAATCCAAGCATATATTATGTATTTTGGATGCACCCTTTTTAAAATTGAATCAAAAAAGGATTAAAAAGTCAAGATCGAGCATGTATATAAACTCATATAAATTGGTCAAATTAGAAGTTCAGTGTATACTTGTAATTATGGGTGTCAATCGTACTGTGTTAGTCGTGTTCGTGTTGTGTTTGTTCGTGTTATTCGTGTCGTATTTTCGTGTTTGTTGACACATTAAAAAATTTACTTGAAGTTTTTTTGTGTTACTTATCTATAATAGTAAGAAATAACAAAACCTTTAAGAACATAAAAAAATTATCGATCAATTCTTATTAAAAAAAAATTTGTGTCGTGTCGTGTTATGTTCAGATCGTACAATCGTATCGTGTCAGAAATTGCCACCCCTACTTGTAATATAATTAATGTAGGGAGCGAGTCATAAAAATCACTTAAATTATATTTTATTTAAATTATAAGTGGTATTATTTGGTCCCTTAATTTAAAAAAAAAATAGAACAAAATACATAATTTTAATAATTTTTAATTAAAATATTATTTTTTAAATTAATATTTTAATATAAAAAATATAAAAATAATATAATTTTTCATTGATTGATCTCTTAAAAAATAATATTTTAATTAAAAAATTATTAAAATTATGTATTTTATTTTTAATTAGTTTCTTTTTAAAAAAATTAATGACCAAATAATACTAATTATAATTTTATTTTGTTCTTGATTAATTTTTTTAAAAAAAATTAAAAATTAAATAATAATAATTATAATTTAAGAAATTAATTAATATTAATAATTTAATCTAAAAAATTGTACAATACCTTTCTTATTAATGTATTTATCTTGCAAAAGTAACATGAATACATGCCTACTTAATTTTCACTTGTCACCTATGTCTCTTTATCTTTGTTTTTTATTTTTATTTTTATTTTACTTCTAGCTCGAGATACGAGGTTAGAAACAAGTTGACACAGGGATATTACATTTGTTTACTGGTTTGTTTACATGACCTGAGTTGGAAAAGACACAAAGTAGTAATGTTAAAATGAAAAACAATCTTGGAGTAAAATTGTTTTTCTATAAAATAAAAAAATAGAAAATAAAAAACCTCCCAAATGCAGAAAATACAGAGCCACAAAGCAAAAAAATACACAACCCAATTGGCCAGAGTGGTAAATTATACTATTTTAGCGCAGGGATTCTATGCTTTTGCTTAGATCCTCTATCTTCTTCATCCTCAATCTCTCACTTTCAGTCACCAGCTTATCAATTTACATAGAAATAAATAAATAAATATTAGTCATCGTTGAATGTTGAATAGACCACATATTGACAAATTTGCAGTTTTTCAGTCCTTTCACAATTTACCACCGAACTGTGACACTTTTTACAAATCTACCACCACTGTTAAATTTATAATGAGAATTAACGTTAAACTTGTCACGAACATTTCACTAAATTTTTGTAATTTTTTGACCACTAACTTTTCATATTTACTATTTTGAGTCCAGACTAATTATGTTACATTAATGGACTAATTATATTAAAAATTAGTTTATTTCATTGTTGATTTTAAATACTACCGTAAAATTTGATCGTATTGAAATTATTAACTATGAAAAATTAGTAGACAAAAAATTAATTAAAGAACTAAAGTGTCAAATATGATAAAATTATTCGACAAAAAAGGGACTTCAATCTCGTTTTAATCATAACCCATTGGTGGTAGATTTTTGACAAATTAAAAGTTTGGTAGTAAATTTGTGTACAAATACTGTCAAAGGTCGGTGGTAGATCTTAAAGGTTAGCATATAAATAAACTGCATATTAACATATATAATCTGATGAGAATTAAAAAGTAGATATTCACCTCCATCAACTTGGAAACTAGTTGAGCCTTTTCTCTGTTCTTCTCATTGAAAGCCTCAAGGGCTTCTTTGTATTCTCTCTCCTGCATTTTCAATATATATACAAGTACTTGTCTAGTTGTCTTGATATAATAATACAGAATACAAGCAATAATAGCATTAGAAATTGGGCATGGGGTTAAGTTTGACCTTCTTTTGGCAGCTCAATCCAAGTGGCCTCAACTCTTTCTTTACTGTATCTATCTTCTTTCGTACCAATGACACTTCCTTTCTCATTGGATCTGTCAGTCCCTCCAATTCCTAAAAGATTTCACACTTTTATATTAACTTCTAAATTCAACCATTATAAATAAGTTAATATAGATTCTCTCCGATTAGCTTTCTTGATCCTATATATTATTAGGGTGCACTTGGTTGTATTTTTGTTCTATTAAAAGTGTTTAAGTCGTTTCACAAGAAAGTGTTTTATGCAAGAAGCAAACTATCAGGAGAGAATGTGTCTTTTAAGTCTTGAAAGTGCTTCTGTTAAAAAAATATATATAATATATAGTTTAGAAGCCTTTTTGCTATTAGAAATGTTTTTACATCTTATAAGCATAAACAAAAGAATGTTTAAGAGTCCTTTTGCTTGTAATTATGTTAAACGTGGTTTCAGAAAGAAAAAAATTCTAAAAGAAGTACATATAAGCAAGCAAAATGTTGTTTTTGAGCCCTAAAAGGGATTCTCACAAATTTTTTCTTGTTTGATTCTAAAGTATTTTTCTGCTGTCATAAGTGCTTTTACAGCGTTCCAAGAACAGAAACAGATATAAGTCTCATTTGACTCTCTTAATTTCATTATCCAAAATTAAGAAATGGAGAAGCCGTTTTGAGAGCCTGTCGTGAAAACTCATTTAGAGTTCTACTCTCCTCCATTTTCTCTTATTTTTCTATCAATTTTCCCAAGGGATTTCTCTTCCATCCTTCTCTTCTCATTTAGTTTTGGTTAAGAAGAAGACTAACAACGAGCAATAGAGCACCTGTTCAGAACGAAGTTCTTTGTTCTTCTTCTTAATGTACAACATTACATGATAGTTATGCGTATGAGTAATTTACAACATTACAGAGTTTTTGTATTTATAATTTCTTACACTATCAACTTTAACTAATAGTCCATATTTTATTTTCTTCTTATATAATTAATTTCACGTTTAAAAAATCTAAATAAACTTTAAATTAGCACAATATTAATGCAGTAAAAAATAAGAGAAAAAAGATAACTAGTAAAAGAAAAGATTCTATCAAGAAAAACAGAATGTGCGTTTTGGGTATCAAAGGGATTTCTAGTAAAAATATATAAGTTTAATTTAGAAGCATTTTTTGTTGTTGTTAAAAACGTTTTTACAAAACTTACTTCTCGAATATCAGCCAAACGCTTAGAAGCTTCTTCAACTCTACCAATATGAGACTGAACCTTGTCTCTAACCTCCATTTTCCTCCTCTCAATTTCTTCTTCCTTAGCTCTAAACATAGCTAATGCTGAACTTGTAATTTCTTCTTCTTTCTCATCCTTTGGGCTTTCAATTGAATAATTGATGATACCTGAGTTCTTCACCACCTTTTGCATCTGTACACCTTGTGGTGTTGTCATTTCTTCTTCCACACCAATTCAATATTCTTTTCTCCCTTCTCAGCTATTGATCTCTTATTGCCCCTCTCTCTCTCTCTTAATCTTTGCTTATCTTTTTCCTTTGAATAATGATAGCTATCTTTCTCCTACTGTGCATAGTTTATAATCAAAAAGAAGAAAAGTTGTCTTTAAAGGTATGAAACATTGTGCTTTACACCAACATTGTATTATTATAATAAGATCAAATTACCAAATTGCCTTCATATGTAATAATGCAAGCTAAAGGAGTCAATTTTACTTACCTTTGTTGAAAACAACTATTACATAGTAATTGATTAAACCCATTAGTTAAAGCTTTTGCATTATATAGAGAAATTATTGGTAATGCATCTTAAATTTTTGTTAACCCATTGTTGTGCTTTCTATTTGCAAGATGAATAATATAGATGAAAATGACATATTCACTTAAAAATAATAATATTATAACAATATGTATCTCATTTTTAGTTTAAATATATATTCAAATTATTAAATTTGTAGTGAGTTATTTAATCACATAAGTTTAAAAATTATAAGTATTTTATTTTATTTATATAATTTTTGTCTTAAATTCATAAATATTACCAGCTAGTGGCCCTAATCACCACGTAGATATGCTTCTGTATATGGGCCTGTTTATGGTTAGGTGGCTCTTTTCTGAAGTTGGTATGAATTAGCAAATTCAACTAACTATAATGCACTCGTCTTGACATTTATACACTTGTGTGATGCATGTAAGAAGATATGTATTATACTTGTATATATAGTTGTTTTATACTTGGTGTGTGTATGAAGAAATACAGAGAAAGTCAAATCTTTTATGGGCAATAATATTTTCTAGTTATCATTTGAATGATGTTATATGATTGGATGAAAGGTCTAAAAGAGTGATGGTTATTATTCTTTTTCCAAGAGGGAGGGATTTGTGCTTGTGGTGGAAGTATTGTTTGTGGAGTGGACAGTAAGGGCTCACCTACACAGCATGGTAACAAGAGCCTTAGCGGACAAGACTTGTAAATTTGAGAGGTCACCAAATACCAACCGCTAGCCTAGCTAGCATCCCATTTCACATTTTTTTTTTTACTATTGTTAGCTCACGGGTTACACATAAACATATCTCAAACTTCAAAATGACTAGCATCTAATTCAACAAACTATTTGTAAGTTATATTGATTATGTCTTATTAAAGAATTCGTTATCGATAATTCTAACACTAACACTTCAGTTCATATATAATTCTATTATTTACATTTTTTTTTACTTTTGACTCCTCTAAAAAAAAACTTTGTGGGCTAAGTCCTAGCTTTAAAAACTAAAGTAATTTGACCACAAGGCCAAAATATTAACTTTTAATGTTACAACAAGTCATAGGTCATAAAAGTGTCAAATTTTAATCGCTCTTTCATGAGTCAAAGGTTATCTCTTTTGTGAAAAAATATTCAATTGAGTTAAATTCCATGATTAGATTTGATTACATAATGTCCTTCTTATTTACGTATTTTATTTTCAAGATATATGTAAATATAGAAGCTAATGTTCATAATGTTTTCCGTTCTTCATAATGTTCATAAATTAAGAGGGAAAGTTACACATATGTTAAAGGTATTTTTGTAATATTTATAAAATGTAATTATATGAAAATAATAAAAAAAAATTGATGATATTTTTGTAATATTTGTAAAATTTAATGATATAAAAATAATAAATCAAATTTTAATGATATTTTTTTAACAATCCTAAAAATTCAAGGGTAAAAAAATCTATTTACTTTAATAATAATAATTACTAAATGTTACCTATATATTGATATTATGACCATGATATAATCAAGACATATATAACCATTTTCTTGTTCAAAGCACTTTTTTTTGTTTTTTTTTCAAAATTTAAAGGTCATATTATTTTTTGCTAATGTAACTAAAAATCATAATTGAAAATTGTATTGAATTTTTTGCAATTGTATAGAAACATGCTCACAATGTATCTGTTTTAGGAAGTTAAATCTGCAAGTCTAAAGTTGAATTTTTCTCAAACTTTGACCTATCATAGTTTTCTAACGAAAACTTAGATTGTGACATGAAAATAGGTGTTAAAAAATAAATGACCATAAAATCATTATGTCATGAAGATACTTGAAATACTAATTGTCCATCTCAGTCAAAACGTTTCAAAGTTAACTGTCGCTAAGCTATCTTAGCCTAAGAGAAAAACTAAACCACGTACCATTCCAAAGCAACCCAAGCGGCTTAGAGAGCTTATGTTGGATAGTAAATTTAACCAGGTACATATGGCACTATTTGATTGGTTTACATCAATAATTGAAAAGTTAGACGATATAGTCAGTACACAGTCAAATATGTCTTCATTAAATGATTTATATTAATTGCATAGATATTTAAATATTAATTAATATAAGTTATGTACTAAAATGTTATCCGTCAAAAATCTACAAATAGATCCTCATAACCTGAAAAGATACACATAAGCTCATACTTAAAACCTCTCAAGCTCCTTTGGATCTTAACATTCTCTCAAGAAACTGATTTAAGCATCCGAGTGGATACGATATCCTAAGGTGTCATTTCTTCTAACGTAATTTTCTAGTGACATGTAGCGTCGACGTATCAAAGAATGCGAATAAACAGAAATAGGTTTCAACACTAGTTAGAAAACATGTGTATTGCACATAAATTCTTTTACTTATTTTAATTTTTTTAGTTAATTTTTATCACATATTTAAAGTAAATACAAAATTATTTTTATTATGCTTCTAAATAAAGTTCTTAATTATTTGATGTGATAATCATCATATGATTAAAGTCTATTATAATGTGAAGTCTAAGTGATTTGATCATTATTCTATTATATCGTTTATAGTTCTTATTTAATTTAATAATAGATTAAGATCAATTAATATTAATAACTAAAAATATATATAATTTTATTCAAATAAATATTAGGTATGATTAAAATTTTTATATATTATTATTATTATTATTTAATATTCTTCTTTATCATTGCATTAGCCATAATGAGTACTTAAGTACTCATTTTTTAAAATAATAACTTGACTCCATATGCAAGAGTTTTAATATGCTCAAGGGTGCTTCGTATCGTTGAATTACAGCCCATCGGCTCTTGAAGTACTCATGTTCAAAATATTAATACATTGACATGCATGGTATTGCTCTTTAAATGGTGAAAAGTGGAATAAATTTGGAGAAAAATAAGCTTATCCAAACGTCAACACATGAACTGTTCAAACACAATCACCATGTAACATAATTTATAAATTTAATGCTTCTAATAGGCTAACATTTTAAAATGAAAAATGGTAGTACTTTCAACACTACAAAAATAATGGAGTTTAATTTTTTTTATTGTGTTATACTAATGGATGGAACTATTATCTAGCCTGAGGTGATCATAATCATTCCTACTAATGAAAAAATATTTTATTGCTATAAAATGTTAGAATGTTATCGGACAAAATTATACTTTGGCACCCACTAAAGCAATTAAACTTGTGCTTTAAATTCATGTAATATTAATTACAATTCAATAAAATTAAATATAAAATACTGATATGATTAGCTTTTTTTTTTTTTTATCACAATATCTTGTATATAAAAAACACAAATATTGATTATATATTTTTTTTGGTAATGATTGGTTCAAGAAATACAGTTTTAAATAAAATACAATTTAAATATAGGTTATATAAGAATAAGATGAAAATTTTATTTATAATTGATTATTTTAAAAACAATAAAATAATATACCTCATACTTCTATAATTACATCAAATTTTAAAATATGGTAAAATAATGACCCCAAAATATTATATATAAGACTTTATCTTTTGGGAGGCGACGAAGGCCACCTAACATTCAAAATTATCTATATATTATATAATATAATAACATAGTATCAAATATATGCATGTATTTTTTTATAAAATTATATATATTAATAAAGTTTATATATATATATATTTCAGTTTTATTAGTTGATATTTATTATAATTGATAACGTTTGATACTCCATAAAATAATTAATTAAATTTTTCTACTTGCAATTATTATTCATCAAATTAAAATTATATTTTTGATTATTAGTTATTGTGTACATTTTAGTAATACATGTTTAACCTTTATTCATAAAAGTTATGTGTATGTAAGTATGTGATTATATATTATAAAAAATCTATTTATTTCATTTTATACCAATAATAATACAAAAGAAAAATAAAAATATCAAAAATTTATATTTATACTTTTATACAACACATATTAAAATATTTTTAATTTGTCACTTAAAATTTGGTCCCAAACATTTTCGTTCTTAATATAAAGTTAATTTTTTGCCTTCTTGTTATTTGAATTGTCTTTCATTAAATATCAATGTAGAGGCTTATGCTAGGTGTGTTTATGCATGGTGGAATTGATGACACAAATGGGAGTCAAAACAAACCATTTGGAAGATGTCTTGCGTCTGCTCCATCAATCCAAGCCAATCTTGATAGATCGAAGATGCTCCATCGGTCTCACTTCATTCCCAATCAACCCGTTGTTTTGAATGATAATTAGGAGCTGAAAAACTGTGTTAGCGTCTTATGTGGAAATAAGAAGCCTACCTTGCTTTAACGAACATCGATCGGTATTGATTCCAAGCTCTAGGATGGAATTTTGGAAAATGGCAATTAACAGTGGCAGAATTTATATCTATCGTAGCTAAGTTGTGAAATACTAGAGAATATAAGGAATGATTCTACAGTTGAGTTAATTGTGAATATTAATATCTCTGCTCAAACATTTATAATTTAATGATCGAACTTTTTTTTTTTGTTTTTTTGAGCTTTAAACACAGGATTTTTAACTCTTATGTTTTGATAAAAATTATTAGGGAAATAGCCATCAATATTTTTATATATTTATCGTAATATATATATATATATATTTTTTTATTTATTTATTTATTTTTTTTTTTTCTTTTATAGCTCGGATGAATTGGAAGTCAAATCACTAATTGACCAATGAATCTATCGGTCAAAATGGGATGCCTTTTATTAGTCCCACTCGGATACGTTTTCATTTCTTATAAAAATATATGATTGAGATCATAGATCAATGTTGTCAGAATATATAGTCAAGTAGTCAATTCTGTTGACATGACCTATTGAAACTTACCACGTGTACTTCGTGAAAATATCCAATAGTATGCTAAAGGGGTAATGGATTGTGTTGATATAACGCACTTGAAAGAATTCACGAAAATAAAAGAAGTTTGTTAAGAAGAAGAAAAATCAATAGCATAGAAATTTTCTTAGAAAAGAAGTGCAAATGAATTTATTAAGATTTTTTATGAACGTTGAGCAAAATATAATGTAATACTATAATGGCCATATATATATATATTAAAAATGTGGAGAAAATTTTCAATGTATTTACGTATAAAATTAAAAGAATAATTATAAAATATAACACTTATTGTTAATGTTATAAAACACTTATTGTTCTTCCAAACCAACACAAGTAATATAGGTTAGGTTTAGCAAAGCTTACAATAACTTCATCTACATTTCATACATAATAATAAAGTCGACTTCATCTTTTTATATTTTCCCGAAGACTATATGATGAAGTAAACTTTATTGATTGAAGTGTATTTCATCTTGTTGGAGTCAACTTAATTTGGTGGATCCTCCTTTGAGAAAATGTTAACAAATAAAAACACAAGCATCAATCACAACTAATTCTTTTTAAGTATCTTTTGTGCTTTTTTTTTTCTTAATAAAGTATTGGGAGGTGAAATTTGATCTTTATGTTATTTTTTAGGGCTAAATTTTGTTTCAAATGGAGCTATCGAATGATTCTAATTTTTAATAAAATTAATTCTCAGGAGATTGTAAGAAAACATAATGGCATATATAAAATGCATAAAAAGTTTTCTAATTGATCCATGTTTTTTAAAATAATATTGTCAAAGAATTCATTTTAATTAAAATAATAAAATATTTTTAAATAATTGATTGCATCTTCATACACTGATTTATATTAATTAAAAATACGTGATTTGCGCTTGAAATATTTTATTTATTTTACTTTTTCTTGTTATTAATTTCTACAATATATTTGAAATATATATGAAATTAATTTTTCTTATACTTTCAAATTAATTGTAAAAGTAAAATAATTTTTAAAATTTTTATTTGATTTGACAATCATCATATGATTAGTCCTCAGAGAATGTGATTTTTATAATTATTTTAATTTTTCTTTTGTTAATTTCTATAATATACTTAAAATATATACGAAATTAATTTTTCTTTTACTTACAAATTAATTGTAAAAGTAAAATAATATTTAAAATCTTTACTTGATGTGTCAATCATCATATCATTAGAGTTCTTATAGAACGTGATCTTTACTTCATTATCATGTGTATATAGGTCTTATTAAATGTGATAATCATCATATAATTAGAGTCCTTATTAGATGTGATATATTTATTACATTATCATGTTTAAAATTCTTATTTAATATAATAATATATCTTAAAAGGACAATCAATATCAACAATTTAAAATATAAAGATAATTTTGTCCAAAAATATTAAGTTTGAATCGGACACTTATGTATATGTATATGTATACATACATACATACATATACATAGACATATACATACATATATATATATATATACACACACACATATATATATATATACACACACACACACACACACACATATATATATATACACACACACACACACACATATATATATATACACACACACATATATATATATATATACACACACACATATATATACACACACACACACACACACACACATATATATATATATACACACACACACACACACACACACACACATATATATATATACATACACACACACACACACACACACACACACATATATATATATGTGTGTGTGTGTATATATATATATATACACATATATATATGTATGTGTGTGTATTTGGTGGTGGTTGGTTGGTTTCCTGGGTATTGTCGGGAGATGCTCACTGTGGTTCTGTGTTTGGGCTCCACACAAGACCTAACCTTGTTGATTTTCTTTTATTTTATGATTTGCTCATTGTGTTAGATTCAATTAGAGCGAAAAATATTCGTCGCTGCATCAGGTATTTTTTTATTTATTTGATTTGTATTCTAATACATCAATGATGTAAATATAAATCTTACATGATGTCATTAACAGCATAAATTCATACTATGATCATAACATTAGTGTCTATGTTGACATGATCACACTGATGTGAAGTGTAGTACAAGCTTGAGTCATTTACATACCCAACAACTCTAAGTTTGTATCGATCCTCATGGTTATCACGAAATCACAATATCACCAAACAATCTCTCACAAGACCAAAATATTAACAACAAAGGTGACATTTTGTCTTTCTCACGGTAGACCATATCTCTGTAAAATTGAGATATACATTACCTCATAGTAACATGTTCATGTCTCTTATGAGACAATCATTTTCTCATGAAAACATATTCACATCTCTTATGAGATGCCCATTTCCTCATGGAAATGCATCCACGTCTCTCACGAGACGCCCATTTTCTCACAAAAATGCGTTCACGTCTCTCACAAGACGTTCATTTCTTCATAGAAACGTTAGTACAATATCTCACGATGTTAGTGACATCACTATGTAGATTGTGAAGCTTCTATCACGTGTTATCTAGAGCTCAATATAAATTATTTATACTCTACACGAATATATTAATATAACATGTAAATTCAAAAAATAATAAAAATTATACAACTTCAGTCATGTGCACAAGCAATGGTCATGGATTCTCACATCATAATATTTGATTCATCACACCCAATTTTTTTCACGATACATATATGTGCTACAACCAAGGAGCACTAATTTTGTAAGATTATTTCATGATATTGATTTTCATAATTAGAATAAATGCTATATTATTTTAGAAGTTATTTTATGACAATGTTTCTTACAAAATAGCTAAAGTAACACCAAATTGCATGTTTGCTTATAATACTATAATAGCATTATTATATATCAATATGTCGATAATAATCATGAGTAGACAAATCGACTAATATACTTAAAATAACTCCCACTAACTACAAGAATTAGTGAATTTTGTTAAAAGTCCAAATCTGAACATACATTCATATTTTGTTTCACATACCAAATAACAAATTTAAGTACAACTTTCCTATAGATTATATGCATAAACTTTATATGCTCATAATTCTCTAAATGTCCATATGTGCATGCATGATCATTAATATTACTTAAAACTTTAAATAAATATTTTTATGTAAGTCAACAATATATGCAAAGTATTAATACATAGTTATATAGAAAATATAGTTGAAATAAATTGCACTCCCATTGATTATTGAGATCATAGAATTGTGAATGTCGTGCAAGTCAAATTGTATCCATTAGTCCGACTAGAATCGTTAGATAGAAATTTAGGTCGGTCATTAAAACGATTAAGCAACATGTAAAAAATGATTTGTAAGATTTTCGATCCTATATTCATGCTGTTAGAAGGTGTATGAAAATAACTTGTGAGGTCACTCCTCTATTTGTGCTCTTGTAATAAGAATAAATAAATACTTTTTATGTTAACCACAAATGAGCAATGCGCGTCGCCCGAGCATTCTATCTGGCTGCTCTTTAGCACAAGCGATCAACTCGTACAATCTAGTAGTAACTCCTCATCGGCCCAGAGTTGAACAATTCTAGCCTCTCGTGGCATAAAGGGTGGACCCGAGCACTCTGCCTAGCTGCGCTTTAGCACAGGCGATCAACTCACGTGGCCTAGTCGTAACTCTTCATTGGCCCAGAGTTGGACAATCCAGCCTCTCGTGGCGCGAAAGGTGGACAATGCTAGTCTCTTATAGTAAGAATAGATAAATACTTTTTATGTTAACCATATACGAGTAATGCGCTTAGCCCAAGTGCCCTGCCTAGCTGCTCTCTAGCACAGGCGATCAACTCACGCCCTCCTCATCGGCTCGGAGCTTGACAATGCTAGCCTCTCTTGGAGTGAAGGGTGGGCCCGAGTGCTCTGTCTAGCTGCTCTTTAGCACAGGCGATCAACTCTCGCGGCCTAGTCCTAACTCCTTATTGGCCTGGAATTGGACAATGCCAACATCTCGTGGCGCGAAGGGTGGACAATGCCAATCTCTTGTAGTAAGAATAAATAAATACTTTTATGTTAACCATAAACGAGCAATACTCGTAGCCCGAGCGCTCTACCTAGCTGCTGTTTAGCACATGCGATCAACTCATGTGGCCTAGTCATAACTTCTCATTTGCCCAGAGCTAGACAATGCTAACCTCTTGTGGTGCAAAGCGTGGGTTCGAACACTCTGCATGGTTGCTCTTTAGCACAAGCAATCAACTCACGCGACCTAGTCATAACTCATCATCGACCCGAAGTTAGAAATGCCAGCCTCTCGTGGCACGAAGTAGTACGACCTAGATTGTGCCACAAAGGAGGCACTACACGTGTCAAGGACTGTGCCATGAACAAGGTGAAATATTCGTGCAAAGAGGCACGCCACAACACGAACAAATGTGCAAACATGTGGGACATGGATGTGTCAAGCTAAATGGTGGAATTTCAGAATTTGGACCTTCACCACTGCATGTATTATGGGCACCGCAGCACAGACTTTCTGTTTGACTGGGAGTGCTGGATAGATGTGTGAGCCAGTATGGGCAGACGTGCACGCAGAAGTGGATGGACGTGAATGCCGCGACACAAGCCTCTCAGGTTGGATATGTTGATTCTCTGCCGCAGCAGGGATTTTCATCTGCCACGGCCCGTCTACATTTTCATACAGATCTGAGCCTGTCTCGCAGCAGCACAAACAATTCCTCTGTCGCGACATAGTTAAATTTATTGTAATTTTGACAATTGGATCAAAATCAATGGCTAAGATCTTTTTTCACTTTAGGTTTTTGTTTGTATGCTATAAAAGAACAAAGTGTGGTATCTGAAATTTAACTATTTGTCATAAATGATATTTTGATTTTTCAATCAATTTGGAGCTCAAAAGCTCCATGTTTATTGTCCAACCAAACTTATTAAAGGATTTACAAACCTTTGTGGCAATTTTTTCTTATCTTATTTCATGGTGCGTAATATCGATATGCTAAGGTGAGTATTTCTTACCAAAAATCTAAACTTGTGCTTAGAAATTGCATGATAATTTTGTGTTAGATCTTAGACCGAATTTTTTTGTGGTTCTTAAACCATTGTCATTTGTGGGTCGTAGGAATCGTGTTCTTTGGTTCACATCATTTGATATCAGAGCTCTAGGTTGTGATTTCAGGTTCCTATCTTTGTTTTTGTCATTTTCTATTCTATAAAAAGAAGAAAATTCTAAAAAAAATTGTGTTCTTCATTGTTCCTACTTGTTTCTTTCAATTTTTTGCTTGTTTATTGTTATTCTTAGATTAATCTGATTAGTGTTATTGTTTCCTTCATTTTTTGATTTGATTTAGAAAGGTTTTTGTATCGAAATTTTTTCTAAATTTATACCCGTAAAAGTAGAGGGTATTTTGGTAATCTCTCATGTTTTGTTCGTACCATAATTTCAGAACAAAAACTATTTCTCTTGGATTTAAAAAAAAAATCTCACGAAAAAATCTCGCGAAAAGATCTCACAAGATATTTATTTAAAAAAAAAAGAAAGGAAAATATATTTTTGGAAATTATAAAAAAAAGAGTGGAATTTTAATTCCCAAGAATTTTACGAATTTTTCGTTATAGTGTCGTTCACACTTTTAACGGATCGTTTCTTTGTTCGCTAGCATATCACGAGTTTGAAATTGCTTTATTTGAACTTGTTTCCAAATTCATAGAGTTAGAGTTTCAAAACACTTCGAGTTAGTTTCCTTTGTGCTTAACATTAGATATTTGTGAGAACGAAAATTCTACAATTGTTTGGAAAAACTTGGACGGTTTGGTTTGCTAAAGGGCTTCGAGCGCTTGGGTAGTCAAATTCGAGCGTTAAATATGTGAGGTAAACGACTAAAATTACAAATTTTGTTAATTACTAATTGTTTGTTCGTGTTAGTCATTTTTAAGAATGTTTGACAGGAATAGTTCTAAGGAAAGGCCGGACACCGCTTTTATGATGAGGGCTTTATAACAATCCATGAACGGATGAAGCCGTCATGGTGAATATGAATGAGAGGATGGAGAGACAAGATGCCATTATTGCCAACTTGTAACAAAGGGCACCATAAGATGCTCCTAATGTTAGAAGGCCTAATAGAAGAGCCTTTGTTGAGGCAGAATTAGAAGAAGATAGTCTTGAGGAGGACTATGAGGAGGATGACGGAAGGATACCCTTAGGCGGAAGGCATAGGCCTAGAGGAGGACATGGTACGGCAGAAATGAGGAGACCACCACCACAGCTCTATGATAGGGTTGATAGAAATTTGGGGAGAATTAAGATGAAAATGCCGACATTCTAAGGAAAGAATGATCCAAAGTTATATTTGGAGTAGAAAAAGAAGGTGGAGCACATTTTTGAATGCCATAACTATTTCAATGAGAAAAAGGTAAAATTAGCAATAATTGAGTTTACTGACTATGCATTGAATTGGTGGGATCAATTAGTGGTTGGTCAGAGAAGGAATGGAGAGAAGCCAATTGATAGTTGAGAAGATATGAAAGCTATCATGAGGAAGTGGTTCATTCCAAGCCAATACTATAGAAAGCTTTATCAGAAATTACAAAGACTCATTCAAGGATTTCGATCGGTTAATGAGTACTGCAAGGAAATGAAAGTAGCGATGGTTAGGGCTAACATAGAGGAGGATAGGGAAGCCACAATGGCTCAATTTTTGAGTGGGCTAAATCAAGAAATTGCCAATGTTGTGGAGCTTCATCATTATGTGGAGTTGGAAGGCATGGTTCACATGATAATTAAAGTGGAAAGGCAATTCAAGAGAAGAAGTAACCGGTCACTACCATAAAAGCCAATTGCTCTAACACCTTGGTTACAAGATTATAAAAAAAAATGTGGGAACAAGTTTCGATACTACACCTTTCATCAATCAGAAACAAAGAGGTGGAGATAAGTAAAGATAAGGGTAAGGGTAAAGTTAAAACTTTTACTCGTAATCGTGATGTAAGCTGTTATTGTTGTCTTGGAAAGGGCCATTATGCGTCCCAATGTCTAAATAAGAGGACAATGATCACTCAAGCCAATGGGGAGATTGAGACGGATGATGAAAGTGATGAAGGGGAGATGCTACCGTTAGAGGATGCTAGTGAGGAGGAAATAGGTCCTGTTTCGGGAGAATTGCTTATGATAAGGCGAGCACTAAGTGCTTTCTTAAAAGAATGTGGCATGGATCAACAAAGGGAAAATATTTTCCATACTAGATGTCATGTGAATCGTAAGGTATGCTGTTTAGTAATTGATGGGAGATGTTGTACCAATATAGCTAGTATTACCCTAATTGAGAAGTTAGAGTTACCTACAACTAAGCACCCTACACCTTATAAGTTACAGTGGTTGAATGAGAAAGGCGAGGTGACGGTAGGACATCAAGTGTTAGTGTCTTTTGCTATAGGCCAATATCAAGATGATGTATTGTGTGATGTTGTATCAATGCAATTTGGGCACTTGATGTTGGGCAGACCTTGGCAATATAATTGAAGGGTGACCTATGATGGGTTTAGAAATAGGTACTTGTTTGAAAAGGATGGAAGTAAGATAACTCTTATACCCCTTACCCCAAAAGAAGTTTTGGAAGATCATATGAAGAATAAAAATGATAGAGAAAAAGAAAAAGAAGAAGATGGAGAGCCCAAAGAGAAGAATGTAAACACCAAGAAAAAGGAAGAAAAGAAAAAAGTGAGAGAGTGTTTATTTTCTTTCTTGCAGGACTATTATGATATGAAGTATAACAAGGATGGACTACAAAACTTACCCTATGATGAAGGTCCAAATTCGAGGTCGAATTCTTTTGAAGATGGAAGGAATAATACGACCTAGATTGAGCCACAAAGGAGGCACAACACGTGTCAAGGACTATGTCATGAACGGGGTGAAATATTAGTGCAAGGAGGCACACCACAACATGAGCAAATGTGCAAACATGTGGGGCATGGATGTATCAAGCTAAATGGTGGAATTTCAGAATTTGGAGTTGCGTTGTGGCACAGGATTTTTTGTTTGGTTGGGAGTACTGGACAGACGTGCTCGCTAGTGTGGGCAGACATGCGCGCAAAAGTGGACTGATGTGTGCGTCGCGACATGGTTTTGGAGCACCACGGCATAAGCTCTCAGGTTGGATGTGTTGATTCTCTACCGTGTTAGGGATTTTCATCCGTCGCAGCCCGCCTACCTTTTCATGCAGATTTGAGCCTGTCTCGCCGCGGCACAAATAATTCCTCCACCGCAACACAGTTAAATTTATTCTAATTTTGACCATTGGATCAAAATCAATGGCTATGATCTTTTCCTACTTTAGGTTTTTGTTTATGTGCTATAAAAGGACAAAGTGTGGCAGCTGAAATATAACTTTTTATCATAAATGATATTTTAATTTTTCAATCAAATTTGAGAGCTCAAAAGCTCTATGTTCATTATCCAACCAGACTTATCAAAGGATTTGCAAACCTTTGTGGTGTTTCTTCTCGTCTTATTTCATGGTGCGTAATATCCATGTGCTAAGGTGAGTATTTACTATAAAAAATCTGAACTTGTGCTTAGAAATTACATACTAATTTTGTGTTGGGTTTTAAACTAAATTTTCTTGTGATTATCAAACCATTGTCATTTGTGGGTCGTAGGAATCGTGTTCTTTGGTTTGCATCATGAAGGGTGGGCCCGAGCACTCTGTCTAGTTGCTCTTTAGCACAGACGATCAACTAGGGCGACCTAATCGTAAGTCAGTCTGCAAAGAAAAGGACGACATGCTTTTTCATATAAAGGTGGTACATGGGTTACATAGACATTAAATGATTTACATAACTGCATAACAAAAACATTATTTACATTACAAAATGTCGTCGACAAAATGCAATTTAAATTACATTAAAGCAAAACTAGTTAGAACTATGAGAATCCACCTCGCCTATTGTATGTTTAAGAACAAAACTAGTTAGAAATAATATTTCTTCAAATGTTTAGCATTCCAACTTTGAGATTCCAACTCGCCTGTTGCACGTTTAAGATCAAAAGTACCACCAGGAGTGATGTCTTCGATTTCATATGGGCCTTCCTAGTTTGCCCCTAACTTGCCGACCTTCCATTCCTTGTGACTAGGGAGAACTCTTAATAAAACCCAATCTTTAACTGCAAATAATCTAAACCGAACTACTTTGTCGTAAAAGGTAGCTACTTTTCGCTTGTTATCATCTATTAATAACATGGCCTTATCTCGACGCTCTTCGAATAAAAGCAAGTCTAGTGTTTATTTTGAACTGTTCTATTTTTCATCGATATTGGACTGAGATGTGGGAAGAAAAACTTCTGTGGGTATCACTGCTTCTGTCCCAAAGACCAAGGCAAATGGTGCTTCATTTGTTGCCTCCCAGAGACTAGTTTGGATTGACCATAACACTCCGGGCAATTCTTCAACCCATTTTCCTTTTACATATGCAATCTTTTTCTTCAAAAGGGTGAGTACTAGCTTATTCGAGGCATCAGCTTGACCGTTTGCTTATGGATAATAGGGTGATGAGTGGTTGAGCTTTATTCCATACTTTAGAGCTAAGTCTTTTGCCTTTTTCTCGATAAATTGTTTTCCGTTATTGATAACCAGCTCTAGGAAGACTGAACCAGCAAATTATGAAGTTTTTGAGGAAATTGATTATTGCAGTTTCCCGAATTCGACTTAAAGTCTCTGCCTCGATCCATTTAGTAAAATAATCTTTGGCAACTAAGAGAAACCTTTTATGTCTGTTTGCTTATGGTAAGGGGTCAATGATTTCTAATCCCCATTTGTAAAAGGGCCATGGTCTTATCACTTTGGTCATATGAGCTGCAGTAACGTGTGTAAGTGGGCCGAAACGTCAACATTTGTTGCAATGCTGAGAAAACTTTGCACAGAAGGCCAACATAGTCTACCAAAAGTATCCTTGTTGCATTATCCTCTGTGATAGTTGATGACCCTCGGAATACGACCCGCATTCTTTCTCATGCGCTTCCTTGAGTATATGTACTATTGAGAGTTCGTTGACACATAATAGTCTAGGACCCATGAGAGTTTTCTTGTATAGCAACCCACCTTGTACAAAATAGTTGGTGCTTTTAACAACAATTGCTCGACTCTTTTTTTTCCCAACTTGGAGGGATTCATCGGTTAGATATCTTAAAAGGGGCGTGAACTAAGAATCTTTGTCTTGCTTAGCTTGACTAACAATTTTGACAGCTACAACTGGGCTGGCCTCGGACAGTTTGGTAACATTGATGACTTTGTTTTCACTCGTATTGTGTACGGAAGCCAGAGTTGCTAGTGCATCAGCGTGGCTGTTGCTACTTCTAGATAATTATTTGACCTGTATTTCCTCAAGATACCAACATTCTAATTTTAATCTTTCAAGGTACCTCTTCATCTTGTCATCTTTGGCTTCGAACAATCCTGTGAATTGGTTAACAACAAGCCTCGAGTCACTAAGCAGATCCAATTTTCTAGCATCAAGCTATTTAGCATAACGCCGAAAATAGTGGCCTCATACTCGGCCACATTGTTGGTGACTTGAAATGCTATTCAAACGGAGTACTTATAAACATTTCCCTCATGATCGGTAATGACGATTCGATTCCTGCTCCTTTAAAGTTGTTGGCCTCGTCGACACGGGCTTACCATTTGCCGACCATACTCTCTTCATGATTCTCATTAATCTCGAACCTTTGTGACGTTTCTGGACATTCTATAAATTCAACTACAAATTTTGCAACTGCTTGAGCATTCATAGATGTTCAGGGTTAAAATTTGATGTTGAATTCTCCCAATTCGATAGATATACTCACTAATCTCCCAGCTATGTTCGGCCTAGAAAGTACACTTTTTAATGGACTGGAGGTAAGGATAAGGACAATATGGGCTCTGAAAAAATGTCATAGCTTCCTCGTCGTGACATTGAGCGCAAAAGCCAATTTTTCTAACGTTGGATACTTTTTTTGCGATTTGGTTAGAATTTGGCTCACATAATACACAGGGTGTTGTATGTTTTCAAGCTCGACTAGGAGAATGACACTGATAGTTTATGTTGTGACTGCTAGATAGAGGTACAAAATCTCGTTCTGTGACAGGCTTGTGAAGGACCGGTGTACACCAAAGGTAATTTTTAATCTTTGTGAATGCCAGGTCACATTCTTTATTCAAAAATGAGGTGGCGTTCTTTCTCAAGAATTTAAAAAATGGCATGCATTTGTCCATGCATCTTGAAATGAAACGATTAAAGGCGGTCACCCTCCCATTGAGTTGTTGAATTCCTTTCAGATTCATGGGCCGCTTCATGTCGAGCAACGCCTTTATTTTATCTGGGTTAGCTATGATTTCTCTAGTCGATAATAGATATCCTAAGAACCTTCCATCTTGACCCCGAAAGTACATTTTCTTGGGTTCAACTTGATCCTATACTGTCTCATGATGTTGAATGCCTTTTCTAGGTCTTTAATGTGTTCGTTCTTATTTGTCGTTTTGATCACCATATCATCAACATATACTTCCATATTCCTTTCAGGCATAGGCTTGAACATCCCATTTACCATGCACAGGTATGTTGCACCTGCGTTTTTCAAACCAATAGGCATTCTGTTATAGTAAAAAGTACTTGCTTCGGTGATAAAAGACATTTTTTCTTCATCTTCTTTGTCCATATAAATTTGATGGTAACTCGAGTATGCATACAAGAAACTCATCAAACTGTACCCCAATGTTGCATCCACCAGTTGATGATCTATACTTGGTAATGGATAACAATCCTTCAGACAAGTGTCATTCAAGTTAGTGAAAGCGACGCACATTCTTGGCTCTCCATTCGACTTTTTGACTAGGACAACATTCGAGAGCCAAGTGAGGTAATGCACCTCTCTTATGACATTGGTGTGAATCAAACTTTGCACTTGTGCTTTAATGATCTCATTTTTTTCTCTAGGGAACTTTCTTTTCTTCTGTTGGATGGGCTTCTTTTTGGGATCAACATTTAACCTGTGGGTGATGAATCCTCGATTTATTCCAAGCTTATCTTCTAGTTTCCAAGTGAAAATGTCCATGTTACCTCTTAAAAAGGAGATGAGGTTGTGCTTGTATTCTTCTGGTAGGTCGACATTCGCTTCTTCTAAGGGGGTCAATTCAACTTTGTCAGAATTGATGACTCCCACTCGATTACCATGTTTCTGCGACCTGTTACCCTAATTATTATGTAGTTGCTATTTGGTCAGAACTTTTTTCATGGTCGCATTGTAACACTATGAGCTTTACCTTGATCTCCCCAAATCTCGAAGATACTAATGTCTGTAGGGTATTTCATGACCTGGTGATACATTGACAATATCGCTCTCATTTTTTGTATCCAAGGTTGTCCTAAGATTATGTTGTAGTGAGCACGAGAATCGACGACCATAAAATTGGACATTACCATTGACCCTGGTGTAAGGATGGGCATTTTGTCCATGGGTTCGGGTATCCGGGGATAACTGACCCGATCGGATCGGTTAATACCCATTTAATTCTGGGACCGGGATGGTTTTGGGTAATATCTGGATATAAATGTCGGGGACGAGGCAGGGATGGTTATACATAAAACCGTACCCGCCCGTACCCGAAATATTTTTTAATTTAATTTAATATATAAAAATTTATTTGTAAAACTTACCTGGTGACTGTCGAGTTTCGAAGGAGGTATGCCTTGGTTCAGCTTGTAGCCATCGCCCATCAGACTACTTTTACTTTTGTGTCTCTTGTAACATATTAATATATTTATTTATTAACATTATTTATTACTTAAAGCATTGGTATAAATAGAAAACAACTAAACAAGCTAACCCTAAATTTTCTTTCTTACTTTCTTTGTGCAGCACTGTAGTGGCGCCAGCGAAAATTGCAAAATCACTCATCTGCTTCAATCGACCGCCAGTCTGCCACCGCCCACCGGTAAGTTTTTTTTCCTCCTCTCTCGGTTTGACTTCGCACGAATCACATCTTCAATACTGGCGCTACACATGCAATCACCATTCACCAATGATACTGAGTTACCTTTTTGACTAATGCAGTGTTGGTTACTTGGTTGGTTACTTGGTTTTCTAATTTCTACACGTAGGTCCTTACATTTCAACCGAGGAAAGATTATTTTTCTATATAGATAGCCTATGCCTAAGGCTAGTATATACGGATTATACACCTCTGTAATTAGTGTGCTTTCAAATTTATACCTCGCTTTGAAGTGTAATTTTATATTAACTATTGAGTAGGGGATGAGTGGTAGGCCACACGGCACAACTCAGCTAATTAATCAGTGTGTCTTGCTAGCCCAGCCCATGGCCTATTAAATGGAGTGATGTGCTGCCTCGTAGCTCGTATATATCAGTGTTTCATTATTTATTTTCTTTGAGCAAGAGGTAATCTATCCGGCATAAGTTTTGTATTAAAACATGCATATGTTGTAATCATCAACGATATATTCTGCACTATTTATATGCTAATAAAATACAACCAATATACTATCTGAATATCTATTTGTTCTTTACTTTGGATGAACCGTACTTTAGGGTTTGAATTTTAAAATAAATTATGCCTCTTTTAATTGTACTGTTGAAGTGTTTTGGTAATATTTTTTTCATAGTAAATACTTACGTAATTATTTTTTTAACAGAGTTGTTTTTCACAGTTTACCAAACTTCAAGGTTGTACTACAATGTCTATGTCAAGTAAGAAGATAAATAATAGCGCTTTATTTTTTAGATAAAAAATTAGACTCTTAGTGATAAATATTTATTATTTCTCTTATCTATTTTCAATCTAATATGAATATATTAAATTTTAGGTTGCACCTGCCACTTAATCATCACAAGGAGGAAATGAGAATAACATGGATATTGAGGTTAATCTTTTGGGTAATGTGGACGTAACAAGTGGTCAGACTTCTAGTACAGTAGGTGAACGTACAAGTACTAATTCTCGACACCAATATCATCAAATGAGACTATAGTGGCACGACCATCAAATGAAGTTGTTTGTGGTGAAGATGATGATGGAAACTCTAATTTGAAGTCTGAAGCATGGAAGTACTTTTATAGGAAGAAAATTGATGGGGTATGGAAGGCAATATGTAACTATTACGAAAAAAAGTTAGGAGGGGATACAAAAAATGAGACATCTCACTTGAAAGCTCATACAAAATCATCCACATTCAAGCGAAAGGAAATGGATATATGACAATCATTGCTCAATCCTAATAAGAAAAGAGATAGAATCGAGTTAGGTACTTGGAATTTTGATGCTGAAGTTTCTCGACAAAAATGTGCAAAGATGATCATTCTACATGAATACCCTCTTAGCATTGTTGAGCACCATGGATTTCGAGAGTATTCCTTTTCGCTTCAGCCAATGTGGAAACCTATTTCACGTACTACTTTAAAGAGAGACATCATGAAGATATATGATGTTGAGAAAAGAAAAATGATGGACATGTTGGATAACAATAGAAGTCAAGTTGCAATCACTAGTGACATGTGGAAGTCTAGTAACCAAAACAAAGGCTTTATGGCTGTTACTTGTCATTTTATTGACGATGCTTGGTATTTACATAGTAGAATAATCAGGTGACTTTTCTACTTAATTTTTTTTTCAATTCATATATTAACATTTTTTTTAAATTGTGGTAATTTTAAATGCTCACTATCTATATTTTGGTTTTTTTTTAGGTTCATATATGTCCTTGCTCCACACACCGCTGAAGTTATAGGCTATGAGTTGAAGAATTGCTTATTGGATTGGAACATTGATCGTAAGATATCGACTCTTACTTTAGATAATTGTTTTAGTAATATTTCAATGCTGCCTACTTTGTTAGATAATTTAGATAGTACTTCATTGATGTTGGATGGGGATATTTTTCATATGCGTTGTGCTGCACACATAATAAATTTGGTTGTGAAAGATGGTTTAAACGTGATTATTGAATGCATCTCTGAAGTTAGAGATAGTGTTGCATATTTGATAGCAACTCAAAAGAGGGAAGAGAAGTTTACAAAGGTTGCATCTCAAGAGATAAAGTTTTCTAATAAGAATTTATCTCTTGATTGTCAAACTCGTTGGAATTCTACATTCTTAATGCTTAAAGATGCCATATTTTATCAGAAAGTATTCCCTTGTTTGAAGTAATTGGATAAGAATTATAAGAGTCTTCCTGATGACTTAGAATGGGAAATGGCGAAAAAATTTGTGGTAAGTTAGAGTTATTTCACAAGGTTACTGAATTACTTTCTGGCACAAATTATCCTACTGTGAACATGTTATTTCCTCATATTTGTGACATTAAGTTGGCACTATATCAGTGGAGGTTTGATGATGATGAGATAATTAGGGGGATGGCTGAAAATATGCTTCTTAAGTTTGACAAGTATTGGTTTGAAGTCAATCTTGTTATGGCTATAGGAGTTGTGTTGGATCCTAGGTTCAAGATGAATTATCTTGAATTCTACTTTCCAAAAATTTATGGAGATTATGTTGACATTGAAATTAAAAAGGTGCGAGATAAATGTTATGATTTGGTAAAGATGTACCAAAAGAAACGAATTCAAGAGGAAGATAGACAAACAGAGTTTCCTTCACATAGCTCCTCTACGTCTAAAAGTTCTAAGGGTATTAGTCATTTAAATCCTAGTGGTATACTTGAGTATAAACAATGGAAAATGCAAAATAGGACTACCCCTTTAAGATTTGAGTTTGACTTTTATTTAGAGGAAGCTGATATGGAAATTTCTGAAGAAGAATTTGATATTTTATCTTGGTGGAAATGTAACAAACACAAGTATCCAATTATGCATGACATTGCTAGGGATATATTAGCTATTCCTGTAACCACAGTTGCTTCAGAGTCTGCATTTAGTACAAGTGGTAGAATGGTGAGCAAACATCGTAGTAGACTTAAAGAAAACACAATAGAAGCTTTAATGTGTGCCCAAGATTGGTTATGGGCTAATATTCAAAAGTAAGGTACTTATGTGAAATTTAGTTATATTGATTACTATTTACATATATGATATACTGATGTAGATAATATTTATTAAATATTTAAAGGATTTATAACTTGTACAGATTTACAAGCTTTTGGCTCATCAGCTAACCTAATTACTTTTGCAGAAGATGATGTCGAGGTATTATATTTTTAGTTGAGTAGAAAGTATAAAACTCCTAGCTAGCTAAGCATGGTATTCTATTAAATATTTAAAGGTTTAAGTATTGATTTTGAATTTTGATATTAATGATTTTAGGATATTCGTGTTGTTGGAGATTGAAAGAAACATGGTAGCTATTAAAGACTTTGTGGTTGCATTGTTATTTTTAAGCCTTAATTTTTTATTTTAAATTTGTGGTATTGAATACTTGTAGTTGCATTTTGAAAACTTTAAGTTGTATTGTTCTAAGAACTGATTTCTTTACTCTTAGATATATGCTAAGCATAGCCATCAATATTCCTATTGTCCTATAGATGTTGCCGAATTTGAAGCAAAAATATTAATTTTGAGCTGAGCTAAGAAATTAGCACCACTTAACTAAAAAACCTGAGCCATACAGACATAGTTTGAATAATGATTTGCTCTTAGTTTAACACAACAAAAATGAAATTCCTATTTAATTGAGAAAAATAATGCACTTCACAATGCAGATGCCAGTCTTTTAGCACTTCACAAGTAAACTTATTATTCAATCAACTCATATTATATCTCTTATTTTTAAATAGAAGTTAGCAGGATGCAAATGACATTAAGTTCTGTTTTTTTTTTTTTTTTTTTAAATAATCGGATATTGGGGCAGTTTTTTTGTCATACCGGTCCCCGCCCAATCCTTGCCCAGTTATAATCGTACTCGAACCGGAGTATGTTTTGGGCAGTTTCAGTTATGCAGTTATTTGCTAGATTTTGGGGACAGTTATGGCAAAAACCATCCCCATGCCCATTCCTACCCTGGTGCATCAATAGGCAATTTGATAGTGCCTAGTGCGTATGAAGTGCTATTATTGAACCCTATCATAGCCATCTCCCTATTTATCATGTCTCCAGATCCTAATCCCAAGGCGTGCAAAGTGGATAAGAAAAGCAAGTCAACTGAAGTACCGGTATTGACAAGTATTCAGCAGACAATGCACGAGCTTACTTTCAACGTTATGACCAGTGAGTCTTCGTATAGGCTAGAAAATTCATCTTCCTGGTTAAACATAATTGTTTCAGACTCCAACCTCCTTCTCATACAACAGATTTCGAGCCTCCCGTGGCTAACTTAGCTCTAGCATACCTCTTTCGAGCATTGTTTGAGTCTTCGCCGTACCTAGGTTCCTCTATGTATTGAGTATATCGTTCTTATATTGTTGGCATCATGTGGTCTGTTAGCTTGAGCCTTTTTGTTGCCTAGTTGTGATGCTGGAAAAATAGACTTACTTCCTTGCTATCAAGGACCAACACATTTACAATTTTCACTGACCAAGTTTCTTAAATACCCATTCGAAAGTAACTTTTCCAATTCTTTTCTCAAATGCCTGCAGTAGTGTGTTTCGTGACGGATGTCTTTGTAAAATGTGCACCATTTAGTAGTATCTCTTCCTAATGTCCTTATTTGTTGTGGCCATCTTGCATTTGGGATTCCTTATACAGCTATTTTTCTTTCTAAATGATGACCCCCTCACTCGTTTTGGGAACTATTGCTCAGCCTTCCTCGATCAAGACTGAGTTTGCTTTTCCCTTTCCATTTGAGAGTGTGACCAAACGTCGAGTTTTCACTCCTGTTCGACCTTATTCTCTTTCTACATTGATAAATTTTGTTGCTTCCTCATAAGCCTTCATCATGATCTGTGGCGTTGTTTTAGTGAGTTCAATAAATAAGCCAAAATTTCTCCGCACACCTAGTCAAAATGCTTGCAAGGCTAATGGATCAGGGCAATCAAAAATTTTTATTTTTTCTTCTCGAAATCTTTTCATGTACGTTTCAACAGACTCTCCTGCTCCTTGGATGAGTGAAAATAAATGGTGAGGCTCCTTTTTTCAGGGGTTTGTTGCTGGCATAATTAGTGATAAACAATTTAACCAAATTAACAAATGACGAAATGCTCTCGGGTTACAGGTCGCTAATCCATTTCTGTGCGGCATCATGTAACGTGGTTGCGAAGGATTTACACATCGCCTCCCTCTTATCTCGAGGCATGCTTATAGGGGCCCTGGTTGTTTTGAAGAGGAGCACACGAGCATTAGGGTCTTTGGTTCCTTTATAGCTTAAGCACTTGGGTGGAGTAAACTTTTCAGGAGGCTTGCTCAACTCAATTTCTTTTGAAAAAGGCGACTTGATTAGTTGCTTGCAAACCTTATTTAGATTTGATTGTGCCCTTCTAGCACTTTGCCTTTTAACCTGTTCTTCCAGCGTTGTTATTTTGTTATGCCATATCAGTTTTTCTTCAAGAGCTAGACTAACTTGGTCTTTCTGAGTCATTAACTCGTTGTCTTTTGAAGTGCTCTTAGGATCCAAAAAATCAAGATTATGGGCCATTTGGTTGTGGGATTCTCTCTCGTGATCTACGATGATTCGTTCGGCCTCGTCATCTTCTTTGTCGACACCAGCTCCCATATTTCGTAGTGCCTTGGCATCTTATGATTTTTGAAGTCCTCCTAACAGTGCTTCTACCTGTCTTCTCAACTCGAGATTTTCTTTTTTCATTTCATCCTTCCTCTCCAACATTAACTTCTGCATGTCTAAAAGTTGTTGCAACAACTGCTCCTTAGGGTTATTGAAAGATCAAACTTATACTTCAGCCATTCCTTTACGCGAAATCGATTCAACGTGCTCGTCACGACCAAAAGGTCGATTACGGTCTATAGCCTAGTTTCAACCATTTTGCTGATGGGGATTTTAAGATACGATCTTATTCGTTATTTTAGTGAGATTATTATGGGAACCTGATCTGATCTTATTATTGGAGGGGATCAAAGCAAATTGATGTATCTGTTTGTCTTGAGCCCCACAGTTGGGAGATAGATCAAATTTAAGAGAGAGGGTAGAGAGAGTAGAGAAAGCAATAAATAATATGATTAATGATGGTGTCTCAATGACCTTTTATTGGATATTTGTAGGTATTAAACTTTTGATAGGGGTATATTTATAATCTATATACAAAAACATATTTAACAAAAAATGTGACCAAGAATGAGGTCAGTTTTTGAGGTTTAATCGACTTGTTCTCCGGTTTGCTTGCTTATGTTAAAACCAGGCTGAAGTACTTTGCTGAGGCTAACGTGAAAGGACTTTCGGCCAATAGATAGAGGTAAGTTACGACTATGAGGTCGGTGTCTGAACAGCAACTAAATGTTTTATTATCTAAATGCATCAACAATATATAGTACTCTATCATCGAATAATTTTTTTGAACTTCATGTTCCATAAAATGGATGAATTTTAAGTAAATTTATGCTATTATAGTTTTTCTCACCACCTAATGGCGAAAATTATTTTATAAATCTGCTTACCATTCAAAGTATCAAATATAATCAATATAAATGAAACTCAAAACATATATATTTAAATTTAATAGTGGGCCTATCTCAATGTGTTGAGTCGATGCAATAAAAATAATGTAACTTTATTTTATCACAATGTAAGTTACAATTAAAAAAATTTAATAATAAATTTGTGAGTTAAACTGAAACTAAATTATTTCATACACCTATAATAAGGTTCACAATATTATTTTCATAATAGATGATTTTTCAAATGTGTGAAATTCACTAACAACTTTTGTCAAATATAATAAATTTATTTTGTCGTAAGAACATGTGACAGATATAGTTACTGAAAAAGAAAGGTTTAAACTTTGGTATACAATTATTTAATTTTTTATTGTATACTGAATCAATTTTGATTTTTTATGACTTATTTTGGTCATGATAATTATTCAAACTTTTATCTATCAAAATTTATTTTATATTTACGATATTAATTGAATGAAGCTTTCCAAATATTAACTTCTAGTCATGTATTTATGGCACTATATTTTAGACCAATATATGTACCATCCATGCAATTTTAATTGTAAGATTGATATTTCAAAAAAAATTTCATATTAAGCTTTTATTTGAGACTCTCGATATTATATTTTAATTACTGTATCGAATATCACTCTCACTAAATGTATTAAAAATATTAAATTTATTCTCAATTTTGAGGAATTTAAGTACAATTATATAATATAATTTATCATACTTTAGTTCTTCAAAACTTTTTATCAAGTTATACATAAAATTGTGCTAACTCATATATCATTTAATAATAATGAGTATTGTTGTGTTGTTTTTAAGATACATAAATGTTCATCATTTCAATTGATAGACAATAGTTACAAACCTACTTTATATTTCTTCATTTATCATTATCCATCAAGATTAAAAGGGGAACATATACTAAATAATATTGATAAGATATTTGACCTTAATTAACATCAACTTATTATACTTTTGTGGAAGCTCATGGTATATTATAAAATTGAAGTTTAAACACATTATGACATAACAGCAATTCCAAAATAAGTTTTATTTGCATATATGAGCTTTCCTTTTTTATCATACGATAAGATCGTAACTATATTGCTAATATTAACATAATAACTTAAATCATGTACACGATCATCATTAAACATTTAATTATAGTAATAATATAATCAAAATGTCTTTATTTTTTTAATAATTTATGCAAGTACATAATATTTAAATATATGTGTATGTTTCTCTATTGCTGTTTTATGAGCAAATTTCACTTGCAAAGATAGCATATGAAGAATTAATAATTGTTGTTAATTTCACTATCACTATTACTATGTAAGTATGCACGAGATCTATGTATATATTTCTTTTAGCTCTTAATAAAATATAAGATTAAATAACATTTTTTCTCTAAAATTTTTCAAATAAAAAGTTAATGATATAAAACATCTAAAAATCTTGAATGATCAAGATTAAAAATATAATACTCATATTTAAGCCATATATAGTAATTATTATATATTAAGTTAATCACTTGCAATCCTTCAAGATATATTTTTCTCTTTTGATAATATTTATTTCAATGTTAACATCAAATGACATTAATTTCGAGGATCATATAATTAAAATGTTTTTATATCCATAGTCATATGAAAGACATATGTTGTTTATATAGATGATATTTTCTTAATACTTTAATAGCATATTTAACTCATAAAATAGCATATAAATATTTTGATGATGTCAATTTTGCTCTAAATATTGCTACTTAATAGCATACAAGAGGCACTGAATATACTTTATATTAGCATCGTAGGATGTAATTCTAAAATATTATATTTTACACTTTCAAATATATATTTTTATTAGTATCATAGTCTGTGGGCTCTTAATCAATGACATAAATGCAATTATATAATATTACATTTTTGACTTCAAAAGAATAATTCAATCATTATTTTCTTATATATATATATATATGTAAATTTTAGGAATACTTTATTGTAACAATAACAACAATGCAGAACACAATTAATATTCACTATGAGTGTTCCTAGGAAAGAACGGTGGGGCGAGATCTCCTTAAAAATCATCCTCCTAGATAGAACAACGTTCACAGAAAAGACTAGTAGCCTTAAGGCTTTCAAGAGCTAGTTTTTTTAGACAGAACTCCCTTAGATTTTATTGATCATACAACCCACACTTAATAATATGAAATATGTATATTATTAATTATTATTAGTAAAATTTTAAGTTATATTAATATTAATAATATATAATCAAATACACTATTTTATGTATGATTCAAATAAGATTATGATAATATATTTAAATATTAAGCATGAAATATATTACAATCATCATGTATATAAAGAAATTTATGACAATATATTCAAATATTCAGCATGAATATTATAACCATATATGTGTGCTACACACATCAATAATTAATTATAACTAAATGTAAGTATAAACGGGTTTTTAATTTTAGATAAAGTTAAATTCTGATAGATGTTTATAGAATATTATTATGTATCAGTTTACTGCAAAAAAAATTAAAATTCGTAAACATTTATATTGATAAATTTGAATATATATTTATTATTATATTTATAAATATATTTAAATATAAATATATATCAAATAATTGTAATATATTTAGCATGAGGATGACAAATAAATAAAAATTAGATTTGCTTACCAAATATAAAAATTAGTTTCGCTTATAATAAATTAGTTTCAAATTTTATTGGTTACCAAATATTGAGCTTAACTAAATTTTTTTATTAGATATTATTTATCTTCATATCAATATTAAATTTTAATAATTTGTAGTCTATGTTAAAATAAGAAAATTTAATTTAAGATATTTTCAGAATTCGTTGGTTTACCAGCATGATGTAGTAAATGTGATTACATTTAAGAGTTTATTGGCTTTCCAATATGATGTGATATCTGAAACTATTAAAAACAATACTGCAATATATATATATATATATATATATATATATATATTGATATATAAACCAAATAGCTCAACACATTTTAAAAATCGATTACAATTTAAATATATATAAATATTGATATATAAACCAAACAGCTTAACAAATTTTAAAAGTCAATTATAATATGAATATATATAGCTATTGATATGTAAATCAAATAACTTTAACAAATTTAAATGACTAATAAATTATAAATATTATTGATTATGATATCCAATTAAAACTATTAAAAAAAATTTGATAGATTTTGGATGAAAATAAAATTTGAATTTAATCATAAAGAATAAAAAGATTCAAGAAAATGATCTTGCATTATACTTTGGTATATTATGGTCAAAGTTATTTCGCATATATAAAACACAAATTTTGAATAAATAATCGTGCTAATAACGAGTCATAAAACTAAATAAAATAAGAGAAGAAAAGAAAAGTAGAGAAAAAACAAATAGAGAAAATAATTATCATTGTTGTGTTTACAATACATGACTAAAGGCTCTCTTTATAGGTTCACAGGATTTAATATTAATTTTGAATCTAAGATATGATAGAAATTAAATATCTAATTAAATATAAATTTATGATATAATAATGATAAATTTTTCATAAATTTATATTTAAAATAAATCTAATTATAAGATAAATATTTAATAATAATATTTTTCCAACGATATAAATATGTGAGAGTAAATTTTTTTTTTGCCTATTCGAAATATTTAGCACATAAAACATAATTAAGAATTTCTACTTTTCTGAAAAAACAAGATTTATACTTTGTTAATTTTAGGGGAAAATAGCACTACAATTTTATTTGTTATTTTATAAAAAAGATATTATATATTAAATGATATATTAATTATTAATTAAATATAAAGTTAAAATATGAGATAAAAAATAATCATTAAGATCTTTTATTAATAAATTGTTAATTAAATTATGATATATAAATTAATATATTTATTAAATTGTAATAAATGTTATAAAACTAAAGAAAATAAGAGAAGAAAAGTTGAGAGAAAGTAAACAGCAGAAATAATTTTTATTTATAGTTGTGTTAATATATTGTTAAAGGTCCTATTTATAGGGTTTATAATATACAAAATGAATTTAGAATCTAAGATATGATAAATATTAAATCTCTAATTATTTTTAATTAAATATAAATCTATGATATAATATAGATAAATTTTTATTTGAAATAAAAGATAGATATATCATATTTAAAATTTAATGTCTAAATTAAAACACTTTCCCTGGGATAAAAACTAATAAAAGAAAAAAGAGTACATTAAACCCTTTGCAGGAAAACCCACTAGAACAAAATCGTGGAAAGAAAAAATAGTACAAGGCGTATACAAATGTACTCCTCTTGATGATGACAATCATTCAACATAAGATGTCATTTTAATTGATACATTTTAACATCAATATAACAATCCCTCAATTATTAAAGTAAATACAATAACTCATATCGAGTATGTTTATTTGGTCGTCACTTGACTTTATTATAAATTTATTTGTTATTTTATAAAAAAGACATTATATATTAAATTATATATTAATTATTAATTAAATATAAAGTTAAAATATGAGATAAAAAATAATTATAAAATTTTTTATTAATAAATTATTAATTAAATTATAGTATATAAATTAATATATTTATTAGATTATAATAAAAAATAAGTTTCTTTAAAAAATTATTAATTAGCCAGCCCGTATCGGGGGAAGTTATCTGCCAAAATTCTTTTCAAACAAGTAGATATTATTTATTATATTTAGAATATATATTTTATCAATTAGATTATTTATTTATTTAATAAATATTTATATTTTTAAAAAGTATTTATATTTATATTAATTTAAAATTTTATTAATTTAAAATATCATATTATTACTTTTTTTAATAGCAACCAATAATTTCACTTGAAACCAGGGAGCTTCTATATACGCAAACACATTGAAGAACGAGTAGTCTCGAAGTCCAATTTGACCTCAACCAAAACCCTCTTCTCTCTCTTACGGACTCTACCCAGTAAAACATAAACACATCAGCAGCAAACTAAGTCTATAGTTTATTTAGTAAATATCGCAGGCCTAACTCCTCGTAATTACTAGTAACATTTTATGTAATAGTGAATAAATTAAAATATTTAAATAAAATATAAATTAAATTAAATTAAATTTAAGTTCATTAGATGAGTTTAAATAACTCAAAAAAATAAATAAATTAATTAAATTAGAGTCAACTTATTAACTAAAAATAAAATAAAATAAATTTAATTTTAAATAAAAAATAAAAAAAAAATTATATTAAAATTAAAATAATCTTTCATCTTTTTTAGCATTTTTCTTTTATTATATATTCATTATTTTTCTTTCATTTTCTTTTGAAAAATAAATTGATAATAAATAAAAAGTTATAATCTATTCATTTTATTACATTATTATGTTACATTTTTTAATGTCTATGATTTTAACATTTAAATCTACCAAACTCTTTAAAAATATATATACTCATATTTAATTACAATTAGTATTAAAAAAAATTTATTTTTAAATCTATTAGACATTAACCTTTACAGTAAAATTCTAAAATTTTTATTAGCTTGCATTGTGTTATTATCTTTTCAACTAGTCCATTGTCTTAAGAGTAACATATTATATAATAATCAAAATTATATTCCCGTATAACATTTTAAGTTACTTGAACTTTGCATTTTTTAATAAATATTTTTATTTAATCTTATTTTTTTATTTTTTTAATGGTTAGATGAAATTCTATTGAAGTTTAGGAACTCTTTATTTTAAACGTAAGTTTTTATGAAAATACGATAGTCTTTTATATTTACATAGATAAGATTTGATAGCGTTTATCTTTTATCTAATTAATTTATAAATTAATCTTTTTTATATTTATTGTATATGTTTTAGTTATTTTTTTAGTTATTATATACAATATTGTTTTATTTTTAAACATTAAATATAAATTTTTTTATTAACTAAAAAAATATAAAATTAATAATTTGATCAAATTTAAACTAATTTATTATTATTTTAAATTTAAATTTAAATTTATTATTTTTAAATAAATTTGAATTAAAGATGATTTAAGCTGAATTAATTTTTACAATCTAACCCAGTACAAATTGCCGTCACAATCAAACACCGTAATCATATACCCGAAGATCTCGCTGTTCTCTCAAAGACGCTAACTCCATTATCGCCAATCGGCATACCAGTGCCCTCGCGATTAACTTCTCATTCCAATTCCTTCCACAGGAAGCTACACATTTCCCTAAAATATCCACTCTCTCAATTTTTTCTAGGGTTTGCTTTATTCATTTCTTGATTCCATATTCCATTTCATTCCCTTTGCAGAGCGAAAAGTTCACAACAACACCAGTTATTTTGCGACATCGTTTTAATTATGTTTCTCTCTCAATAGGGTCTTCTTTTGGCTTTTAGCCATTGCTAATCAAAAGTTTGCAATGAGGAGAAGGGACTCAAGGCATGGGTACGGTCAGACTCGGACTAGGTCTCGGAGTCAGAGTTTGGACCGTCGGTACCATGAACCGAAAGAGCCAATCAAAAGTTCGAATATGATGAGAAGAGACTCGAGATATGAGGATGTTCGAACTGTGGACCGTCATAACCGTGATGCAGAAGAACATTGGCGTGGGCAAAAGGACCGAGTTTCGGTTTCGGAGCGGTTTGAGTCCGACCGGTATGGGAGGACGAGTGATTCGGTCCTTACCGGAGAATATATGGATCGTTCTTATTATCGCGACGGAGATGAGGATAGAGTACGACTGTTGAGGCCTTCGCATTTGAGCGAGGATATTCCTTGCCATGAGGCTTCAACTATGAAGTTTCAATGGAGTAATCAACCGGAGGACAAAATGGATGCTCGAAATTTGTATCGGAGTTCGGGTTTAGAGCAACTCATTGGACGTGGAAGTGATATCTACAGAACAAGTTCTGAGAAGAGTTATGGTGGTAGTGGGTTTTCGGAGTCGAGTACAAGACCTAGAAGAGGTCCTGTGCTTTTGAATGGTAACTTCTTGTCGCCATTGCCAAGTCTGGACTTAGGTTTTCAAAAAAATGATGATTTTTTTAGGGATTGGGAACGTGCACATTTGGGTATTGGCTCGTCTAGCACTTCATATAATAATCAATATAAAAGCCCCATGTCATCGAAGGACGATTTTCTCTCTCTTCAAAGTGAAGGCCTATCCCTTAATGATTCCCTTGGACTCAACAGAAATGAAGATAAAATGGTAACTGAGGCCGTTGGGCATGATGGACATGGCCGAAAACCCTATCAACACTTTGGGGTCCCTGAAACGTCACTTAATGGATTGTTGGGCCAAAGAAGGCCTACGGCTCTGTTCGGTCCAATGGAGGTTTTGGCCGAGAGCTTCAATTATTCTCAAGAACCAAGAAACGGAAATGACAACATTACCTCACTGCCTACTGAAGCCATTGTTGGTTATGATGAACGTGACCGAAAACATTCTCTCGAACACTTTGGCCACTCTCAAAATACACTAAATGGGATGCTTAGCCCAAGGATGGCTACAACCCGATTGAGTCCAATTCAGAATATGGATGAGGGCTTTAAGAACCCTCAAATGCTAAGAAGTGGAAATGCTGACATGGGTAGTTCACTACCTTTTGACTTTATTCTCAGTAACATGGAAACTACTGTCCCTGAAAACTATAGGTGCCAAGGTTTTCTGAAACCCAACTCTAGTGAACCTATTGTGGACAGAGGACACGTTACTGAAAGTCATTTTGAAAATTTAAACGAACGAACTTTTCCCAGCAATGATAATTTGACTACAACATCATATTTAAGGGGCCTGGAACAAAAGCTATTGGGCACAAGAAGTAGTCTTGTTGAATATGAAACAGCTGAACACAAGGGTCCTGAACCCCTGAGCTTTGGAAGAGCTGTTTCTTTTGAAAGAGATGCTGGAGCTTCGTCATACTTACCTGATTTGGATAGATTAGCTATGTCAAAGCACGGTCTAGGCTTGCATGAGACTGATGGTGGACTAAATAGGCCATTGGTGGCAGATACCAGAATAACCGAACACATGGAGGGTAAACAGAGGTCGAATATCTCACATTCTCATTTATTCTCTAACAATGATCCTTATAATGATGCAAATAATAAGAGACAGATTGTTAGTTTTAGCTCTGGAGATGAACAACGAACTGAACAGAGAATTTATCAAGATTTGAGCTTGAGAGAAGAAGACCAATTTAATGTTGCTGGACATACCAACCAACCATGTTCTGAAAAATTCGTTCCATCTCACCGTCTCCCAGCAACTATGAGATTGGGGGTGCGTTCTAGCAAACATTTTAAATCTGCTCGCAGAGATTTAAAGAAGCGCTTGGGACCCGTTCCTCCATCTCCAATTTCAAAACCTTCAAGTAAAAAACTTAAACCGGGTATTAATGTACACAGTAGGGAGATGTCTTGTGTTTCTAGAACCCATCATTCTCAAGAGCGTGATCTTCCAAACGTTAGGGTGAAACGTGAAATAACTGAGCCCCCTGAAGATTCTAATGAGTTCAAGCAGAGGGTACGCAATGCCTTCTTTAAGTTTGTCAAAAGTTTGAATGGGAACCCAACAATGAGAAGAGAGTATGTGGAGCAAAGAGGAAATATTACTTTAAGGTGCAACGTGTGTGGCAGGTCTGTCATCTACATGCAAGTCAAAAGTGGGGCAATTCTGTCTTTCCTTATAAAATAGATTTACCTTTCTTTGGTGTAACAGGCCAGTATTTATTCCTTTACTTATTAATAACTCTATAGGCTTAATATGGCTTGGAAAATCTAGATGCTACTTAGAGAGAAAATTGTTCCCACCAAATAGTTTACACTTTTATCTTTGGCAATTTTTGCCCTTGCCTTGTGGTAACAGGAGTCAACTTTGAACTTAGGATCTTTGACGATATTGGATTAGTTCATTAGTCATACTTTGAACTTAGGATCTTTGACGTTATTGGATTAGTTCATTAGATAGAAGGGACAACAATTAGTTATTGGATGCCAAGTGGATATTTTAAGATCTCGTAGTTGGAGCATGTAACATCTAACTATTGGGGATTTATTGGTTGTGAATTCTGTGAACCCTTCTCTTTTCTGGCTTAGATTGCGTAGACTATTGCCAGTACCCATGTTTTAGGAACTAGACTCTTTTAACACATAAATCTTACATTTTCTTTATCCTTTTACACTATAGAGCCTTTCTTCTTTTTGGAATTGAACACCGTTCAGCGTTGTTAGACTTCGTTTAATATTGAACGCTGACCAGTTAAATCCCGTTCAAGGGGTGTTATTTAAGGTAATTTCTCATTTATTTTTAACTATTGTGGAAGAGATAGAGATATACAATTGTAGTACTTTTCTTCTCTCTAGTTAGAAAAATGTTTCCTCTAATTCTCGTAGTATAGATTAAGAAGTGGTAGCTCTGATCATGCTTATTTTAAGTAATCTTCCATTCTAACTTATGACCTGTTTAACATTTGCTTTAATCATACATCTAAGACTTCATTTTGAAATGGCACTTACATAGGATGTGTCATAAGCTTTTCCTTCAGGTCTAGAGGTGCCTATTTAATGGTTACTTGATTTTTCTTCCATTTATCAGCCATTCCAAAGAATTTATAGATACACTGAGCTTGCTACAGCATGCGTTCAACTCACGTTTGCTCGGGTCCAGAGCAGAGCACTTGGGCTTTCATAAGGCATTGTGTGTGCTAATGGGATGGAGCAGTGAAGCTGGCCCTCGTAATCTCTGGGTTCGCCAAACTTTGTGTAAAACTGAGGCCTTGGCCTTGAAGGAGGATTTAATCATCTGGCCTCCAGTTGTCATCATTCATAATAGTTCCATAACAAAGGGAAATCATGAAGAATGGGTGATTATAAGCATTCAAAAGCTTGAAGCTCTTCTTAAATGTAAGTGAAATTTCTTTGATGCTTTAAGTCATTTGTATAATGAAAGATTTATGGTTGATGGTGTGAAGTTTTAATTTAACATAATATCCCCACCCTGACATGGATTTTCTTCTGATCATATAATTTTGTTTGGCCTTTTTTTTTTTTTTTCTTGAAATTGTGCACTACTTGTACTTGATACCTGTTTCGCATTCTCCATTTCCATTATATTCTATGTATACAGAGAATCTATATCCAGCTCCACTGCATTATACTTCTGTGGGACAGTTTTACATGAATATTTCACCAACAAGTTACTGAAAAAAACAAATTATGAGGCACTTGCATATATTGATGATGTATTTGATATTTTCAAGACGTGGTTAGTTTTTTTAATCAAAATGGGAGCCCTTATATGCAAACAAGTCAAATATTGAATGGAAGAGTTCTTCATGTCATTCATGAACATGTATTGTTAAAACTTTCTCGGAGTTACTAAGATGCATTTCTGATCTTTCTGACATGCTTATTATTTTGTTGATAAAAGTTTGTATAAAGCTTTGTTGATTTGGCTTGTTGGAACATGTTTTTGTTTTGGTTCAACTATTATTGTTTCTACTATTTCTTCTTGCCAATTTCAATTGTAGGTATGGGATTTGATAAAGAGAAGACCAAGGTCCAGCGTGGGGATTCTGAAAACCAGAGTATTATGATAGCAACATTTAATGCCACACTTTCTGGGTTGAAAGAAGCAGAAAGGCTTCACAGGCTGTATGCTGACAACAAGCATGGGAGGGTTGAGTTGCAACAAATTATTTCTAGTGGCCATAACAACACCAATGATGAGATGGCAAAAGTCTCAGCTGATAAAGTGGTAAATGTTTTATATGGCTACCTAGGAATTTCAGAAGATTTGGAGAAACTTGATTCTGAGCACAGGAGACGCAGTGTGATTAAAAGCAGGAACGAGATACAAGCTATTGCAGATGCCACTTCATAATTCAGTACATGTTTAGGCTGAGGAATAGGTTGAGTTTCTTATATGGACCTTTCATTTTGAACAGTGTTAGCTCAACAGTATGAGTTATGTTTCTACTTTTGTCACCTGTTGATAGCCTCTGCTCAATATTGTATATGATGAACAACATTAGTATGCTATCATTTTTGGTCTCCTGTCGGGTCATAGGACGATTCATAGAATTTATAGATCCGAGAAGAAATGTCGTATGCTGTATGATCTTGCTAGACAATGTTATAACTTCATGTTATCTTGTTTTTTTTTTCTTCTTGTCAATAGACGTTTGACGTAATTGTGTAATTCTTTTCAGCTAACTTGGCTTTCATGTGAAAAACTAAATGACTCAGAATAGCACCTTAATATTATGTGCATTCAATTTTACCAAAGTAGCACCAATTTTACTTTTCTGTCCCCATTTTTATTTATCATTTCTAACATTTGGATTAGTTTGTCTCACGCCACACAAGAAGCCAATGTCTAGATATATATTCCCTCATTTTCCTGGTACACACTTGGCGAATATGGCCGCGGAAACCTCAAGCGAGTTTTTTGTTACCAAATGCCTCAGACTTTCATCTTCATTCTTTCTTTATTTCTTGCCCTTCTCCTCTTCTTTGAATTTTTTTTTATGTATTCGACTTTGACAACGTGACTGTATTTACTATTTACTATTTGCATTTTACTTTTGTCTTCTATCGACGTTCGTAAGATTTTCAATTTTGCCTCTAATTGCTCCAGTTTGTTAGTTCTGCATTTTCATTTTGCCTTTGACTACTTCTTTTAAAGGTTAGGGATAATTAAGATTGATTTGTTATTTTTGCATTTATTAACTTGATGGGTAGAGATAATTAGAGTTTGAATGGGTTTTGTAGACTAATATTGCAACTAGCATTTTCTTTAGTTTTTTTTTTTTTTTTTAATGTGTATTAATTTGATCTACTCTCTGTTTTTTACAATTTAATTTGATTATAATTTTCCTTAAGTTTCTAGAAAGAGTGTGTTCAAAGCTTTAAGCTGAAACAAGAAAGAAAACTCAGAAGAGCAAGAAGCAACTAAAGAAATACTTCGATTATCAAAAATTGAAAGAAACGAATTACAATTAATTGAATATAAGCCACAGCTTATATTTGCACGAGTAACTCTTGTGAACCTCTTACAAACTGACATGTACAAATTATTAACAAACTATGTAATAGAAACTATAAACAAATTATAACTAATTCTTACATCTAGGACCCCTTCAAGCTGATGGTTGAGGAAAAACCAACAGTTTGGGCCTAAGATTAAGAAATTGAGTAGAGGTCAAAGGCTCGGTGAGAAAATCAACTACTTGATCAAAAGTTAGAGCATAATGCACAAATAAAGATCCTTGTTGCACCAAGTCTCGAATAAAATGATGATTCACCTATATATGTTTGATACATGCATAAAAAACCAGATTATGAGTAAGGGCTTTAGCACAAACACTATCCGCAAGCAACAAATGAGTATCTGAAGGAGAAATGTGCAACTCTTGCAATATAAGAATTTGAGAAATTAAGGATTGCTCTCGATTTGAGAAATTAAGGATTTGTTTGGCCGTTTAATTTTAAAATAATTACTAAAAAAATAATTTGTTTGGTTATTTTTTAGAACAACTCGGAAAAACAAAAGTAAAAAAAAAAAAATCATAGTTGGTAATAATGTGTTAAGAATCATTATGTTTTTTTTAAACATTTTGTATTAGTTTATAATCTCAGTTACTTCTTTTAAACCAAACAAAAGTTAGGTTTGACTGATTTTTTTTCCTTTTCTATCTATATACTATATATATGAAAAGGAGAGTTTTTCCTTCTTTATTTATTTGGGAAGATTTTGTTTGACATTTTTTCTTCTTTTATTCTTCGTGACTTTCTCTTTCTTTTTTCCATTTTTTTTTGTCATAATTTTTTTGGTATTTTTTGTTTTTAGATATAAATAATAATCTATATACTTTATCCATCCTTTATTTATTTGAGAATATTTTATTTAACTTTTTTTCTTCTTCTTTTATTCTTCATGACTTCCTCTCTCTTTTTTCCTTTTTTTTTTTTGTTAAATCTTTTTTGGTATTTTTTGTTTTTAGATATAAATAATAAATATATAAAAGAGGGAGGTTGTTGACATTTTTTTTGTTCTTCCTTTATTCTTCATGACTTCCTCTCTCTTTTTTCCTTTTTTTTTTTGTTACAACTTTTTTGGTATTTTCTTTAAATAAAAATAATAAATATATAAAAAAGGGAGTTTGTTGGCATTTTTTTTTCTTCTTTTATTCTTCATGACTTCCTTTTTTTTTTTTTTTTTCAAATATAAATAATAAATATATAAAAGAAGGAGTTTGTTCATTCACATAAATAGCTATTTTGTTTATTTTTTAACATAAAAAAAATAGGCCCATTCTAAATGCATACCCCATATTACCTAAATACATACCCCTCAAGGGGTGTGTGGGATGTGGGATGTATTGTGGAGGTATGTGTTTGGAAAAAAGGGGGTATGTTAATAGAATTTGCCAAAAAATATTGAGTGATCCATAATTAATCATATTTATATATTTCTTATTTTTAGTTTTTTATTTTTATTTTAAATATTCATAAAAAATGTTATTTTTTAGCCATTAGTTTATTTATCCTATTTATTTGTGTTTGATATTTTTATTTCTTTTATTTTATTTCATATTTATTTGTATTTGATATTTAAATTTTTTTATTTTGTTTGAAATAAAAAATAGAGGGCTAAAAAAAATAGTTGATAACCTATATAATCTGATACTATATTGGTAGACAGATATTATTTTTTAATAGTATTATATGTATTAAGTTGTTGTATATATTAAGTAACATATGATAAAAATGTAACTAAATTATATTAATTTAAAAATTGATTATTATATCTAATTTATAGAAGGAAAAAAATCAAGTATCATGTTATCTTCAAGAAAAATGCTCTTTACAACTAAGTATATATATGAGTATTAGTTAAATATTTTTTTATTGTTCAATTTGAAACGATATATAACAGTTTAATTAATTATTTTTATGATGATATTATCTATTTTAGAAACAGTTTGTTGAATAGTATAATTTATTTGACATCAAAAATTGAACAATTTAAATAGAAGGCATATTTTAATATTTTTAATTTATTATATATAATCTCTTATAATAATTATGTGAATATAAATTATATAAAAAAAATAAAAAAAATAAAATTCTACTTAAAATAAATACATATAACATAAATTCTACTTAAAAAAAATACAAAGGAACACGTACCTTGTACGTGTCCCAAAACTAGTATTTTATGAAACATCAGACTACCGCCCTAATTAATATTTGCTCATTCTTTGGAATAAAATATTGTAGTTGACAGGTTTTTGTGATTGCATCGAAATATCTCACCTCTTAGCATCTTCTTCATTTAATTTCTCAATTACAAATATTATTAAATGTTTTAAAAATAGAATTTTTTTTTATTAAAATATCAAAATATTAAAAGTGATAAACTTTTGGACGTAGAGTATATTTTAGCCTTTATTTTACATGGTGTAGTATTTTACGTATCAAAATATTGTGTATTGTGTATTGTGTATTTTAGTATAGTTTAATAAATAATGCCTACTATATTTAGTAATAAAGTATTATTTTATGAAGAATTTAGTTTCAATAATAAAATGATATCAGAACTTAAATAATCTTCAAGACCAGTAGTATGATGTCTAATAATTCTCAATTCATCATATATTCTTGAATGGTTCATAGTTTCCAAAGAGGCTGGAATTTTTTTTTTCAATTACCCAAACGCACTAACATCAATCTTCATCGTCTCCATCTATTTGATCCAACATCAAACCCACACCACAAAAACTCATTTGATCATCAGAATCAAGATCCTCTTTCCCTATATTTACCTAATCAATCTCATTCATTTTTTACCCGATTGATTCAAGACCCACCAATACGACATCGTCATAAGAACCATCGCGAACTAAGTATTTCTTTGCAGTTTTGCGTGAAGTACCACTGCAATTAGGCCCAATCGTTGCCATTTTTCATCTTTCTTGGTTTTGCTAAAGTAAGGCTTTAAGTAATATATGCGTAAGCATTTTATGATGGTAGGCAATTCATATTCAAATATGACATACGATTTCTTACATGGAAATGTCGACTTGAACTCACCTGTACTCGAGTACTTGTGCTTTGGATCTCCAATCACTGCTGAAATGCAATCGTCCGATGTCTCCGAGCATCGTCACTATTACCAGTATAGCCGCAGAAGTGATTCAAGTAATAGCAACTTGTTTTCGCAACCATCGATTCCAGCGATGTTGCCATTATCCGTAGTGGAAAATAGGAGTGGTCGTCGCCATCGAAGGTGTACAGAAGCACGCCGGTGAAGGCAGTGGAAGGAGAAGAAGTATGTGATTTCCGTGGTCCCAAATTTTGTTTTTCTTTTTCACTCTTGAATCAGTCTAGGGTTTTTCAGTGTCTTCTTGGTATCAAGATGTGAGTAATGGGTACTCAATAGTGGTGAAGTTTATTAGTTATCACTAGATGGGTAACAGGGATTCTACGCTGATGACTATGTTTGTTCCTATTGATCTAGCTATGATCAATGTTAAATCAAACCCATCAATCTTTCTATGTTATGTGGTGGGCATTTAAGAAATGGTCCTTTAGAGGTGGCAAATACTAGTTTTGTACCTACAGTAAATTTTTTTTTTTTTTTTTTGTCAAAATTAATCCCTATATCGGTTTTGAACCTTTAACAGCCAGTTGAAGAACTAAAAAAAGAAAAAGAAAAAAAGAAAGAAACAAAGGCTTAAAGAAAACAAACAATTTAGGAAAGCAAGTTCTTTTTGACGTTCACCTCCGTTAAGTTTCCTCCATGAAAACCGTCATTTACCTAGAAAATCCACCAATAATCTTCACATTTACCAGAACCATCATCCAGTAACCACAAACCCATTTTCAATATTGAACATTCTGAAAATCCCATAAAGCCTATAGCACAACTTGCCACCTATCTTCATTTTACGATAACCATCAAATTCTAAATAACCAACGCCTTGCTTGAAGGGACTGCTACTGTCCACCGGAGGAAAAAGGTCTTAGCTTGCGAGACCTCGATCTTTTAAATGAGGCCATGCTACGAAAGTTTTCCTGGAAGGTAATCACAGTGAAATCTAACACTTTGCTTTACTTATGCAGTCTGTACTTGGCTAAGATGACCCTCCACAAAACTACTATGTTGCTCGTCAGTTTGGCCTGGTTTGCGACCTCATTATTTGACCCTCTTAGAGAAGTCCAGGTGGCTAGTTGAAAAAAATTATACAGTAAGGTTTTGGATGGACAATTTGTTGGGCACTTCTCTAATTGGAAGGATAGATAGCCCTCCAGTGGACCTACTGATACACTTATTAGTAGGGGATTATCTACGAAAGGATAGATGACATATGCCGCAAACCTTTGCAGACTCCTATCCAGATATTACCTCGAGTATTCGATTGTTAGTTGTTGGTATTGGTACGAACACCAAAGTTTTGACACATTCAATTAAGGAAAGTGTCACAATTAGTGAGGTTTATGATTCACTATGTGTGATTGGAGAACGCAAGAGTTGGAGCAGGCCCATTTGGGCCCCTTTTATACCGCCCTCATAATTTATTTTACTATAGCATGCTATTTAGAATAAACTCCCCACGGACTATTAGTTAAAGAACAGGAGGAACAATCTTTCCCTTCCCACTACTTTTTATGTGGATCTGCGGAGGAAACTATATCTCATCTTTTTTTAAGTTATCATTTTATAGGCATTCTCTGAGACTTGTTATGCTTCTTCTTTGGTAGATGACCGTGTGCAGACTCTTTTATCCTAAATTTATGGACGATTGCAATGATAATTGATTTTGGGTCACAAATCCGTAATTTATTAAAAGCAAGGATTTCTTCAATCATTTGGGTGATATGAGTTGTTAGAAATGATTACTGGTTTGATAATAGGCAGGCAATGCTGAGTTCAACTTTTGCCATAATTTGGCAATTTATTATAAGGCGAGTTTATCATAGAGTGGATCCATGCAAAATATAGTGGATGATCTTCAAGTACTCAGGTGTCTTCAAATACCAGGCATCCCACAACGGGCTCTACGGATTATATAGGTTATTTAGAAGGAGCCATCCTCAAGATGGATAAAGGTAAATATGGATGGTGCAACTTTTAGGGTTCTAGGCTTATCTCGTTGTGTAGGTATTTTTTGAGCTTCAAAATCATTTGTTAATGGTTGTTTCTGTATCTTGCTTTGAGTCTCATATGCTTTCGAAGTAGAGCTGACAAGAGCCATTAATGCGGTAATGTATGTATATAAATTTGGGTAGAGAAGACTTTAGTTAGAGTCAAACTCTACGTATGTTGTTACTCTTTTTCAAACTCGGTCTTCTTCGGTCCTTAGAGATGGTATTCGGCTTGGGTTGATTGTTTTGAGAAAGTTACTCACATGGAGTTCCATTGTTCACATATTTTTAAGGAGGGCAATGCTACAACCGATAGCATAGCTTCTAGGGCTCCTAGTCCATGTTTAAAGACATGGTGGTGGGATGCCCCATCTTTTGCTAGTTTGTTTTGGATGTTAATAGCAAACCCAAGTTTAATTTTTGATTTTAATGCTAAGAATATTGATTTGTATTCTTTTTATTGATATTTAATAATACTAATAGCTAAGTGGGTGCATGAAAAATGTGCTACGGAGGTGCTAACTTAGTTAGGATGTTCTGGTGCGCCCATTGAAGCCTGTTAATTACAACCTTTCATTAAAAAAAAAAAAAGATAAATGATATCTGGCAAACATAATATTGAATGATAATACCTTTCATGTTTTCTTCTCCTAATTATGACAATTTTAAAATTTTTCATATTTTCTTCTCCTAATTTTGAATGCTACTTATGTTAAATGCATTGAGGTATTAATATAAATCTTGCAAACAAGCAAAATGATATCATGGTAATTCACTCAGTTATGTTTTAGTTTCAATTGTATTGTATATCAATGCATCCAAGTATATATTCGTTTTAATAAATGTAAAGTTTAAGAGTTTCAAGTGACAAATGAAGCTTTAATTAATTGAAATTTTAAATTTGCAAAAATCATTGAATTTTTCCTTCTTATTATTTGTTGTTCTATATGCCTTAGTATAAAAATAATTATTGTACATATTTTTTGTTTTACCTTATTTTTAACTCACGACTTTAGTTTGTCAATGGCCTTCTAGTGTCATTACATTTGCAACGTGCAATGCACTCTATATTGGCTAGGTAAACATAAAGATTCAATAAATTCAACCAATTTTTGAGAAATTATGTTAGATAGTTATTAAGAATATTGTGAAACACATGAAAATCTTATCATACTTAATTTATTAAGAATATATGAAAATCTTACCTTACTTAATTTGATAAATTACTTTTTATAGAATTAGAAGATATATATTAAAGAAAAAAAGAGTAATATATAATAATAATAATAATAATAATAATAATGGGCCTCAAACTTGACTATGTTATTTTTTCACATATTTTTATATGCTTCGATCTTTAAATAACTTCAAAAAAAATTGAGAAAAAAAAATTATTGACATATTTTCTAGTAAGTTAGATATATAATAATCATTAGTGTTGGATAGGGGCATAAAACATGGATCAAAATAACTATATAAAACTAGTAATAGTTTTGATTTTATAATAAAAAAAAAGTTTAAGAAAGAGTTATTACAAATTATAAAGTAAAGTCTGGAATTCTAGTTTTAAGTTATTAACTAAATTATTATGTCTGTTTATTATTCAAAAAAATAATTAATTTTAATTAAGATTATTAAAGTTTAAAAGTTTGACTAAAATAACTTCATGCAATTTTTAACTGTTTTAATTTTATAAGGCTAAGTTTAGAAATTGTGATTGCATAATCTAAATTGAAGTCTTTTAGAATTCTAATAATTAATTCTTAACTAAGTCATCTTTTATTTATTATTCAACAAATAATTAATCTTAATTAAAAGCATAAAAATTTAGTAGAAGTATGACCAAAATAATTATATAGGCTATATGCAATCCGTAACCATTTTAATTTATATAAAAGAAGGTTATAAAATGGTGATTAAATAATCAAAACTGAATTTTTTAGATTTATAGTTTTTATTTTCATTTTGTTACTGCAATTATCTTTTAGGAATGATTCTCTTCAACGCTAAAAAAAATTATCATTGAAATAAGATCAAATAGTAATGAAATGTAGTTAGTTGCTAATGACAATCTTTAGCAATGAAATAAGTTGTTTCCAAAATTCTTCAAATCATCACTAAAGTTTTGGTGCCAAATATTTTTTTTGGAGATAAAAATTCCCTCCAAAATCTTTAATGACAAAATATATTTTGTCACTGATATTGTTTTTAGACATAAATTATGGTTTTATCCCTAATAAACCACTTTGTGTGATGAAATATTTTTTCATGGATGAATTACTTTATGTCTTTTAAATTTGTTGACATTTTAGGTGACAAATTTAACTTTTGTCACAAAATGAGATTTTTGAGCAATAATACTCAACTTCTCACTATAAGCTTTGTACTTAAAATCTATTTTTTGTAGTGTTCTAACAAAGTTATTATGTTTTCTATCTATTATTTCACAAAGAATTAATTTTAATTAAAAACATTAAAGTTTAGAAGAAGTATAACCAAAATAATTTTATGCAATTTGTAATTGTTTTAATCTATAAAAATTTTAATTTTATAGGAAAAAAAAAGTTTAAAAGTGGTGATTAAAAAATCCAAATTGAAATATTTTACAATTCTAATTTTTAATTCTTAACTAAGTCATAATGTCTATTATTTATTATTCAAAAAATAATTAATTCTAATTAATAACATTAAAATTTAGAAGAAGTCTCACCAAAATAACTATATACAATTTATAACTATTTTAATTTTATGTAAAAGAAAGTTATAAAATCGTGATTAAATATTCAAAACTTGGTCTTTAGAGTTTTAGTCTATAATTTCAAAGTAATTTATTATGTTTGTTATTTATTATTACATAAATAATTAATTTTATTTAAAAATATTAAGTTTAGAAGATTTATATAAAAGAAAGTTATAAAATGGTGATTAAATATTCAAAACTTATGTCTTTATAATTTTTGTTTATAATTTCAAACTAATATGTTAGGTATGAAATTTATTGTTACACAAATAATTAATTTTTGTTAAAAATATTAAAGTTTAGAAGATTTATTGCCAAAATATTATATGCAATTTGTAATTGTTTTAATTTTTAATTTTATAAAAAATAAATTTATGAAATGATGATTAAATAATCAAAATGGAAGACTTTTAAAATTCTAGTTTTTAATTTTATCTAAGTCATTATGTTTGTTATTAAATATTACACAAATACTTAATTTTAATTATAAACGTTAAAATTTATATGAATTATGACTAAAATAACTGTACAATATATAAAAATAATTAAAATCTTTTAGAGTTTTAGTTTTTAATTCTTAATTAAGCCCTTATTTATTATCACAAATAATTAATATTATTAAAATCATGAAAAGGAAAGTTGTGTGACTAAAGAATACAAGGTTGTTAGAGTTGTAAGTTGTGTGAAAAGGTTTGTATAGTATGCCGTATTTGTACCAATTCCTTTATAATAAAGATAAATTTGTATTCGACTAATAAAAAATTTACATATTTAAATTAGATTTCCAATAAATCCTTATGTGTTTTTTTTTTCTTTCCGAAATTGAATGAAACTTCATTAAAAAATGAGAAATAACTATCAAACTAAAACAAAAACCTTCTTTTAGCATACTATACTAGAAACATCAACACTAGAAATTCAGGAAAAAAAAAAAGTGAACAACAAAAAACTACCCAACTTATGGCTCCATACTCAATAGCAACCAAGCTAATCAAGGAACTAAGAACTAACAATTTCAACCACTAAGACAGAGTTTTAAACATAGTTCCAAAAAATATTTCAAATGTTGAATAGCGTTATCAAGCATGGTAAAGAAGGAAACTAAAACATTTCTAAGAACAAAAAGGACCACAACTAACTAGCCAAAATCAAGACTAAAAAATAAAACAAACTGAAAAGAAATCCTTAGTGTATCAGATTTTTCAACTTTTAATGATCATCCTCTTCAGTCTTGATGTATGCAATGCTATCATTATGGCTGCATAATCTCTAGCAACATTCATGAATTGAAATATGCATATCTCCAAGACTTGCTGAACATCAATGCACCACAAAATCCCCAAAACCCAACTGCAAATCCAAGTCCCAAACTGAAATAAAATCCTTGGCCTAAGATTTCCATCTCATTTTCTTGGCTTCTGGCTCCAATGTGTGTTTCTTCAGGTGGAACTAGTTCTTCTCCTGGACACTTTGGCAGTGGCTCCCCACAAAGTTGTGGATTTCCCATGTAAGAAGAGGTATTGAAGCTTTGGAGTTGAGTACTTTTTGGAATTTTGCCAGACAAATGGTTGTTTGACAAATCCAACTCACTAAGTCGTTCTAACTTAGCAAAGCTAGCAGGAATATGTCCAAATATTTGATTGTTTGACAAATCAATAAAATCTAATGATTTCAACTCACCCATGTTTAAAGGAATTGATCCACTTAAATTGTTTCTTGACAAGTTTAAAGAAATCAATCCAATGAGTTGAGTGATTTCTGGTGGGATAATTCCATCCAACTTATTGCTTGAAAGGTCAATGATCCTCGCTAGTCCCAAATTACTCTTACATGTAGACCTTGCTCTTTTCCACGTTAGTACTACCTGTTCATCGTAATGATATTTATATATCTCTAAAATTCCAAATGATAATGGTGTAATTGTTGTAATAGCATCTTTTTCCAAATTTCCTTGCATTGCAGTGAAATTATTGAGACATTTTGGTACACTTCCAGAAAGGTTGTTTGTTGACAAGTCTAATAGTTTAAGATTTTGCAAATGACATAGACTTGTTGGTATGCTCCCATAAAAGTGGTTAGAATGTAGGCTTAAAATTACAAGCTCTGCAAGATTTTCCCCAATCCATTTTGGCATTGGTCCCAATAATTTATTCTCCCCGGCATTCATATATTTCAAATATTTGCAATTCTTCAAGGATGTAGGTAATGCCCCTGTTAAATTATTTCCTTCCAAGTGCAATGACTCTAATTGACTTAAGTTACCAATGGAATAAGGGATTTCACCTGACAAGTTGTTATTTGACAAATTAAGAAAATGCATGACTGAAAAGTATGACCAACAATCAGGAAGCTGATCTAACAATTGATTGTTAGAGACATCCAAAAGATGCAAAGAGGATTCACCACCAGTAACATTACGCATAGAATTTATGCTAGAAAATTTGTTTTTGGAAAGAAATAGATAGTTGGCCTCAAATAAAAAACGTGGTATTGGACCTACAAATTGATTAGAACTCACATCTATGAAGGTAAAATTTTCGAGGTGTAGTGAAGAATTCACAATTGTACCAGTAATTTGGTTGTTAGATATAATTGTAGTTTGACAGGAAATTTCATCCCAAAAGTGATTGGGCAAAGAATCTTTAATCCCAGTATTAGAAAGATCAAGTAGGTCACAATTCTTGCAAGTTCTGATCCATTTTGGAAAATGAGGACCTAACATGCAAGACCTCATTTCTAGGAAATATAATTGAAAAGGTGGAACCCAATTGTTGTCGAGATTGAAAACCAATGATGGGTTATCTGAAAAGTCCAACTTGGTTAATTCGGAAAGTTTTAGAAAGTGAACTTCAGAGATCACGCCATGAAAAGAGTTATTAGAAATTTCCAAGGTCTCCAACTTTGTTAATTGTCCAAGGCTAGGAGGTACAACTCCACTTAATTGATTTGAGTAAAGCTGCAAGTGCTTCAAGGAAGTAAAATGTGTAAAATTAGGCATTGAGCCTGTGATTTGATTAGAAGATAAATCTAACATCTCTAGAGAGTGATGTGAACAATTGTTGGATGGTGATAGCTGCCCACTAATATTGTTGTGGGACAACGACAATATCTTTAAGCTACAAATACTCCAAAGGGATTTAAGAATCTCACCTTGAAGCTTATTATGACTAAGATCAAGGTATTGAAGGGCAGACATGTTGGACAAAAATTTTGGAATTTTTCCTTCAAGGTTATTATAACTAAGATCAAGGTAAGCCATGTTACTACTATTTAATTTTAAAAGCCATTTGAATATAAAAATATCTGAAAGATTATTGTTATTAAGGGAAATGAAGGCAAGAGATGTTGAAGAATTGATAACACGAATAGATGAAAGAGTGACATCATCTTGGAGAGAACAACTATCTAAGCTCAACTTTCTGAGATTAGGGAGCTTATTTACGACTCCAATCCAATTATTAGTTGGGCTGAGATCCATGCCACTTAGATGAAGTTGTCTTAGAGAAAGATGTGAAACCCACTCCAATGAATACGAATTATAGTAAAAATAAAAGGAGTATCTTAGATCAAGAACCTCCAACCTCGAAAGGTTTGCAATGAAACTTGGGAAGTGCCTACCACCAGATAGATGATTCCAACTAAGGTTCAAATAATTAAGGTAAGGCAAGCTTATCAATGAATCACTTATATTACCTTCTAACCACCCATCATTTGATCCAGAAAGATGAAGCATAACCACATGGCCAGATTTGTTTTCACATTGAATTCCATACCATTTGCAGCACTCTCTTTTTTCTTGCCCATTTTCCCAAGAGGATAATAGGCCGTTTACGTCAATAAGATTATCTTTGAACTTGAGAAGTGCTTGTCTCTCTGATTCTATACACTTCACTTGTCGAGCTGGGACACTTGAATTGAATGTAAATGCATAAATGGAGATTACAGTGTTTAGTACAAGTACCAAAAGGACGACGAGGCTTGTGAGTGAAACCATTGAAGAAGCCAACTTTGCCAATGACCAGCTATTATATGTTTGAGAGAGGTAGGACAATTTATGGGTACTCAATACTCAATTTTTGTTTGTATTTTGATATATCTATATACTCCCTAAGCAATATGATATATCTATATACTTGTTGAGCAATGACCATATATATATATATGAACCTAGACACACTACTCATGTTTAATTTTTTATTTTTTTTTTCTTTTTTCAATTATTTATTCTTTGTCTTTAACATAAAATCTTTATTATCACTAAATTCTACGAAGCTTGTTAGAAGCTTCTCAAAAGACTTGACCAATTAGTATATACTTGCCAAGTCTTCTAGTCATCCGATCATTAATTGCAAGTTTAAAGTCTTTTCATTTATTTTTGATAAGTCATGTATAGAAGTTATATTTGATTCGCAAAATGAAAATGTAATAAAAATATGAATTGTAAAAGGAATTGAATTAAATAAAAACAGTATTACTATTACAATATTTGTTTGAGTAGTGTAATCAAAACTAATAATAATATGGAAATAAAATTTATATAATTACAAATGAAGCAAAATTAAAAAATATTTTTTTATTTATTTCTAAAAAAGATACAATGAACAAAAACAAAAATTATAATTGATTATAAAGATTATGAGGAAAATAAAGCATTATAGCATATTCCTAAGGGTACTCATGTTTATATATATATATTTTTTCTTTTTTCAATTATTTATTCATTCTTTGGCCTTAACAAAAAACTTTTATTATCACTAAATTCTATGAAGCTTGTTAGAAACCTCTAAGAAGCCTCGGCAAGTATAGACTTGACCATTTAGTATATATATACTTGCAAAGTCTTCTAGTTGTCTGATCATTAATTGTAAGTTTAAAGTCTTTTTATTTCTTTTGGAAAAGTCATGCATAAATGTCAATTTGGTTAGCAAAATAAAAATGTAATAGAAATATGAATAATTATTGAAATTGAATTAAATAAAAACAGTATTGTTACTGCAATGTTTGTTTAAACAGTTTAATAAAAAAAATATTAAAATAAAATTTATATAATTATAAATGAAGCAAGATTAAAAAATAAACTTTTTTATATCTAGAAAAGATAAAATGAGCAAAAAAAAATCATAAATGATTATAAAAATTACGAGAAAAATAGAGTATTACAATGTATACTTGAGGGTACTAATGTTTTTAAAGGATTAGGGATTAAAAAAATGATCATTTGTATATTAAATAGTGTAAACTAATTAAAGATTTTAATTATATATGTCTAGTATGCAATTAAATATAATGGCTTAAAATTTTGATTAAAAATAATAGTTATCGTCAAATTTTTTTCTTTTATTATGTTATCACTCATTTAAATTAATATTATTTTATATTATAAATAATTATATATTATTTTCAATCAAAATCATTGAATTTTAAATATAAACTAAAGCAATTATATAAATAAAAAAAATTAAATTTGAAAAACTAGTACCGAGAAATCGATGGAGAAGGAAAGGTCATCCCAAATCCCACTTTGATCCCCCACAGGTCATTCCATATTTACACTTTTCAAGTGGAATTTTTTTTTTCCCAATAAATATGAAACTATTGTATAAAAGTATAAATATAAATTTTTTATATTTTTGTCTTCGTTTTATATTTGCGGTATCAAAATATCAAATAAAATAAATATAACTATTTATAATACCCTCCGATGCATAAATAATTCATTATCCAACTGATTTTTATTTTTAAACCCATTCAATGAAAAAAAAAATATATATTCCTTTACGTTATAAGAAAATAACATATGTTTTTTTCTTTCTTTCTAAAGGGGTCAAAAATGAAAATCTATGCATGAAAGAGATTATGCCATATGATTAAACATTTATAAGATATGTTTACACACTTACATATAATATAATATATATATATATATATACACACACATAATTATTATGAATAAATGTTAACTTGTGCGTTTATAATATGCATAATTAATAATAGACATAAATAAAACTTATTTCATTTTAAAGGTAAACATAGGACTTCAATTTGACCAAACTATACTTTTTATTGTCCCAAAAGTGAGAAATTTCATTAATGGTAGCAAAATTACAAATAATACACAATCCATTACTAAACCCCAACATAAATTGAGACTCTAAAGACATACAATTTGAAGTAGTTTCAAATTTCCTTCAAATGATTATTCTCTCCAAAGTATGACATCAAGTTTACTGTAAGCCCAAGAAGAACCAAAGTTAAAAATACGCTTATGACCACGAGTAATTTCTTTTAAATCAAACGATACTTGATGTGGCTCAAAGTAAATAACTCAAGGTGAGGATCACAAACAAGTTCTAACCACACAAAAATGGATCAAAAAATTACACCACCAACAAAGCAATCCCAAAAAAACATAGATGAAAAGGAAAAAATCAATAAAATTGGAAGGAAAAATCACCCATAACATGAAGGAAATGAAATTTAACTATAGTTTTCTATATATATAAAAAAAAAAAAAAAAAAGCATCAAGCCTTCACCATTCTATAAGAGGCCCACTGTAAAAATTAAAAAGGCACAAAAGAAAAAATATTAACTTAATTTAATTTTATGAAAATGTACACACATCTAAACTTCTTAAATATGAAACAAACATTATATTGTAAAAATTGTATATTGTAATTGATGAATATTTTATGAATTATTTTTGTCTAAAACTTTTCAAATTTAAATATGTAAAGTAATTTTTAATATCATAATACAAATCTTTATTATTTTGTCTATTATAAAGAATGTTGAGGTAAGAACCTAATTTTTTTTCCCCCATACTGAGACAATTTCAAAAAAATAAATAAATATTTGCCAAAAAAAAAAAACAAAGGATAATATAGTGTAATAAAACAAAAACAAAATAAATTTGAAAGCATATTTTGAAAATTTGTGGTGTGTTTTTTGAAGTATTTTGTAGGATCCTTGTGTAGTACCACACTAGTATCATACTGAGACTATTTTTAACCATTAGATTATTATATTTATATTTAAGGCATTGATTTTAAAATATCTTATAAATATAAACTTATTTAATAGATTAAATAACCTACAACCTCTAAATAGCTTGTAAATTAGTATAAATAATCTAATAAATAATTATTGTATCAAGAAAACAATTATCTTTTCCTAATAAATATGATATATGATTTTCTTTATTAATAAAATAAAATAAAATATGATAACAATTATCAATTTTTCAGACAATTTTATATTCCATAAATGACTATAAAGTTTGCAAAATCATGTGCAATTTATTCTACAAATTCTATGAAAAGAATAACTATCTCTTTATAAAAAAATAAGACATAATATTATCATTATTACTTAATAAAACACACATATAAGGAATTATTTTTATACTAACAAAAAAGAATTACATAAACAAATTCCAATGAATCTTATTTGCAAAACTAGCAAATTCATATGTAAGATTGTGTTTGCAACCATAATCACATGTTTTGATACCTTAAATAATATAAACAAATCACAATTAACATAAATTTTCACAAGAAATAAGAATTATCAAAATGCAAAAAAAAAAAAAGGTTCTTACCTAACATGATATTGTTGTGTATAGACCAATTGTCGTCACGTGACAATTATTGAATTTAAAGATAACTCAATGAAAATCCAATTAATACTTTAAATTGTCTCTAAACTTGACAAATGTTTCGAATACAAACAATTATTTCCAAATTCTAATTGACGCTTCTCTTTCCGAAGTTTTTTTCTGTGATGTTTTAGAAGAAACGATAGAACGAGTAGTATGATAGAATAATTGCTACATTTTGATAAATTATGCCTTAAATATTGTATAAAATTCAAAACCTAGTCAAATGGTGATGGTGAATTACGTTAAAAAAAATAAATTTGACATTGAAAATCAATTACTTGTTGTACAAGTGATATTAATTTAATTTAATTTGTTATCTATTCAACAGGTGATTCAAAAATTAAATATAATAGATATTATTTTATGACTCCCAATTTCAAATCGTATATTTCACTCCTAGTACTACAAAAGTTTCTATATTATGTATTATTTTTCTCCCATTTTTTCCAATTCTATCTTTTGCTTCTTCATTTTTTTCACCTCTCTTGGTTAAAAAGTTTGACTTTAGGTCTTTAATAATCTAATTACCTTCAATATCACTCAATTATGTGAAACTTCTTAGAAACCTCTTAGAAGACTTTACCCCTGAGCATATGCTTGCACAAACTTGAATCATAATCTTTAAAATAGTATAATTTTTTATTCTTTTTAACAAAAAATCTTTATTATCACTAAATTCTACGAAGCTTGTTAGAAGCTTCTCAAAAGACTTGACCATTTAGTATATACTTGCCAAGTCTTCTAGTCATCCGATCATTAATTGCAAGTTTAAAGTCTTTTCATTTATTTTCGATAAGTCATGCATAGAAGTTATATTTGGTTTGCAAAATGAAAATGTAATAAAAATATGAATTGTAAAAGGAATTGAATTAAATAAAAAACAGTATTGCTATTACAATATTTGTTTGAGTAGTGTAATCAAAGCAAATAATAATATTAAAATAAAATTTATATTATTACAAATGAAGCAAAATTAAAAAATATTTTTTATTTATTTCTAAAAAAGATACAATGAGAAAAAAAAAATTATAAATGATTATAAAGATTATGAGGAAAATAAAGCATTATAGCATGTTCCTAAGGGTACTCATATTTATATATATTTTTTTCTTTTTTCAATTATTTATTCATTCTTCGATTTTAACAAAAAACTTTTATTATCACTAAATTCTACTAAGCTTGTTAGAAGCTTCTCAAAAGACTTGACCATCTAGTATATACTTGCAAATTTTTCTAGTAGTCTGATCATTAATTACAAGTCTAAAGTCTTTTTGTTTCTTTTGGAAAAGTCATGCATAAATGTCATATTTGGTTAGCAAAATAAAAATGTAATAGAAATATGAATAATAATTGGAATTGAATTACATAAAAACAGTATTGTTACTACAATATTTGTTTAACTAGTTTAATTAAAACAAATATAATATTAAAATGAAATTTATAAAATTATTAATGAAGCAAAATTACAAAATGAACTTTTTTATATCTAGAAAAGATAAAATGAGCAAAAAAAATCATAAATGATTATAAAAAATATGAGAAAAATATAGCATTATAGCGTATTCTTGAGGGTACTCATGTTTATAAAGGATTAGAGATTCCAAAAAAAAAATATGATCATTTGTAAAGTTTATTATAAGCCCAAGAAGAACCAAAGTTAGAAAAACTCTTGTGATCACAAGTAATTTCTTTTAAATTAAATGGTACTTGATGTGGCTCAAAGTAAATAACTCAAGGCAAGGATCACAAATAAGTTTTAACAAGACAAAAATGAAACAAAAAATACCACTAACAAAGCAATCCCCAAAAACATAGATGAAAAGGAAAAACCCAATCAAAATACAATAAAATTGGAAGGAAAAATCACCCAAAACATGAAGGAAAATAAATTTAACTATAGTTTTCAAAAAAAAAAAAAAAAAGCATCAAGCCTTCACCAATCTATAAGAGGCCCATTGTAAAATGTACACACATCCAAACTTCTTAAATATGAAACAAACTTTATATTGTAAAAATTGTACATTGTAATTGATGAATTTTTAATGAATTCTTTTTTTCTAAAACTATTCAAATTTAAACATAAAGTAATTTTTAATATCACAATAAAAATATTTAATATTTTGTCTATATAAAGAATGTCGAGGTAAGAACCTAAATTTTTTTTCCATTCCGAGACAATTTCAAAAAAAATAAAATAAAAAGAATACTCTTTCTTGTGACTTTTTTAAATGAAATATTTGCCAAAAAGAAAATAACAAAGGATAATATAGTATAATAAAACAAAAACAAAATAAATTTGAAAGCCTATTTTGAAAATTTGAGGTGTGTTTTAGAAGTATTTTGTAGGATACCACACTAGTATCATAGTGAGACTAATTTTAATCATTAGATTATTGTATTTTATTTAAGTCATTGATTTCAAAATATCTTATAAATAGAAACTTATTTAATAGGTAAAACCTATAACTACTACCTGAATAACTTGTAAATTAGTATAAATAATCTAAAAAATCATTATTGTATCAAGAAAACAATTATCTTTTCTTAATAAATAAGATATATGATTGTCTTTATTAATAAAATAAAATAAACATATGATAACAATTATCAATTTTTTAGACAATTTTATATTCCATAAATGACTATAAAGTTTGCAAAATCATGTGAAATTTATTCTACAAATTCTATGAAAAGAACAATTATCTCTTTCTAAAAAATAAGACATAATATTATCATTATTACTAAATAAAACCCAGATATAAGAAATTATTTTAATACTAACAAATAAAAATTACATAAACGAATTCCAATGAATCTTATTTGCAAAACTAGCAAATTCAAAAGTTAGATTGTGTTTGCAAACATAATCTTGATACCTTAAATAATATAAGCAAAAGCACAATTAACGTAAATTTTCACAAGAAATAAGAATTGTCAAAATGCAAAAAAAAAAAAAAAAAAAAGTTCTTAACTAACATGTTTCTCTATTGTTATGTATAGACCAATTATTGTCTCCAAACGTGACAATTGTTGAATTTAAAGACAACTCAATGAAAATCCAATCAGTACTTTAAAATTGTCCCTAAACCTAACAAATGCTTCAAATACAAACAATCATTTCCAAATTCTAATTGACGCTTCTCTTTTTTAAGTTTTCTTTTCCGATCTTTTAGAATAAATGATGGAACGACTCTTACTAATCTAACGAGTAGTATGATAGAATAACTGCTACTTTTTGATTAATTATGCCGTAAATATTGTTTAAAATTCAAAACCTAGTCTAATGGTGATGGTAAATTACGTTAAAAAATAATTTTGACGTTAAAAATCGATTATCTGCTGTACAATTGATACTAATTTAGTTTAACTTCTATCTATTCAACAGGTGATTCAAAAATTAAATATAACACGTGTTATTATTTTATGACTCCCAATTTCAAATCATATATTTCACTCCCAGTACTACAGAATTTTCTATATTTTATATTATTTTTCTCCCTTTTTTACTATTCTATCTCTTCCTTCTTCATTTTTTCCACCTCTCTTGGTCAAAAAGTTCAAGTTTTGGTCTTTAATAGTCTAATTACCTTCAATTTCACTCAATTACGTGAAACTTCTTAGAAACCTCGTAGAAGACTTAACCCTTGAGCGTATACTTGCACAAACTTGAACCATAATCTTTAAAATAGTATAACTTTTGCATTAAAATAGTATAATTTTTACTCTTTTTTTTTATCTCCAACTTATTTCAATAATTATCACACTATTCTTTTCGCAATATAATTTAAATAGATTTAATCAAAGACATTAGGATAAAATAGAAATTAAAATAATATTTTATATATGTTATTATTATTGTTAAAAAAAATAATAATAACACAATGAATGATGAATAATCGTATTATGTAATATATGTTTTTTGTTAAATAACTTTTTATGCTTAAATTCTCATTTTCTATTTCAATTTCATGTGGAACGTACAACAATTGAAGAAAGATAAAAGTCATGGTCTTTGTTCAAGGAAAAGGAAATAATTATGATCTTTGAAGAGCTTATCACAGGTTAGATAAAGTCAAATAATTTTAATATCACTCCATTATGTGAAGCTTGGTAGAAACCTCGCACAATAGACCCTTTAGCATATACTTTGCCAAGTCTTCTAGTCCAACATCAATTGCAAGTCTTGTATAAAGTCTTTCTCTTTACAAAAAGTCTTAATAAAGTCTATGAGTAGTATACTAAAAGTTTCTTTAAAAAAAAAAAAATTATACTATTCAAACACATATAATTAAGACTTAAACTCAATACTCTCAACATGCTAAATGAGAGTAATGCTTTTGAGCCATAGCTTGTAACCATTATAAGTTATAATTTTTTGTATTGCTTTATTTCCATAGATATTTTAACTCCGTAGTAATGTAGTACCACCTTTAACATAGAACTAAAAATTTAAATGTACATACCACGGTTGAATGTACGATGAGAAATCATTTTAAAACTAATCTTGTTTTCTAAGTTTGTTTTTAAACTACTATTTTTATTTTCAAATTCATTTGCAAAATGAAATAGAATAAAGTGTTCAATTTTCTAAAAGATTGCAACATAACAAAAACAAAAAAAATGATAGGTAAACAAGCAAACAAGATAAATGATATATTGCAAATATATTATTGAATGTTAATACTTTTTGCATTTTTTTCTACTAATTATGAGAATTTTAATACTTTTCATATTTTCTTCTCCTAATTTGAAATGCTACTTATGTTAAATACATTGAAGTATTAATACATATCTTACAAACAAGTAAAATGATATTAAGGTAATTTTCTTTGTTATGTCTTAGCTTCAAATGTATTGTTTAGTATTGGATCCAAATATATATTCGTTTCGATAAATGTGAAATTTAAGTATTTTAAGCGATAAATGAAGCTTGATTTAATTAAAATTTTAAATTTGCAAAAGTCATTGAATTTTACTGTTATTATTTTTGGTTCTATATGTCTTAATATGAACTTAATTATTGTACATATTTTTGCTTTACATTATTTTTATCTCACCACTTTAGTTTTGCTAATTGCTTTGTGGTGCAATGACATTTGCTCCTATTAGGCATACTGAGGATGTAATTTTGAAGCTTGCCATTGTAATTGTGTGTGTGAGTGTGTTGTACAAAAAAAAAATCGTCACTTCAGTTTTGATTTTCAATATTTTTTCTTTATACATTTTTGACTTTTTGAGTAGATAATATCATTTATATTGGTTGTATTATATTATGATTAATTTTAATATTTGAAATTGAATTTATTCTTGTGCAATGCACTTTGTATTGACTAATAAACATAAAGATTCAATAAATCCAACTATGTTTTTGTGAAATTGTGTTAGATAGTTATTAAGAATATTGTGAAACAAATGAAAATCTTACCATACTTAATTTATTATGAATATTGTGAAACAAATAATTTGATAACTTACTTTTTATAGAATTAAAATGTATACATCTTAAAAAAAAAAAAAAAAAAGTACTATAATAAAAATAGGCCTCAAATCTACCTACGCTTTTTCACATATTCTTGTATGCTTTAATCATCAAATAACTTCACAAAAAATTTGAGAAAAAAATATCTTTGAAATATTTTCTGGTAAGCTAGATATATAATAACTATTAGTGTTGGGTTAGGGGCATAAAAGATGGATCAAAATAACTGTATCAAATTTGTAATAGTTTTGATTTCATAAGAAAAGAAAGTTAAGAAAGGGTTATTATATACTATAAACTAAAGTCTATTGAAATTCTAGTTTTAAGTTATTAACTAAGTCATCGTGTCTGTTATTCATTAGTCAACAAAGAATTAGTTTTAATTAAGATCGTTAAAGTTTAGAAGTTTGACTAAAACAACTTTATGCAATTTCTAACCATTTTAAATTATAAGAAAAGAAAATTTAGAAATGGTAATTACACTAAGTCACCTGCTATTTATTATTCAACAAATAATTAATTAAAAGTATTAAAGTTTAGAAGAAGTATGTCAACCAAAATAATCACATAGTCTACAGGCAATCAGTAAATATTTTAATTTATATAAAATAAAGTTATGAAATGGTGATTAAATAATAAAAAATGATTTTTTTAGAATTATAGTTTTTAATTTAATTTTGTCATTAAAATTATATTTTAGGAATGATTCTCTTCATCTTAATCTGGTGGCGCCACGAGTAGCAAAGTTCTGGGAAGCTATGAATGAAGAGTACTACGGGACCCACTACTACAATTTGGACAATATAAGATAACTTATAATTTAAAGTGAGAAACAAATAAAATGGTCTCAAGTATATGGCCGTCCTATAAAAAATATATGACGGCTATTACGAAAAAAATTAGACAAAACTCTATAGACAGCTATTAGCTGTCTTAAAAAAAATTCTTTTAGGACAACTAATATGTTACTATATAAGACAGCTAATAGCCGCCATAAAAGAATGAATGTAATTTTTTTTTACTTAGCTTTCTCATCGCAAGTGAACCTAGCTCATTTTAAGTTAAAAAAATCAAATCTCTCGTTCTCCTTCCTTTCCTCCTCTTTCTCACAAGGATCCTCGTCCTTGTCCCCATCCCTTTCAACATTACCACTAACAATAATTGGTTTCTGCTAGTGATACGCTTAGAGATAGTGGCCCTCCTGAATGGGCTTTGCTTCTCATTAGTTGCCTTCTTGGCCGGCCTCGCCACTGGTCTCTTTGTTGCCGCCTTTAACAACGGGGTATTCTCTAAACTCTTTGTTGTTGCTATATTTTGAACTATCAGATCTAGCTCTTGGTTTAGGTTATAAGGGTCTACGTACGAATTCTTATCAAAATTTCTTCTCTTTTATTTTTCCATCAAAATTGAACACTTTTTGTTGTTTCGATTCATATAGTTTGGTGCTCTCTGTAGAAAAAATTGGAAACTTTATAATTAAATTAATTCTAAAACCTTTGTATGAGTGAGCAATTTGGTATCCTTAATTTGACTTATAAAAGAGAGAATAATTTAGCCATAAGAGAGAGAGAGCTATGGCCTAATAATGGTTGGGAGGGGGAGAGAGAGGTGGAGAGAAAATTGGAACTAAAAGAGGAATCGTGAAGAATGTGAAATTGTGTTAAGTCCTAAAAAGAAAGAGGGAATTGAAAAACTAAAGCGAAAACAGAAAAATTGAAAGCCGCCAAATTTTTTTTCTTTTTAATTGGTTATATCTTTAATTAAAATATTATTCAAAAATTATATATTAATTTGAAGTTTGTTAGTTACGTGTTCCATAAATTGCATTAGTTTGAGTCAATACAAAAATAAATCACTATGAATTGATACCAAAATGTTAGCTCCAGATGTTTTCTCTCTCACTCGATTTTTGTTTTTCTGTATATGTCTTACACTATTTCATATACACACAATAAAAACCCTTTGTTTATTTAGCCTTTAACCAAATAAATTAACACTTGTAAAGATTATAGCAGTGTTGTTGGATATTACTATGTACAATATTGAAGTTTATTTTTATAGCTATTATTTTTTTATTTATTCTTGAAAACAAATTATGTTCATTTTACATGTTTAGAGAACGAGATCTGCATTTGATAGAAATTTAAGAACTGATCTCTCCTTATTTCAACAAATTGCTTGCAAATGATTAAAGCAATTAGATTGTCTTTAAATATTATACTTAATAACTATCTCAACAACTATCTACCCATAAGACCACCACAATATGTGGAGTAAGATAGATCTAGCTTGTCTTAATCTAAATATTATCTAACCAACTTAAGTGCAAGTTTAATTTCTTATATAATACACTCATACAGATGATTGTTATGGACAAAGGGCATTACCTTCCGTTTGATTTAGAGTCTCATGTTACCACGATAATTCGTAAAAAATTAAATTAATTCCAAAATACAATTAACATATAAATTATGTATAATATGTACATATCTTATTTTATATACACATTATATATAATTAATATACTATTTTGAGATCATTTTAATTATGTACATGCTATTTAGTACCATACCCATTTTTGTTTATAAATAAAATATTTAAAAAAAAATCAACATATTTATGCCATAGAATATATTATAAATTTAGACTTAAACCCCAAATATGAACGAAAATAATCATAAAATTCATCTTAATTTTATGTGAATTTTAATTATTTTAGAATTAATTGCATCATCAATTGTTAAATTGTATTTGTATATATATATATATTGCAAATGATGACCTTGTTTGTGTTTGTTCTTGCCTAAATTATTATGAAGGAAATACTTGAATGGCATAACTTACACTCAAAGAACCTTGGGAAACTCAAACAACTATCTCTTGAGTTGCAGGTTATTTTCTTTAATTATGTCTCTATATTTATTAGTTGTCTGATAAACAAAAAGATATTATTTAGGAAATAAATTGATGTGTTTATTCTAATCAATAGGGTGACGATTTTTTTCTTTCTTTCCAAATCTCAGTCATTTCAATTAAGAACACAAGTGACGAAACACACTCCCCTGTCCAAAGAAGAACAACTAGCTGAAGGGAAGTCACTAAAATCAATTACAATGGCTAGTTTGTATGCAGCTAGTTTTAATCCTTAGATTTTATGTTTCATATATATGTATGTTTTTGAAATGAAATTTATTCTGAATCGTATTTCTAAAATGAAATTAATTTGTACAGGTTATATACAGATTTTAGTACTGAACAAACACAACAAAAAAAAAAATTCTTACAGGATGGCTACTGGCCGTCCTAAAAGAATTTTATAGGATGTTTACTAGCCATCCTATAAAATTCTTTTAGGACGGCCACTGACCGTCCTAAAAGAATTTTATAGGATGGCTACTGATCGTCCTAAAAAAACTTTTTCCATAAAAAATAAGACAATCAGTGGCCGTCCTAAAAAATTCTTATAAGACGGTCAGTGGTCGTCCTAAAAGAATAGTTTAAAAGGCGCTCAATGAACTTCCTATTTTTTTTATTTTTTTAGGACGTGACTTTATAGGACAGCCAGTAGCCATCTATAAAGACAAATTTGTAGTAGTGACCTTTTCCTTTCTCGGCTATATGCATTGTAATCCCATTCACATTGACATTTCTATGCTCTACCCCCTCCTCCATCTATTTCAGTAGTAATTTTTTCCCCTGTGTTTTTCCTTGTTTGAGATGATAGATATGATTAAATATATAGACAATAATGGAGTAAATGTAACTCATTAATAGACTGAGGACTTTGGAGAAGAGTATTGGTGTTTTGAAGAGATGATACTTTGTTTTCCAAGAAAGTGAGTATTGGAGGGAAAATAACAGTGAATAAATTACTTGATTTTCTCAAAATTGGATAGTCTTACCATATAAGGATGCTTAGATTGGACAGGAGGTAATGTATTGTATTGTATTTGAGTGAGTTTTTCTACTTAAATTTGCCTCTTCCATTTCACACTTCCTTCTTGTAAACTGTGATTTGTCTATACGTGATTACTGCTACATTTGTTTTTCAATAAACATTTACACAACACAAAAAAGGAAGGTGTGAGAGTAGGGCTAACTCAATTTTACCATAAATTTTAAAAGGCTAATTGATTTTTAGAATTACGAAAATATTTATATTCTCTTCCAATTACATTACACATTAGCATTTACATTATAAGTTATAATTTATTGAGTAAAATTACAAAAATACCCTCAAACTATTGGTTTTATTTCGTTTATATCACCGAACTTTTTTTTGTCTCATTATATCACCAAACTCGTAAAAAATTTCATTTTAATTCTGTTAGTTTCTGTCTAATGGAATCTACATTAGTGATAAATTTTGAACAATACAGAGGCCAGCACAAGGAGTTTAGAGGCCAATGGAGAAAGAAAAAATCGGGACCTTAATATTTTTCTTATTAAAATAATTAAATAAAAATATTACTTTTATTTTTGACAATTTTTTAGACATATACAATATATATATACCAAATAAATAACTAATATATATTTTGTTTGTCACAACTATATGTATTTTTTTCTCATACAATACAAATAAAAAATAAATTTACATTTTCAGTCGAGCAATAGAAAAAATTTTAACTGAAGAGGTTGTTCACTTGATTTAGTGTACCAAAAATTTTATTTTAGTGTAATTAGTGCGAAAGTTGCACTATTTTTTTTAATCTTTAAATCATCACATTTAATATCACACTAAAAATTATATTATTTAGAATATTCCTTTTTATTTTTTCTTATAGTACAACTTGAACAATAAATATCTTTCTTGCACTATCTTTCTTCATCTCAAATGATTGGAATTTAATTCCCTACATTAAATATCACACTAAAAATATATTTTAAAAAATTACAATAAAAAAAATAGTATGTGAACAGTATCGTGTTAAATGAACAGTGTTGCGTTAAATATATCATGATGAACAATTGCATTATTTTAGTACATAATTATAAAGCTTCTTTGGAGCAATTTTTAGTAAAGAAATTGCACTATTTTTGTGTTAGGCTTTCTTGGAAATTCCCAATACAACTTTTGTACTCTTTTGCTACAAAAGTTGCACTATCTCTTTTTAATCTCTAATCCAATGTAGTGTCTGAAAAATATATCTTTTAAAATATTTTAAAAAAATAAAAAAAATAACACTTATTAAAACTTATAATAATAAAAATAAAATCTCTTATGCTCAAACTTATATTTTCACAATTAAAAAAATAATTGGTACATTATTTTTCTTTAAACGTCCATTCAATTAAAATTGAATGACGATGATTTAGACCCATTCAATATTGAACGTTTAATATTAAACATTCAATGTTATTGATGTGCTATTTTTGTTATTATAAATTTTATGGGAGTTAATTTTGATAATTTTCTAAATTTTTTTTCTTTTAGTGCATTTTGGTGTAGAAGTTGAACTATTTTTTATCTCCGGCTCATTACATTAAATATCAAACTTAAAAATATATTTTTAAAAATATATAAAAAGGATAATACATAAATAGTAAACATTATATGAATAGTATCGCGTTAATATAATACAATAATGTTAATTTTGCTATTTTAATAGGAAAATATAGAACATCTTTACAATAATTTTTAGTACAAAATTATACTAAATAATGGCCGAGTCTCAATGTCTACTTTCAAATTGGACCACACAATAACCAGATAAACTTCGATCCATTTTAGTAGGAAATTAGCAATTTGGTAATTAATTACATACTTAGTATATGACGTGAAAAGATCAGTGTAATTTCGTGAACTAAGTTTGTTTAAAAATATGATTTTTGCTTCGCAATAATTGACTTTTATGTTTGAAAAAAAATGTAATGGGAACGTAAACGGTAATAGTGATAGACTGATAGAACGAAATGAAAATAATATTGTTATTATAATATTTGTTGAGTATTGTAATAAAAAAATGATAAAATTATTAATTAAGCAAAATTAGATAACAAGTTTTTGATTTTTAAATAAAATAAAATGAGAAAAAAATCACAAATGATTATACTAATATGTAAGGAGAATAAAGCATTATAGCGTATTCTTTTCTAAGAAATGTGGAAGCAATATGAATTACTGCTACTTTAATCTTTACGGTTCATTACAAATTAACAATCAAATTAAACACAAAATATCTTTAATTATTCTAAATATGATTTTTATTATTGTGAACCAAACAATAACTATTTGAAAAAAAAAGGGAACTATGTGTTGTAGACATAACTGTTGGCCTTTTAGATAATATATAATGAGTCTTTCCATATATATTTAGATATGGTTCAGATCCCTTTTTTTCCAGACTTCTTTTTAAATTTTAACAAGCTATTTTTACATGTAATGTGGGATATTAATATAAATATAAAGTACTATTTGAAATATTTATTAATGTATCGTATGAGGAAAACAAGCACAAGCAGAGTATGTTATTCGTTCTTTGTCAAAAAAACACGTTTGTTATTCGTTAAAGTATTCACTTTTGCAATGTATGTTTTTTTTTTGGTCAAAACTTATTCAATGTATGTTGGGAAGTTATTTTGTTTTAGCATTTTAGATAAGTTGACACTAAACAGTTAGATTATTTATAAGTCAAGATTTGTGATTCTAATTCATCATTACTGATTGGATATCAATTTAGGAGGCAGATTTAGAAGGTCATCGTCCAATGCATACAAGAAGTCCAGCACAGAAGGAAGAAGGAGCCCTTCTTCTGCATAAAATGTGTGAGAAATGAGTAGTTTTTTAAAATGCAATTCATCAAACAATGTAGGGCAGATATTTTGGTGTTTGTTGTGTTCATGATGTCTTTGAGTGAGTTTACTGTTGTATGGCAGTTCATAAAGATGTATATATATGTGTGTGTGTTTTCTTTATTTGTAACCAAACCAGAAGCATAGAGCAGTACAAGTGGAATGTGTAGTAATATGTAGCTCAATAATAATCATATTGTACCGCTTCTATATACATACTTATAGGCTGTTAATGTTTCTTTAGTTTCTTCCCCCAAATGTTTTGCTTGAAGGGTGGAAAAGTAATTCCATTTTTGTGTTTACAAGTGGAAGCATGTTAGCTTATACATATTTGGTTTATGTGCACTCCAATTTAATTATGTGCATGATCATTGAATTAGTAAGGACTAAATGCAGCATCTCTCCTATACTGCTATTCACTGTTTTCCTTACAAATAAATTCTTAGAACACGTTAATTCCACACAATAAACACAGTAATGTGATGAACACAAGATTACCATTGTTATTCCTAGCGTGTTAATGTGATGAAAAATGTCAACCAATGAGAAAATTAAGATAAAAGTTGCACATAAAACAACTTCAAAAGCCATCTCCATCTTAACAAATCGAATAAGATAATCAAGAAACGTGGTATACACTTCATCAAGTGGAGACGTAAACAAAACCATGAGAGAGTGAAATTAATCATGAAAAAAAACTCAATGCGAGCCTTTCTCTAAATATTATTCTATATTGACTATGAATGATGTCGTATTCTAAATTAATAACACATTTGTTTAGTACTAGCATTTTCTTGAAGTGAGTTGAAATAAACATATGAAGTCAAAATTATTACCAATGTTATTAGCATAATTATACACGTCACCTGCTTTTATAGCAATCAATCATTTCTTGCCTTTTTCAACCTTCAGTACACATTGTAATTTACTTGAAGTGTATGACTATTGGCTAATGATCAAAAGGGAGACAGAAACAGAAAGAATTATGTGTTTCATTTACAGATTCTACAAGCTTCTTTGTGCTCTTACATCTTTAGAAAAATTAGAAACCATCAAATTTCGAACACCAATTGGATTATAAACTCTGTGTCTACTGAAGCTCCTTCTATATATTGAACTGAAAGAATCTTATGTGAAACCAGATCTTGCTTAATAAATTACAAGTAATATTTCAAGAGATGCATATAAAATTAAGGAATAAGAAAAATATATATATATATATATATATATAATATTTTCTTGAGTGTCAATTTAGATGGTGCATTAGAAGACTCATTAGATGAACCATTGGAGATATTAGACTAATTAGCACACCCCTAGACGCTTGTTTTTTATCAACTTGTTTCAATATCTCAAAAGAGCACAGTAAAGCTTCATCAACAGGGCCCGTAAAGCATCTACATTGTCAAACTTCCCCGCATAATTTGAAGCTAAAAATATTATGACTAATCTTCGCTTACTGAAAAACTCATCACCATCTTCCACAAGCTGCAGGATATTTTACAAAATTATTATCTGCATAAATTGCTGAGAAGTAAACAAAATATTCATTTTAAAAGATATATAGCTGATGTTGGTATAGTTATAGCTGACAATAGTTGTTTTATTTCTGAATGCTTACTGCCATTTAGTGTTAGAATGTTCTTTAGGACTTTCTAATTGGGAGATTATCATATTGAAGGCTAGACAAAAGGAGAGGCAGGGTAGGTTAAGGTCTATATTGGCCGCACATAAATGAAGTTAAGCTATTTTTAGTTGGATTTAGGTTTACATATAGATATAAGAAAGAGTAATGTTAAGGAGTATGATTTTACTAGTCACGTTCTATATCTCTATTCAATCTAGACTATCAATTTTAAGAAAGAGAAAATAAAAAATAAATTAAGTAATCAAATCAACTGTAATAATGAAGTAGTGATATAAAACATTACTTTAAAAGGTTTGTTACATGCATTTTTATGTAAGAAAATATTTTTTTATCACAACTTAATGCACGTATCAGTCTATCTGTTAGAATATAATTGGTCACGTTAGTAAATAATCCTGCAATTACTTTAACATGTCAACTCCTCAATTTAATACTCAATCCAACACTAAAACATCAAGTCACTTGATGCATTTAGCTAAATCCAGTCCAAGTGCTTGTCCACAAACTATTTGTGTGCACGTTGGTTGTGTCTGTTAGTCTTGAGACTGGTAATGAACACTATTTTAGACTTATTATTTGTTAATTTTTAAGTATTAATTTTATATTTTATTTCGGTATTATTGTGTTTTAAAAGATATTTTTGTATTTTGTAGGTCCAAGTAAGTGCGAAACGAATTGTGTACTTAATTGGTCAAAGAGGGTAAAAATTGAGTAAAAAGACTTAAAAAATGTAAACCTCATATTAAATGACATTCATTACGTAAGGGGGAACAAACAAGAGTTAAGGAATGTAAGCCTTACATTAAAAATCTGTAATTATGTAAGAGACATTTATAAGGCACGTATAGCATTGTGTGCCGTGGCAAAAATAATTGTGTGCCACAGTCGTTCACTATGGGAGCCAAAAATCAATATGCGCTGCGGTAGAAGAATTTGTGTACCGCGGCATCTAACTCTCAGATTTGTATATTGGACCTGAAATTCAATTTGTGGCCACGACAGAAGAAAATGTATGCTGCGACAGAACAACCTCAGGTTGTATACCAGACCAAAAATTCATCTTATGCTACGGCAGAAGAAAATGTGTCCCACGGCTCGCGTATCCAGTTGACACTTAAACCCCCAAATATTTACACTTTTTCTCAATTCTAACATAATCTATAAATACAATTCTTAAAAAAAAAAAAAAAAAAACTCTTAAAAAGCCAGCATGAATAATGCCTTGAATAGTACAAAAAATCATTCTTCTCCACATTTTAGAGAAAAGATTCTTCATTAATGTTCCTCCATTAAAGCTCTATCAAGATTCTTATAAAAGGTGACCATCCAACATCAACAAGTTTTTGTGCATCAATTGGGTAAATACTGGTATTGTTTTTTTCTGGTTTCTTTAGAGCCTCATGCCTGCCTTAGTTTGCAAGCTTGTGCTCTTTTTGTCTTGATTTCAATATAATCTCTTTCACCATGCAGGGGAGGAGCCATAAATTTTTCGCAAGAGGGGCTGAAGTTTAAGTTTTACCACCGCTAGAAATTTACCACCATAATATGAATTTAAAACAATTAAATCAAAATTTTATCTCTTCGAAACAACAGCACCACACAAGTGAGAAACAGAGAATAAAGAAACCGAGGAGAAAAAGACTACTATGTAATTAATATCAACAATGATGGTTAATATCTTGATAGAATTGATAGAAAGCAAAATTTTATTTGTTTAATTGTACAAGAAAAACCGGATAAGTGGAGTTGAGAAACAAAGACAGAAAAGTGGAGTTGAGAAACAGAAATAGAGGAAGATAGTAGTATGGGCAGGGGACAAATCAGGTCGCACAGCAGCAAGAGGCAGGGCAGCGGCAACAGAGCCAGACAACAAGGAGTCTTGGAGGGTGTAGCGACGCAGAGGCAGCCAGGGAAAGAAAAAATTGAGTAGAAAAGGGGTTGGGGAAATGGACCGCAAGGTATTCATAGGCTTCAAATACACGAGGCCCGTTAACAATTTTTCGATTTATCCTAATACCAAACTTATAAATATTACAACATAGAACCAGTATTAAAAGTAATACTGTATTTAAACCAAATATTTGATTCGTATTTAAAAAAAAAAAAAAAAACCAAAAGGTAGCCGGGGCTGTTATAAACATTTGGCCATCGTGAAATGAATTAGATTAAATCAGAAATTTGGAAAACGTCTGGAACAAATGTAGGACATGCAAATTAAGTCCAAAGAAAAGGTTTAAGAACAATGGGCAATGCTAAGCATGCTACTCTAGTGTCCTACTTCTCTTTCCAACTTGCTAGTTTAAATGAAGCACACGTATTGTTCCAGTTTTCGGTCTTTTTGAGAGTTAAAATGAACCTTTAAAATAATTATTGCTCACAAAGATGCCATTGCCTCTATAAAAATGGAAACTTAGCAGAGAAGTAAAAGAAAGTTTCGAAAATGTTGAATCTTCCACAAGACACTACTATTAACATATATAAGCAGTGAAGAATTTTCAATTATCTACTTGTTATAAAATATGCTTTAGGTCTTATTTTTCTATATTTCACTATAAAAGAGTGTTCACTGTTGTAAAAGAGAGATCTATTGTTTTTTTTAATTTAACTGCCAATAGAACTTTTTTGGCGTTTAAAAAAATCGCTAACATATTCAATGTTAGTGTAGGTGCTCATGTACGTTGACAATTTTTAACCGTGAAGTAGATAGGTCTATACTCTCAGTTTTTATAAAACTGACAAAAAAGTGTACTCTATCTTATCTATTTTTTATAAAAACTAATAAAAAAAAATGTATTTTATATTATCAATTTTTTTTAAAATCAACGAAAAAATGGTAAATATATTTTAAAATTTTGACATGCTATTTCTATTTTTGTCCCTTTATATAAAATATAATCGAACACACTACAACAAAATATACCTATAGGTACGGTTGTTAAATTAAAAATTTGATAACAACAATACCTAAATAGCTATAGGTACGGTTGCCCGTGTATTGTAAAAGAATTACCTATGGGTACGGTTGTTAACCGTACCCGTAGGTGAACAAAAACGCGGAACTTTTTCGAAAAATTACGGAAACTTTTAGGTACAGTTGTTAACCGTACCTAAAAGTTGACCTACGGGTACGGTTGTTAACCGTACCTAAAAGTCTACGGCTACGGTTAACAACCGTACCCGTAGGTCAATTAAAAAACTTTTAGGTACGGTTGTTAACCGTACCTAAAAGTCTACGGGTACGGTTAACAACCGTACCTAAAAGTCTACGGGTACGGTTGTTAACCGTACCTAAAAGTCTACGGGTACGGTTAACAACCGTACCTAAAAGTTTTTTATTAACCTACGGGTACGGTTGTTAACCGTAGCCGTAGACTTTTAGGTACGGTTAACAACCGTACCCGTAGGTCAAATTATCCAATTAGGTCTCCACATCCACACGGGCTCCACACATTGTTCTTTTCTTCCCCACCCGAGCCCACCCTTTGTCCCACAATATCCAGCGCCGCCCCCCCTTCCCACACAAACTTGACCGGTTTCGCTTCCTTGTTTCGTTGCCGGCTGCTTTCCGACGGCGTTAGTGCTGCCGCCGCCGCCGTGTTGTACGGATTGGAACCATTGCCGCCTAGTTTTTCTCCCATTTCAGCCGAAAAAATCTATTTTTTTCCTCCACCATTTCAGCCACCAAAGGTGCCATTTGGACCTCCATTTCCGCCACCATCAACTTTTCTCCTTCAAAGTATGTATTTTTTGTGCTTTTTTGAGTAATGTACTTGATTTTTTTCTTAATTAGTTCATAATCTCTATTACCCATGCATGTTTGCTATATGCCTTGAATATATGTTTTGAGAATTTTTGCCTAAAAATAAATATTATCATTATTTATTTATAATTGCTATGATATTATAATTCATGCATATTTTATATTTGTTCATGAAAATTTTTAGATAAGCTAGTGCATATATATAGTTGCCGTTAATATATATATATATGTTTTAATTTTTTTATTTTATTTTGTTTATTATTATTAATTATTTATAATGTTATATATTATTGTATATTTATTCATGGAAAAAATTATATACATATGCATTGTGCGATTTATGTTGTATATAATGTTAGAACTTGTAGGTGAATTAATGTTGTATAACTTGTATATATTTTTATTTTTTTTTGACTTAAATTAATGTTGTTTGTATTTGTATATAGATATTATTTGATTCTTTTTTTTTTAATATTTTTGTCACTTGTTATTTCACAATATTATATATGTTCATTGACATAATGTATATATATATATATATATATATATCTTTAATTAGGTTTTTAAATGGATAAGTCTTGGATGTCAATGGATAGAAGGTCAAATGAATTTAGTGAAGGGCTTGAAAATTTTCTTACTTTTGCTGCTGATAATGCAAGTAATCATGAAAAAATTAAGTGTCCTTGTCTGAAATGTGGGAACCGAAAAGGACATAATGTTATGGAAATTCGAAATCATGTATTCAAACATGGTATTGACAAAAGTTATAAGATATGGTTTTGGCATGGGGAAGAAATTATGAAGAATAGTAATGAGTTTCCCAATGCGTCCCCTACACAACAGAAGAGAAAGCGTGAAGAAGCTTTTGTTGATACTAATGAAATGTTAGATGCAGTGCAAGATAATTTGAATGCTGATATGTTGGGTGAAGAGTTTAATGAGATTTTAGAGGATGCTGAAAAACCGTTATGGAATGGGTGTAAGAAGTACACTAAGATTTCTGCATTAGTCACATTGTACAATATTAAAGCGAAGTGTGGAATACCTGATAAGTATTTTAAAGAACTTCTGACTGTAATAGGTGATATGTTGCCTGAGGATCATAAATTACCTCATTCTATGTATGATGTTAAAAAAACACTTAATGAGCTAGGTATGGGATATGAGAAAATACATGCATGTCGAAATGACTGCATACTATATAGGAAAGAGTATACAGATGCACGTGAATGTCCTATATGTAAGGAATCAAGGTGGAAAGAGTCCAAATTTGGATTAGATGAAAAATCAAAAAAAATACCTGTAAAGGTGTTGTGGTATTTTCCACCTATTCCACGTATTCGAAGGATGTTTCGAAGCATTGATACATCCAAAAATTTATCATGGCATGCTGCTCAAGAGGTTGTTAATGGTAAAATAGAACATCCATCACATTCTCGTTCTTGGAACCTCATCAATGAAAAGTGGCCTGAATTTGCATCAGAGCCCAGAAATCTTAGACTTGCACTTGCAGCTGATGGTATCAATCCGTATAGCTCAATGAGTACTAAGTATAGTTGTTGGCCCGTTATGTTGGTCAATTATAATCTCCCACCGTGGCTATGCATGAGAAGGAAGTTCATGATGCTAACATTGTTGATATCAGGCCCTAAGCAACCAGGGAATGATATTGACGTGTTTTTAGAGCCATTAATAGATGATTTAAAAATTTTATGGAATAATGGCATTGAAGTATTTGATTCATATCATCAAGAGAAGTTCACCTTAAAGGCAATTCTAATGTGGACTATAAATGATTTTCCTGCATATGGTAACTTGTCTGGTCATGCTGTGAAGGGCTATTTTGCTTGTCCAGTTTGTAGCACAAACACATATGCGGATAAATTAGCCCATTCTCATAAAATGTGTTACAGAGGTCATCGCAAATTCCTTCCACTTGGGCATAAATATAGAAATCAAAGACGATGTTTTGATGGAACACAAGAATATAATGAAGCTCCATTACCACCAACTGGAGATGATATTCTAAAAGAAGTTGAAGGAATAACTTTTCCTCGTGGTAAATCAAAAGAACAACAAAAACTTTTAAATACTTCAATATGTTGGAGGAAGAGATCAATATTCTTTGAATTAGAGTACTGGCAACATTTGCCAATTAGACACCTTCTTGATGTTATGCATATTGAGAAAAATGTGTGTGATAGTATTCTTGGCACCTTGTTGAATATTCCTGGAAAAACAAAAGATGGATTAGGTGCTCGATTGGACTTAGCAGACATGAAGTTACGTCCAGAGTTGCATCCTCAATTTGAGGACCGTCGCACTTTTCTTGTATGAAGTGCCTGATTTCATGTGATTATATATAACATTTATCTATCTAACTTGATAATTGCTATTATTATAGAAAACCAATTTTCAGGATGGAATTATCCCAGGTAGACACATTACTTGGAAGCACACGCATTCTAGAGATGGAGTTCCAATTAATGAAGCTGCCCAAAAAGCAATAGAATTGATGGTAAATGAATTTGGTTTAACATAAAATATGTTGATTATAACTTAATTACATTCATATTATCATGTGTTAAGCTTATATAGTGATTACTTAATTTGCAGGAAGAATATGAAAGAAAGAGCCATTCGGGAGAATTTATACCCATTGGTCACAAGGATATATTGGATCAATCGTTACAAACAAAAGAACATCCTGGACGTGTTAGAGGTGCTAGTTATGGGGTTACCATACTTAAGAGATATCACACACCCACACGTGAGAAGAACCCAATAAAGCCAAACAAAGGTAAAGGGAAGGTTGACAAGGAAAAACAACTTTTAGAAGAGAATATCTGGTTAAGGGCTGAGAATGAAGCACTTAAGTTAAAAAGTCCAGGTATCACTCAAGAGAGCAACACTTTTATGCCTCCAACAATTTCAACATTTCCTATCAATGACTTAGAGGTATGCATCACATATAATTACAAGTATAACATATTTCATTGTAAGCAATGCTAATATGGTTTCATCTCAATTGTAGGGAAGTCCATGTTATTTAGCTTTGGATGAATTAGACAACATTGTGGCTAAGGGTAAAGTTTACCAAACTAGTGACCCATATGCTAAAGTGCATCATATGCTTCTTGGTAAGTATAATGCACGAGTTAGTATTGAGAAGTCACTTAAAAATGAAGAATTTTTGCCAATTCCAATTGGAGATGAGTTGATGTGTGTTGGACAAGCTGAAGGATGTATGGTAGCTTGGCCTAAAAATTGGATAATCACCCAAAATGATTCGGTTAGCATACATTAACATTATTTCATGTGCTGATATCTGCAATTTTAATTATATTATTTAACATAATTTGTTGTTAAGCGTAGGCCTCCAAAAAGCAAATGAAGCCAAAGAAAAAAGTCACTTCTCATGTTCAAAGAATTGAAGATATTCCATGTATAGGTGATGGAGGTGCCATTGAACGTATGACAATGTATGCATGCAATAATATGATAGCTAATGGTGAATCATTTCAAATTAATGTCATAGACGCATTGGGCATTGAGGAGCCCTTGGAGGTTAGGAGCGAAGACATAATGCCATTATGTATTGTTGGGTGGCTACAAGCAACAATTATTGCAGTATATGAGAGGTAACATTTATTTAAACTTTTTATATTATTTATAAGTTTTTTTTTTTCAATATTACGAAATATAGTAATTAGATTTTTTTCTAAGTATAGGATTTTATTTGATCACTTAACAAGAAATGTAAAAAATCACAAATTATATCGCTTTCTGCATCCTGCACTTATATCAAATCAATGGAGCCCTACTCTTGATGATCAAATCGATGCTCTCATTGAACGAATGCTTGGAGTAGAAGAGAATGAAAGACTTATTGTTCCTTATTGGCTATCGTGAGTATTTTATATACATATACTTTTCTTATGTTCTAATTTTGTTAAGTCCTTATTATAACAATCATTTGCAATTAATTGTAGAAATCATTGGATGCTTGGGGTGATCCATCCATATAGTGGTGTTGTTGAGTGGTTTGATTCACTTGGAAACAGTCCACCACAAAGATTTCAAGATATGATCATTGGGTATTATTAACTTAATATATTTGATTAACATGATTTTAAATTATTTCTAATTAAGTAATCATGGATGATTGAATATGAATAATGTTTATTTATTATGTCGATATTATAGTGCTTTTTCTAGATGGTACCAAACTATAACACGTTCGTTTAAGCCACCACCTACTTTCCGGCCTATTAAGGTTAGTATATATTAATTTATCGTTTATTATATGTCTGTACATCTTTAATTACAAGTAATTATTTAGATAACCTATTCAAATTAATTAATTATGCAATTTATGTTTTATATATGTGTGTAGACACCTATTCAAAATAATAGCATTGAATGTGGTTTTTTTGTGATGAGATATATGAGAGATATTATATATCAACCAAGAAAGTCTCGATCACTACTAGTAAGTTAACAAAATATTTATGATTGTACATACAATTATTTAGCTAGTAATTTTTTTACACTATTGTATTCATAAATTTTTAAGTATCATGTATTTCCTAATTATTTATAACTATATATAGATCTAATTACCTTTTTTTTAGTTTGCAGAAAAGAAAACATACACCCGAGAAGAACTTGATGTTTGTCGAAGAGAAGTATGTCAATTCCTTATTGATAGTATTGAAAGCACAAGTTAGACAATTGTGATCTAAGCTCCATTTTGATATATATTAGTTAGATTTAACTTCTATGTATATATAGTTAATTTAATTAGATTAGTGACATTAGCTATGTATTTTAATTTACTGAAATGACGACGCATTAATATGCATAATTTTAATAGAATATTTGTATGCTTGTTGAGATATGTATATAAATGTCTGATTAAATTCTGATAATATAGTGAGCAGGGATAAAAACAGGTAAGAATATATTAACAGAAAAAAATTATTAAAAAAAAAAAATTTTAACCTATAGGTACGGTTGTTAACCGTACCTAAAACCATGTAATAAATCAGACAACCGTACCCGTAGGGTTTTAGGTACGGTTGTTAACCGTACCTAAAAGTCTACGGGTACGGTTACGAAACCGTACCTAAAATCCTACGGGTACGGTTGTTAACCGTACCTAAAACCCTACGGGTACGGTTGTTAACCGTACCAGTAGGGTTTTAGGTACGGTTACAAAAACCTACGGGTACGGTTGTTAACCGTACCTAAAACCCTACGGGTACGGTTGTTAACCGTACCCGTAGGGTTTTAGGTACGGTTACAAAACCCTACGGGTACGGTTGTTAACCGTACCTAAAACCCTACGGGTACGGTTGTTAACCGTACCCGTAGGGTTTTAGGTACGGTTACAAAACCCTACGGGTACGGTTGTTAACCGTACCTAAAACCCTACGGGTACGGTTAACAACCGTACCCGTAGGGTTTTAGGTACGGTTACAAAACCCTACGGGTACGGTTGTTAACCGTACCTAAAACCCTACGGGTACGGTTAACAACCGTACCCGTAGGTCAACCTATAGCGACACGGGCTACGGGTACGGTTACGCGCTAAACGACAACCGTACCTAAAAGTCTATAGGTACGGTTAACAACCGTACCCGAAAGCCTTTTTCCTTATAGTGACAATATCGAGCAAGGAGGCAACAAAATTAGACAAGCATGTAAACGAGGTAATTAATTGTATAAAATTAGATTAATCATAATCTGTATAATGGAATGAGTTAAGATACATCGAACAATAACCCATTAATCTTTGAGAATTTACCTGGCCTTTTGTGACTAAATTAAAACAAACCTAAGACTATTTTTTCCAGTTTAGTTAATATGTGTACTCATGTGGTTCCCTTTGAGAGGATTGTTCGACCGAGGACAAGCAAAAGTTCTCCTGACTTTAATTGAATGAAATTGATGCAGCAATAATACAATTACTACGAGGTGTGATGTTTGGGTTCTTTAACAAGCGAGCCCTCCTTGCATCGGGTGGTGAATGGGGCCGCCGATAGCTGGCTAGTAGGGAGGCGTCAATGAGGGCTATCGTAAAAGAAGATGGTCTATGTGGTGTAGCTAGTCTTTAAAAAAAAAATTAAAGTAATTTATTTATTTATTTATTTTTAAAGTAGATTAGTAAAGAGAGAAAAAAAAAAAGATAAATTATACTTTATTTTTCTTAGCTGTCAAGATAGTTATAATATATTTTGACAGTTTTAAGAAACTTACTACGTATTATACCTTATTAATTTTTTAAAAAATTGATAATAATTTTTTGTCAAGAAAAATCGCTTATGTAGTAGTGGCTGTTAACATGCATCATGGCTATATAAAATTGCGATTTGAGAAAGCTAAGAGATTAATTAAAAAATCACAAACATTTAAGCTGGTCTATGTTATTCTTTTTAGTTTGTATTACTTACCCTAATCTTGTAAAGAATAATGTTACTTTTATAAACTTCTTTGTTATCTTTGTTTCCTTGGTTTTTATAGATGTTATGTATTAAAAAAAAAAAAAAAGTTAAATTATAAAAACAAAAGAGGAAATTTTTTTTTTATGCCTCATTATAAAGATAACAAAAAAACTGAAAAAAAAGTTCATGGTAATTATCATTTTTTGTAAAATAGTGAAATGGGAAGAAAAAAAAAAAGAGTAATTTCTTTTCAAATAACATGATACAACTCCCATTTGAGGATCGAACTCCTGAATTTTAATTTATGTGTCTTGCAAAAAAAAATTTGGGGTTATTGTACTACAACAAATATGCGGTCAAAATATGGAAAACTTAAAAAGAAAAAATAATTGCACTAATTCAAGGATAACAATTTGAATTATGACTCAGACCATGAATCTAATATAATACGATACAAATTATTCTTAACAAGACTTAATTATTAATTTTTTTGTACTTATAAAGTGATATAGGAAGATTTAGAAATAAAATCATATAAATTAATTAAAGGAACAAGATAAAGAAATATGGTTGGAAGTAACAAGAAGAGATTGAAGGTTCTCAATAAATTATATTCATTATTCTTAATTCAAAATATCAAAGCAACCATTATAATAAAAATATAAACTTATTTATAATCTAGTAGAACTTTACAATATACTAACTTTATAAGATAATTATTAAAATAACAATAAATAATAAAAGATTATATATATTTTTTATTATTTTATAAAATTATTATATATATTTTTATCATTATAAATAAATAATTAGTTAAAAATATATATATTTTTTTAATATGTAAATTTGGGTTTAAAATTGCGAACAAAATACTACATAAATAGACACAACAGGCACGGAATGCCACACCGGACCATTTCAAATGCATTTTTGTCATTAATAGCAATAAGGACAGAGACCTTTTGAGTTAGTAAAAGTGCTATAAAGTTTAATCACACGTGTCTTAAATAAGGTGGCAAGTTTAAAAGAAAGTAAGTAGGTTGAGCCGGAAGTATTATTTATTACTTTTAAATATAATCTTTAATAATTTTATTAATAGATAATTTTATCAAATATTAAATAGTTATATTTTTTTAAAAAATTATTATATTAATTTTATATTTTATTAAATTAAAATATGATATTATTATTTATTTTAAAAGCAATGAATAATTTTTAGCTAGTATACTCTTTGCATTGCTTTTTTTGTTTGTTGGTCCAATACTCTTACTTAGGGGTGAGCACATAATCTAATAAATTTGACTGAATAAAGAAATCTGATCCAATCCATTGAATTTGAATCGGATTGGATTGACATATTTTATAATCGGATTGGATTCGGATTATAAAATATACAATTTGTTCGAATCGGATCGGATTCGAATTGACAGATTTTATAATTTGCTGTAATCTGATTCAGACTGAATTACTTTTGAAATTATAAATAAATTTATATTTTATTTTTAATAAGTTATAATTAAATATTTTACACGTTTACATTAAATTATTATTTTAGATTAAAAATAAAAATAATATTAAATTTTCTATAACAATTTAATAATATTCGAGAGTATACTTTTTATTATTTTGATTATCTTATTTATAACTATAAATAAATAAATTGACTTAATAAAGTACTAATTTAAAATTTAAATGTTAATATATATTATTTTATATATAACAATAATTTAAAAATAAGTTATAATTTCAATCTGACTTATCTGATCCGGAAATTTCAATCTGTTCGAATTCAGATTAGTTCGGATTGAGTATATTATCAGATCGGATTCAGATTGAATATCTTCAAATTTATTTTGAATCGGATCAAATTCAAATTAGTAAAAAAAATTAACAGTTTTAATACGCCGCTTATTCCTACTCTTAGTATAGCTTATTCCAAATATATTATCACTCTTCTAATGGTCAAAGAGTCACTACGTAAAGTGGAATTGTTGAAGAGAGACCCGGAGGGCATAAGTAGAGAAATCTCACATTTAATATATATGGATATTGTATTCTTGTTACGGGTGTATATATTAAGGTTGGTTTAAATTGAAACTAAATTAATAATTTAGGTTCTTAAAATGTTAAACCCAACTATTTGGATTTGGTAGATTAAATTATGTGTTTTTTTTTTTTTTTTCGTCAATTTTTTATATTTTTTTAAACAGAAAAACAACTATTGCATTATATTTGTTCATATTTGTTTTAATCTTCTACTTCCTTCCCGCTGAAGGTAACGAAAGTACATAATAGCTGAGAAATTAGATAGAGATGTGTCGAGGATTCTAAGGAATGAATTACTTGTATATTTTTTACTTTTCTATTTAATAAAATTATTATATTTAAATAAAAATATATATAATATATTATATGTTCGAGTTGAATCAATTCTTACGAAAATTTTAACTTCAAGAACCCATCCAACTCATGATAGATTAATTATGCAAATTTTAAATGAAAACAAACTCAATCAAAGTGAAAACTACGTAACATGGATTGGATTAAATTAAGTTAGGTAAAATTAGATTGAATTGATTTATTTCGATTGGATTATATTGAATAGATCCAATCTTTTACGCCCCTAATTCTTATGATTATGAACTTTGTAACTACATTGTTATATACTACTTTTATTGAAAGTAGCCTATTTACTTCTACACTTCTTTTTTTCCCATAAAAATCAATTGAAAAAGTCTTTCTAGCACTATCATATGACTAAAATTATTTATGTGATATAAATCTAACGACCTTTGTATTTTAATGAATCTAATCACCGGCTAAAATATCATCCACTTAAGTAGTTTTGGTGTCTCATTGGTACAAAAAATTCTTAAATGCAACATAATTGTTGGCGTGGCGTGTAATCCACGTATCTAACATTATTTTTTTTTTTATAAAAATAAATAGTAGAGACTAATTTGTTTCACTACATAATAAAATATAATTATTGTATGCAACAATCTATCTACTGATGCCATATATATAGAGTTACTCAAATGAATTACTATGATATAAATATAAGACGATGTAGAATGTAAGGAATCTTTCTTGTAATGAATTATTATATGCATTAAGTAACATGTTAATTATTGATTGAACGTAAAGTTGAAAATGTGAGATGAAAAAGTGATTGTAAGATCGCATACTAATAAAGGTCAATTAAATTATGTCATGTAAATTGTAATATATATTAAATTGTGATGAAAAAATTTATTCTTCTTGTAATACACGCCATTGCATTTCAATTTAAAAAATTCCTTACAACCCCATTATAATTGCATTCACACTAAAAAATACATCATATAATTTATAAATACTTATAAATTTTGTCTGATTTAATAATGTAACTTGTATTTTAAAATCAATAAAAAAAATTGTTATGTTAATGGGCTTCCCTAGTGAAGATAAATAGTTCACTCTTTAATTTCAAAATTGAAATAGAGTTCCAGAAATTTGGGATATATGATATTAAATGCCTTTAGATGATAGCTCGGGAAAAATCATGGGATGATGTATAAGTATAGGAGTAATGATAGGGATAAATAAATTTATAATTATTTTTATATTTAAATTAAATTTATTATAACACATGATAAAAAAATTAAAAAATAAATAAATTATTTTTTTATTTTTGAAATTAATTTTATTATATGTATTATAATATAAATAATTTAGGTGCAAAAGTGAATATAAATTTTATGACACAACATTTTTCATAAACATATTAAATGGTTACAGTTAATTATATATATCTAGAATGATTGATTCTAACTGGTTTATGAAAAACTAATGCTGTAAACCTTTGCCAATTCTTTCATATTTTTATATTATATGTTTAACTCACAAATATATTGGGAAAAAAAATTAACCGGGTAGGTTTGTTATTATTCTTTTCTTCAAAAGAGAGAGATTTCATTAAGGGCCTTAAAAAACCCATTGATTTTAGAATTTTATCTCCTATTGTCCAACTTATTTTTTAATGGTTGGAATGCAATAAAATGTCATAAATTTGATATCTCATTTATCTCAAAACTTAATCTAAATGAGACAAATAACAATATAAAAATGTCAAAGTTTTCACTAATTTTATAATTATTCAAAATATACACTTTAATCTTATATCTTTTAAGATATATTTCTAAGGTCTTGTAATTTTTTAAAATATACACTTTAATCCTCTATCTTTTATGATATATTAAGATCCTATAATAAAGTTCTAATCATGTCTAAATATTATCTCTCTTTTTTAATAATAAATTCAAAATTTTGAAAAATAAAATACAAAAAAGTAATATTTTTTAAAAGAATATTAAAAATTTCATTTTTAAAATAATACAAGTAAATAAAAAAATTAAATTTGAATGGATTAAAAAAATAGAGAAAATTAAAGAATTAAATTTTGATTTTGATTGTTTTTATTTTATTTTTCAAAATTTCAAATTTACCCTTAAAAAAAAACTATTTAAACTTGGTTGAAACTTTTGATGAATCATAAGACTCTAAAATATCATTTAAAAAATAGAAGACTAAAATATACATTTTAAAAAATTATACGACCCTAGAAATATACTTAAAAAGATACATAATTAAATCATACTATTTGAAGAATTACAAGACTTATATAAACCATAACCCATACAAAAATGGATGATTTGCAATAAAAATTTCTTAGATTAGATCTTTTGTATCGTTTAATTCTTTAGCCTTGAAAAATGGTCAATGAAGAAAAAATATATTATTTTAATAATTTTTTTATTAAAATATTATTATTTTCTATCAAGCAATTAAAGGATGATTAAAATATGAGTCTTGAATAAAAATAAAAATAAAACTTAATATGAAATCATTTTAAAAAAATTAAAAATATTAATATTCAAACATAAAATTATTTAAATATATATTTTAAGTGTAATAAAAATTAAAAATCAGTAAAATATTAAAATAAAACTTTGACAATTAACAAATTTTTTTATATTAATTGTGATTTTATTATTATAAAATAAAATATATATTTATTTATCATTTTAATAGTAATTTGATATTGATCAAATTATAATAAATTATAAAATTTGTGAATTTGAATCCAAGCTAAATCTAAACAAATTGTATATTTTCTCATCCAAATCGGATAGATTTGATTGGATTTTTCGGTTTAAACGGATTGATCAAATTATATGTCCCCCAACATAAATTGAAACGCTAAACATATATAATCCAAAATAGTTACACATTGCCTTCAAACGTATCAATTCTTCTCTCCAATGTATGATATCCAGTTACCATAAACCTGAGAAGAAACAAAGTAAGAAAAGGCACATCTAGCCACCATTAAATTGATCGTTAAGAATCAATTAATTGGAATTATATAAGGGGTATAATGAAACTCAATGTAAGGATCCCTAACAAGCTCTAAGAACACAAAAATCAAACCACACGGCTGGTATTCTGGAGGAGAATAAGAATGTGAAACCCTACCGGCTCTTAACAGTGTAGGTTTCAAATATCTGAATATTTTTTTTTTGCTGCATAAAAAAATTAACAATATAATTTGGATGAAATGTATTTTGCAATAGTTTTTGTAAAACAATTACATTCCCTTGCAACTATAACTAGTGATGGGCATCAATTAAAAAACCACCCAAACAGGCTGGATCGGACCGAAACTAAACCTTTTAGGTCGGTTTTTGTTAGTTCAATAGGTTTGGTTCGGTTCAACTTTCTAAAAAATCGATTAAATAGGTTTGGTTAAGGTTTAGATGAAAAAAAATTATTTAAACCGAACGAAACCTATATATTTAAAACAATATTTTTTAATGTAAAATGACATATTTTCTATTTTTATTAGCATTTATATATAGCAATATTCACATATTATGATCATGATATATTTATATAAGCTTAAAATTTATTACATGACTTTAATTTTAGTAATTTTATTTAATTAATATTATGTTATAGTGCGGTTGATATTCTTATGTGTATATATATATTTTTTAATAAATATAGTAGGTCCAAACCGAGCAATTGAACCAAACAAACCGATTAGATAGGTTGGTTTGTGGTTCGGTTAGTTTTAATAAGTAGGTCAATTTTTGTTTATAAAAATGCCTAACCGATTAAATCAATTTTGTTAATTTTTTGGGTCAAAAATCAAACCGACCAACCTACTCTCATTTCTAACTATTACTGCATTACACAGGCCGGATATATGATTAATTTTAGAAGGTAGTTATCATAAATACTCTAGCAATGTGTTTAGAAATTAGCAATACTAACTTATTCATTTATTTTTTTTATTAGTAATATATGATATTTTACATTTCACAATTTTATTATTTCTATTGAAATATAATAATTAAAACTTACTAAGATAAGCTATTTTATAATGCAACTACTCGTTCAAATACAATTTTTTTAATTTCAAATCATCTTTTTATACAAGAGTTGAAAAAATTAAGAAAAATAATCTTTTAGTAAAAAAGGGGGGAATTTTTCTTGATCCAACACAACAAAATTGATTCGAATTGAATTAATTTTTCACATGTATTGGTTTAATTTAGTTATTATTTTTCAAGAATCAATTGGTCCTAATTTTACACTAAACCCAAATCAACCCGTGCATACCCCTAAACTTATCCCATCAAACAATGGTTCTCAGTTAGATGTTAAATTGAAATTCATCAAAATGAAAAGTAACTAGAAGCATTGTGTTAAAAGTGAAGTATACATCTTTCTGAAATCTATTATTAAGAGCAAATTAAACCAAACTTTTGTGTTGGAGACAATTCACGTAAGAATTCACTGTACAAAGTGAATAATAAACTACATCCACCTCACGCCAAACAACGTATAAATAAAATAAACTAAAAGGAAAAAAAAAAAAAAAAACAAAACAAAAACAAAAACAACAGTTTTCTGTTATCCTTCTTAGTACACAGTGATATATGCCTTTTTTACTTTCCTATCTATACCATACCAAACAGTGAAGCTTCTTTTCTCATCTCCTTTGGAAGTTAAGGAACTTGATGCCATAAGCAAACACAAAGAAGAAGAGAAGCACCCAACCAACATGAGCAACAACAACTGGAATGAGGAAGTCGTGATCATAGCCTAAGTTGTCCTTAAGGAACTCATCCAATCTCGTCTGTCCTATTCCGTCAACGTGAAATGTGTCCTTAATGTCGCCAAATTGAGATGCAAAAATCCCATAGATTGTCCAAGCAACTGGAGAACCCCAGTAGTACCACCTCCACCATACAGGGATTAGCTGCAACATTAAACAAACACATTCAATGTTATATTGCAGTGTAGAGAATTTTTTATATCCCATATGTTCTGTTTCGATTACAAGGAAAAGTTGGTAAGTTGGTTTAGAAAATACATACCGGCCTAGCAATGAGGAAACCGGAAAATAAGTTCCAAAAGCTGAGGAAGAAAGACATGACAATTGCAGCAATTTGATGACCCGGAGTTAAGGCAACAACCATCATTCCGTACATAGAGAAGTAGGTAAAGCACATGAATATGAAGTAGTAGAAGTACAAAAATTTGCCAACTTCCCAAGTGTAGCCGATCATTGTGTAAAGAAGAAGAGTGTAAATCATGGTCTGGATTGCAACATAAATTGTTTCAATAGCAACCTGCAGCACAAAAAATGTCCATCAAAATCCAATAAAAAATAGGGAGGGAGGGAGTGAGTTACTGTACTTATTCCATTCTTATTCCAAAAATAGCACTTAGGTCCCGTACTTATGATGTGTAACAATTTAGTTCTATTATTATTAAGAACTAACTATACATGTACAAATGACCATCTTTTATGTTTTAATTTACTTTTTTCTATTTTCCAAAAAAATTTCCTTAATTTTTAAGTGTCATTTTTGCAATAAGTGAGGACCTTGACGGTATTTTTCTCTAAAAATGTGTATATTAATGTCAGTCCAGTTATAACTTCCAATCTCTTACCTGAGCAAATGCATAAGGCAACTCCGAGTACATCCCAGCTGCTCTTTCACGGTAGAAAACAGTTCTCTCAACAGAAACTACAGGTTGAACAGCAGAAGCATTGCTAGCTCCAAGGAAAAGAATGGCAGAATAGGTAGCTCCAAGAAGATTAATCAGGTCTTTTTGTGTGGAGCTGTTTACAAAATACCATGCAATTTTGAGTCAAACAAATGGAATTTCTAAACTAACAAACGGACTTGTGTTGTATTGTATGGATAGACTTACTATTTGTCTCCTTTGCCAAAGAAGATGATACCAAACAAAACACCAATCATAACTGTCATGAAGAACCTTATAGCATTGAATTTCGAGTTCCTCCAGTATGACTTGTGTTGTTTCCAGAAGCAAGCATTGCATTGTGTTACAAAGGATTGAGAGTATTGGGTGGGAAAGTAGAGATCTTTGGATCCGGGTTCTGGAGTACTTAGCTCCTTGATAAGTTCCTGATTTCTCCTGAATAAGTGGAAAAACAATGAAGCAGAAGATTAATACAAAAATTAAAGGATAGATCAAGCTGATGAGCGAAAAGAATCTGTGTATTTATAAATTATACAAACCTATAGAGATCAGAGTTGGCGTAAATTTCTGCAAAATCAACATTTTGTTGAGCCTCAACTGCAGTAGAGGTTACGTCCAACATCCACGTAGCAGGATTGTAACCCTCTTTGATTTTGGGAACTCCTGGTACTGCCTGCAAGAGGTTTTAACTTTCAGTCAAACCTTCTTAACTATTATACTCGAAAATCATGTAGATCGAAAAATCTGGTTTCTAAAACACACCTCAAAGTATTCAACAAGCTCGTGCGATTGTCGGCCAAGTGGTCCAGCATAAATAACTTGTCCTCCTCTTTTCATCAAAAAGAGCTGCAAAGTAACGTAAATTCCATTTGTAAGATACTCACATGAAGTATAGAATAACATGCATATTGTAGTAATGGAAACTCTATTATACCTCATCAAATGCTTCAAAGATGTCAATGCTGGGCTGATGAATTGTACAGACAACAGTTCGTCCTGTATCAACTGTATTTCTTACAGTGCGCATAACAATAGCAGCTGCTCTAGCGTCAAGACCTGACGTTGGCTCATCCATAAAAATGATCGAGGGATTAGCAACCAACTCTACAGCAATTGTTAGCCTCTTGCGTTGCTCTGTGGACAATCCATCAACTCCTGGAAGACCAACTAAAGAATTCCTTAATGGCTTGAGTTCAACCAACTCCATCACCTCTTCAACAAACATCTGCAAGGAATAAAAATCAGAGTCAACTTCTTTTTCCATTAAATTCTCAAAATATAAATTAATTCAAATTTCTTAAGTTTATTAGAAATAGAAAATTTGCGCATATTCAGGTGTTGAATGACAAAAGAATTACCTTTCGTGTTTCCTTGTTGATATCTGCAGCGAGTCGCAGCCAGGCAGAGTACAGAAGTGACTCGTAGACGGTAACATAAGGTGAATGGATGTCATTCTGTTCACAGTAACCGCTGACTCGAGCAAAAGTGGCTTGGTTTTTGGGGTAACCAGAAATGCTTATGCTACCTTCTATATATCCTCCAGTTTTTCTTCCTGCTAAGACATCCATCAAGGTAGTCTTACCAGCACCACTTACACCAACTAAGGCTGTCAGAACACCTGGCCTGAATGCGCCACTAACATCTCTAAGCAATTGCAATCTATCATCAGTAACCCCAGAAGCCTTCATTTCCTGGAAAGCAAAAACAAGGAATTCTACTTTAGAGAGATCCAATTTACGTTCAAACTAAGAATTGACATAAAATTATATGGCTTTGAGAAAAATGCTACGAAGTTCACAAATGAATCAATAACAATCTTCTGACTTTCTTTTATATGTGATGTTTCTTTAAAATATAATATTTCAGACTCGAAAAATAATCCTCAGAAGTAATTGACACACCGCAGGCATATCCACATAGTAGTTCACGTGATTGAAAGCAAGTGAAAGAGGTTGGAAGGGTAAAACCATTCCTCTTCTGGCTTCATTTGGAGCACTTTCTATTCCGGAACTTCCAACATTTCTAACTTGCATATCAATGCCTGTAAATTGTTAAATTAAAGAAAATCAAATAACCTGATAGCATTAAAATCAAAAAGAATCGTGATATGCAAAGTCCTTAACCAATAACCATTTCATAGGTGTGTGTGTTGAACAAATGCTTCTTGCATGCCCATAAAGATCCAAATTAGACACCAAAAGTATATGTTATATTACTAATACTGACCTTCTGAATTAGATCCAGGTCGGCGCTTCTTGTCCTCAGAGTCATCATCCACAATCAAAGTTTTAGTTTCACCAAAGGCTGAAAATGAATGAGTCAAAAGGTTAAAACTAGACAACATTTGAAGCATTCTCAAAAGATAAAGGCTTGTTACTCACGACTCAGATAGGTCAATGCTGCAGTGAAAAGAACATTGAACAGAAGAGTAAACCCGAAGAGAGCAGCAATACATATCCAATACCAGTACTCATCGGTGTAGAGACCTCTTTGCTTCAGAAGGACCTTTCCGACTGTGGAGTTTCCGACAGGCTGGACCAAGTGAATGAAATATCATAAGTTCATACAGTTCCTCAATTTATTTGGGTACTCAAACTAGTCAGCTTATATAGTTGGAACTTGGAAGCAAATAAATGCTAACATGTGAAGGATATTAAATACTTAAAATACCGCAAACTTATGGGATTTGGAAACTTACTTTGCTCCATCTATCATCAAGAAACTCATTGATAGCAATTGCATTTTGGCCATACATCATAGGAGAAACATAGTAGCCCCATATCATATATGGCTTAATGTCATCTGCATATGAAAATGAAAATGTATTATATTTACGAAACTTACAAGATATTTATGAAACGGGTGGAAAAGGTCAATTAGTTTATCAGATTGCTAACCTTTAGCAACAATGTAACCACCAAGGACAAACACCAACAGCAATGTAAAAGAACCAATTGTGTTTGCTACCACCTCTGTTCTTCCAAGGGCAGCAATGAAACGAAACAAGGAGAGTGCCATTTGATGTACGCCAAAGAAAGCCAAGAATTGTTTGAAAAACCTGGATAGATAGAAGACATGTCAAAAGACAAATGACCATTAGATTGTTTAATTAGTTTTCACCGTTGACTGCCATCACTTGATCAACAAATTGAGAAAGATATTGGTTTAGGACTTACCTAGTGGCAGAAGGTGCAAACCCAATAGTATAGTATGTGAGAGCAATCCATATCCCTGCCTCCATAAATGAAATTGGAATCCTAAGGACCCAAATTGGCAAGGAAAAAGCCCAGCCAGGGTAAAACAAGGAGTCCCGCTGTTTATAGAACACAGGAAGCCTAAAGACTGTCATAGCTAGCTCTTGCATCCCATTGAACATAACATTAATAAGACTGAAAAACAATGCTCCCCAAAATTTGGCTCCATCTCTCACATCACCAGTTTTCATCTCTGTTCTTAAAAACACAGTGAAAGCAATGGTGGCCATGATTGTTATTTGGGTTGTCTTAAATATGTATATAAAGTTGTTTCTCTTCATAAGCATCCATTCCCTTGCAAAACAAGCCTTAAAGAGCTCCTTATTTGAGATTCCAAACTTTTCCTTTACTAATGCTGCAGGATGGGCTGTTCTTTTGTCAAAAGGAATTCTTAAATCTTCTAAAAGCCGTTGGCCAATGTGAAAAGAGTTGAAAGCACGAGAAAACTCAGGCGATGAGATATATCTGTAAGGTTGGTCCCTTCTATACCAGTATTGTTCTTGGTCCATCTTGGAAGTCACCTCTTGCAGAAAATCTGCTACACCTTTCCTATCCGGACATTTGAACCCCATGTATTCAAAGAATTCGAGAACATTCTCTCGTGGGCCTTGATAGACAATCTGCCCCTCAGAAAGAAGGATAATATCATCAAAAAGATCATACGTCTCAGGTGCAGGCTGTAACAATGAGATGACCATTGTCACATCCATGATATGAACCATCTGCCTCATAAACTTAATAATCTGGAAGGTTGTGGAACTGTCCAACCCTGTTGATATTTCGTCCATGAAAAATGCTTTCGCTGGTCCAACCAACATTTCTCCTAAAAACAACAAAGCCATATCTAATCAGAGTTGTCCTTATTTAAAATCACAATAAAATATGAATAAACTCAATGGATGTCTCAGCCTTACCAGTAGTTACACGCTTCTTTTGTCCACCGGAGATACCCCTTCTCATATCATCCCCCACCATGATGTCTGCACAGATATCTAATCCAAGAATCTGAAATGTAGTAATAAAGATGTCAGATTCGTACTTATAGAAAGATAACAAGTATTAAAACCTCAAAAGTGAGAAGACAAAGACAAACCTTAAGAACATAGTCTGTGATCAAACTGGTTTCCGCGCCCTCCATAGACGTGGCCTTCATGAAAGCATCAATCTCAGGATCTGGTTTGATACCTGCTGCTTTCTCTCTTCTAGACAGCTCCACCAACATGTCATATCTAGTACCAACTCCCAAGCATCGTCCAGCAAAATCCAATGTTTCACGGACAGTCATTTCACCATAATGAAGATCATGTTGACTAATGTAAGCAGATGTCCTCTGAGGTACAAATTCTTGAAATTCATGACCACAGTATGTGACAGTTCCAGATACCTGATTTAAAGCCAATATCATATTAAAACATATTGAATGAAAAAACCAATATAGTAAGTAGACTCAAACCAATATGGCTTGGAGACAAAGAGAAAAGAACAAACCCTTAAATCATCACCCAACTTCCCAGCAAGTGCTTTTAGAAGTGTTGTTTTTCCTGAGGCAGGTGGCCCAAGGAGGAGAGTCATCCTGAAAGTAGATAGATAAAAGCATTAGCATCAAAGTGATTCACAACCCACTAAAATTTTACTGCAAATAAACACACTTTTCAATCATTTCTTTGGTGTCCAACTATGAACATACCTTGATGGCCTCACTATACCGCTCACATCTCGAAGTATATTAACAACTCTTTTCTTTGATGGTGTGAGTCCAATCATTCCGACAACCCCCTATCACAAATCTTGCAATTAGAAAACAGAGAATGTGCAAGCAGAGAACTATAAAAATAAGAGATAAATAAAGCATTAGTATATATCTCCAAAGTACATACCTCTATGAAGTTCATAGAGGAATTTAGCAGAGTTGGAAGTGCTCTTGTGCCAACATATGCGTCTCCCTCAATTACTAAATTCTGGAATCGAACTTCAACTATGGGAATCTCAATACCAACCCTGATTCCAAGAAAATAGAGAAAGAAGAAGTTAAAATCAACAATCAATTCATAATTAAGCATCAGAAAATTGATTTCCAAAAAAAATGTAGAAAACAAGTTCTTATGAACTATATATTCTCTTTAATTGTTTAAAAACAGTAATTACTAATTACGTCTACACCAAAAGCAAAAGTTGTATTTAGAAAACTCGTTTAAGATCCCTTTAATGCAAGCCCCAGATTAAAGATTCAGACAAATCGGCAACACAACCAAACAAATTAAGTCAAAGCTCATATCTTTAACCAATTGAATCCAAAAACCTTTTTTCTCAATCTTTGCATCCACTTTCTCAGAACCCAAACACAACAAAATTCGGAACTAAATGATAAATATTAATCAAAGCTAGATTAAAGGTACCTGTCGTTTCTAGCCCTGAGCCTCTTCAAGAACTTTTCATTATCATCTTCAACAACCTTAAGTATACTCTCCATCAACTGCTTTTTATCCTGAGTACCAAGCTTTGTGACATCAACCTCTTCATGTAAAACCCTTCCTTTGCTAGTCACTTGAGTCAACATGCCTGTTCTCATTCTATCATAAGTGGGCAACCTTTCTATGGCTGCCCATTTCAACTCCTCTTCATCGTTACGAATGCTCTCTCTTCCACTCCTCTGGAACACATCTGGTGCATTCCACATCTCTCTCACACTCGTCGACCTCCAACTCCTCCGGCTACTTGACTCCCGGGACAAGTCATCTCCGGCCAACGCGGCCGCTGCCATCTTTACCTCAAAAAAGTACAATCAACTTGCTCAAAATCCAAGCTTTCCAAAATGGGTTGCTAATAAATCACTAACTTCTAGTACCCAATATCAGAAACTTCTGAAATCAACGATCCCAATATAAAGACCAATCAAAAGATGACCTCTGGATCAAAAATACACATAAAAAAAAAAAAAAACGGGTTTTCCCTTTCACAAATTCCTCCACTTGTTGAGAATTAGTTAGAAAGAGAGAGAGAGGGGGAGACAGAGAGAGATTTTTGAGAGGAGCTTGGCTCAGAGAAGTCAGAGTTTTATAGTAGTATAGATTGAGCACTTTGCTTAAGAGGAAATTGTCTACCTTTGTAGAGCTGTTTGTCAATTATTATTTTTTTTAAGTCCTTGGTCAAACTGAGACCACGATTGTTTACCGCGGATGGCTAACTAAAATATTGAAATATATCTAAGAGTGATCCTAAGCTTTGCCCGTTTTCTGATTATGTGCAACCTCTAATTTTGGACGGTTAGATTGTAAATTAGTAGTCAAAAATGGAGGGATTGACGTAGTTGTCATATAATCGGACGGGTGAAAATAAAGAAGCGTGTTTATTATTGGTATGTTTTGATGCTATTGGACAACAGTGTTGACAAAGCGTGTGCCTAGTGGGTACTAACGAATCGGTCGGATACCGTATTTTGCTGACGGCTGACCGTAAAGAAGGTTCGTTTCGACGACAAATTTATTTCAATTTTCCTTTTTCTTTTTTTTATTTTTTGTTCATTTTTATTACACAGTATCTATAAATAGACTAAACTCTTGAGCTTTACGGAAAATTTCATGCTGCGTTCTAACCTATTTAGATCTCTTTAAAAAATCTTAGGTTACATTCATATTAATTATATTATAATATATAATATAATTATTTATAAAAAATTAAATTATTTTTTATTTTTCAAAATGATTTTGACGTGTATACAAAATTGATTGCGCTTGACCCTATGAGGTTTTTCTTTTTTTTTTTTTTTATAGATATTTTAGAACAAGACCCTACATTTACATCATTGGTAATTTGATATGGGTTAAACAACAAAATAACTTTTTTGGGTTAGTTTAGTTTCTTTTAAGTTAAATAGTATTAATACAGTAATTATTACTTAAGTAACAAATTTTAAAAAAGTCTTATTTATTAGTCAACAAAGATTTGATTTTATTGGAGGAAAAAAAATGTCATATTTAAAAAAAATTTAAAATAAAATTTTATATAATAGTTTAGAAAATTTTCATTAGACAAAGACCCAATATTTAATCCATTTAAATTTATTTACAATTTTATAAATAAAAAATTTCATATTTGAAATTTTATATAAAATTTAGAAAAAATTTATTAAATAAAGTCAAATCTTTATCGTCAATATTTATTCCCTTCAAATTTATTTACAATTTTACAAATAATTGTATAATACAATTAGGGTATAATATTATTAGGGGTGAACATATATGGGTTGGTTTGGGTTTAGACTAAAATTAGAACCAATCCAATATGATCGGTTTTTTAAAAATAAGGACAGGACCGAATCGAACCAAAAAATTTAAAAAATCAATCCAACCCGAACCAAATTTTTTTGTTTGGTTTGGGTTGGTTAAAGGAATTTTCTTCTTCTTTTTATGGTAATGAATTTTGTTTATTAAATTTTTTTAAAACTCTTGTATTATATATAATTTCTAACATTTTTAATGTTAATTTTATTATAATACTTAAATTTAAAAATATAGATATTGATCATTTATCTAATACCATTATTCATATCAAATACAAATTGCAAGAAAAATTTAAAATTAAGACAAATAAGCAATAAAGAATATTAATCAAATACCTGACAAAATTTACTAACTTTCAGATCCAATAATATTGTTCACCAATGTTATTCGTGCAATAAAAACTCTACCGACAAAAATATGAAATATGATGTAATTATAAATTTATAATGGATAAATAATTAAATAATATCAAATTAGTGTATCACGTGAATAAAAGATAAAATAAATTAGAGTACTTGGTAGTGAAGTACTTGCACGAATTTCGTTTAAATATTCAAACTGTAATGACAAAAATGAACAAAACTTATTTATCTCTCACTAACAAAGTAGAGGACAAATTTTTCTAAAATATTATCGAAAATAAAAAAAGTTGTCCTCAACATAACTAATTAACAACAAATAACAAATCAAAATATATAAATTCAAATTTTTAGTACATATAAACTACAGTATATTACAAAATAGAGAATATGAATAAAATACTTAAATTATCCAAGAAAAAACATAAAAATAAAATAAAATTTCAAACATGTTCCAAGCTCCCATATTCTAATATATTAATAAAACATAAATATTATATTAAAATCATTGATGTCGCCAACTCGCCATTGAGGTATGTTATTTTCCAAACATGTCTACAAAAATATAAAAATTAAGTGTCAACTATGAATTAAATAAATTAAATTGTAATGATTATATAAATATTTAAAAATATAAATATCTATAATATAAATATAAATATATATATGGGTTGGTTCGGTTTTTTTAAGATTTTAATAAATAAAAATCAAACCAATTTAATATTAATCGATTTTTTATTATAAAGAATCGAACCAAACCAATAAAATTTAAAAACTAATTTTTTTGAGTTAGGTTGGATTAAATTAGATGGAATGATTTAATTCTATATTTTTTTTTCATCCCTAAATATTATCGTACCATTAACAAAAATTGACTTTTTACTTTTTTAGTATCCAAATGTGAGATTTCATTCAATGCCAAACCAACACACTGACAGAGTACATAATACATAAACAATTAAACAGACTTTAACATTTTAGTTAAAATTATTATCAGATTTAAAAATATTTATATTTGATTATTAAAAATTAAAAATAAATATGTAAAAACTAATTTTAATTTATACAATTAATTAATTTTATAACAAAATAATTTGTGATATTATTTAACTAGTGTTCTATTTTAAATGAGGATAAAAAAAACTGTATAATAATTTAGTATATTGATAATCATAATCAAAAAAATTTGGGTTATATGTTGTCATGACCCCCTATTTATTAAAAATCTGATATGACCCCCTTCACTTGATTTTTTTACATATTATGACAAAAATGCCCTTAATAACCCCTCAGTTGGACAACTGTCCAACTCACCTCAACAGAGTTGGACATGTGTCCAACTGAAAACTAAAGGAGTATATTTTAGAGGACACATATGTCCACTCGTCGGAGCTCAGTTGGACGACTGTCCAACTGATGAAATTTTGACCGGCCGGCGACCCCTCTCGCCGGAGCCGAGTTGGACACATGTCCAACTAGAATGCCCAGAATAACCCCTCAGTTGGACGTATGTCCAACTCACCTCAACAGAGTTGGACGTATGTCCAACTCACCTCAACAGAGTTGGACATGTGTCCAACTGAAAACCAGAGAGATATATTTTAAAGGACACATATGTCCACTCGCCGGAGCTCAGTTGGACGACTGTCCAACTGATCATATTTTGATTGGACGGCAACCCCACTCGCCGGAGCTCAATTGGACACATGTCCAACTCATCCCAACAAAATTGGACGCATCATTAATAACCGTATTAAATAAATATGCCAACAAGACAGACATTAAATAAAATCACACCAGATTAACAATAACAATATCAAACTTATTGAAATCAGTTGAGCTTCAAACTTTTTAGTCAACTTTGATTTATAATATACACTGAAGTCAAAAACCCATTTGATTGAATTTTCCAACAACAAATACATTAATTGGAGCACTAATAGTTACAGAGTCGTGATGAACTAGAAAATTTACCAATTTTGATTCATCCTTGAACTGGAGATTTCAAGCTCAAGCCAAGGATCGTGGTTCTGCAAGAATTTAGGTGAACTGACCGGAAACAAAGGCAAAAGCTGAGGCTCAAAACCTCTTGGAGTATTCATCGAAGATGGGTGAAAGTAAAACCCCTTCTCTGTAATTGCTCTTTCTTCTTCCGATGAATTCCTTTCCATAGGTGCTGTAACTCGTAGATTTCTCTGGATGATTCTGTATCGCCATCGGAACTCATTGTTAACTCATCCCCAACAACGTCAGACTCGTTCGAGAAGTCTAGATTCGCGAACGATTAATTGACTATTGTATTGCTCTGGTTGAATGTTTAGACGGCTCACAACGTCGAGCATCGTAGCTCGATTAAGTAATTGCTCGATTGCCTCAGGTGGATCGACGATGATTGAATTTGGGTATTTGCAGATCGAGAAGGAGAAGAAGACAGTAGAAAGAAAAGGGTAGATGTGGAATTTTAAAAAAATATAGCAACTAGGGGTTATTGTAGAATATAATTAATGAAAGGGGTCTATCACAGCCTATTTCTCAAAAAATTTTACATATTATTTTAATTAAAATTTTCATAATTCTCTAATCATAACAAAATTAGTATTTATTTAATAATTTATATTAGGGAGCGTGGCCATAGAAGTCCCTTAGATTATGTCATGTATGTCATTTGGTCCCTTAGATTATAAGTGGTGTCATTTGGTCCCTTAGTTTTAGAAAAAGGGGCCAATTAAGGACAAAACACATGATTTTAATGATTTTTTAATTAAAATATTATTTTTTAAAAGGTCAATTAATGAAAAATTGTATTATTTTAATATTTATGATATTAAAATATTAATTTAAAAAATAATATTTTAATTAAAAAATCATTAAAATCATGTATTTTGTCCTTAATTGGCCCCTTTTTCTAAAACTAAGGGACCAAATGACACACATGACATAATCTGAAGGACCTTCATGACACTTTTTTCTTTAATATTGACTTTGAGTAAGTGTATCAAAATTAAATTATTTAATTTTAATTCGTTAAATTAAATAATTAATATATTTTAATAAAAAATATATGATACTTAATTTGGTGAGAAAAGTAAAGACGCGTTAAAACTTAAAAGTAACATTAGAATCAGGGAAGTTTAATACCCAAACAAGGTGATTCTTACTAGCTTAGCTAAGGAGTGTGCTACTTCATTGTCGTATGAATGCCTCCATAGCCATAGCCAACACAGGGTGGATCCACCCTCCATAGCCATTAGCCAACAGGGTGATTCTTAGCTTAGCTTAGCTAAGTTTCCACCAACAGGGTGGATCCACCCTGCATAGCCAAATGAATGCCTTCTCGTATTAAAAACAGTTCTGCAGTGGCATAACAATTGAGAAACCAGGCTTGAAAAGTGAAGCAGAGAATTTTACACCCCCAATTGAATCCCGCAGAAGACACGCAATCCCAATTATTGCGATCCTTGTCATTGGCACTATCAACATTTCGAACCCCTACAGGAGGCGGCATCCACTCAGTTCATTAGTAGCCTCATGAACTCAGTTTAGTAGTTTCACGTCTTCTCAGTAATAAATATATGCACGACTAAAAGGCTCAACTCCTTAACAGACATAATGGAAATAAAATAAGCAAGCAAATTAGCAGCAGAACCACTAGCCAATGGTTTATGAAAAGTCGCATAAGCGGTATCCTATCCCCAATACGCCACCTGAGCCCCTTGCATGTTTAGCAAATATAGATAAAAATTAGAACAAATATCAATTCTTTAAAAATGAGAATCAAGCTAATAAATTTGAAATATCAATCCAACTTAAATTAATTTTTTGAGTTGGGTCAAGAAAACTTCCCTATTTTACTAATAAATTTTGTTTATTAATCTTTCTATTGATTTTGTTTATTAATCTTTCTTTTTTTAACTCTTATATTATTATAGTTTCTAATGCTTTAATTTTATTATAATTCTTAAATTTAAATAATTAGATTTTGTTGAATCAAATTTATGTTCGGCCTTCATTTTTTGTTACATCGACCTGTACCCGTGTTACTATTAAACTACATCAGAAAGTACGACACTAGAGGTATTGTATCATTTTCAATACTTAAGTCAGGCAAAGATAGTAAGTTCAAAGAAAATTTTTAAGTAGGAGCCTATACGCGTCCCTTTTTCAGTTGTGAGACTTTATTTATAGGGTTGAGACGGATGATATTTTTGAAAATAAGTCGTATTAATTAATATTTATTATTTAATAATAATATAAATATCTTACTATTAATATGCACTATTTAATAAAGAGTTATCTGACTGTGTGCTAACTGTAGTATTTGACTTTTTAATTGATGACGTTTTTTTTTTTTTTTTTTTTTTTTTTTTAAAAGGGGCTCTAAAGTCCCTTTCTTTTTTATTAATATAAAGAAAACACACTCACGCACCCGGTGGATTCGAACTTGGGTTCCAGGTGGGGGAATTGACTTTTTAATTGATGACGTTGACTAATCAAATGGTACCCCGCATACCTAATTTTATTTTTACCTAACATATTTTAATCGTTTACCTAATATTATTATCTATATCAATCATAAAGTGTAAAAAAGATTTAAAATTAAGACAAATATACAATAAGTAATAGTAATGACTTATCTCGCAAAATTCATTAATTTAAGTCATCTATAACGCATGGATAAGAAAGAAAATAATACAAAGTATATGATCTAAAAGTTCTTAAATGAATTTCAATTAAATATCCAAAATCTAATAGAAAAAATAGGCAAAATTTGTTTATCTCGTACTAACAAACTAAAAGACTAAATTTAATTTTAAAATATTATCAAAAATAAAAATGATTGTTTTCATAAATATAATTAAAAATATAACAAATTAATAATAAATAATAAAATAAAATATAGAAGTTTAAATTTTTAGTACATATCGTCTATTATAAAATAGGGAATGTAAGTAAAAGGTACATAAAAAAAAATACAAAAATGGAAACTAAACAAGAGTGGCAAACAATGACTACTGAGAGGAGATTGTGAACGCGAGAGGCAGAGAGAGGTGAGAAAAAAATTAAGAAAGTTGTATAATTTGATGTATTAGATTTTGTGAGGATTTGAAGGATCACAAAAATCTAATAAAAAATTATATTTTTAAATATAATTGTATAATATAATAATATAAATTTAAATAATAAAAATAATAAAAGGCAAGAGTTAGTTCAATTTTTACAATATTTAAAAAAATAAAAATTAAATTAAATTAAATTAAATTAATATTAATTGATTCTTTAAAATGATAAATCAAACTGAATTTATAAAATTTCAAAACTAAACATTTTTTAGTTTGAATAGTTTGAATTAGAATGGTTGCGAAAAGTTTTGAACACCCCAACTAGCAAGTACCTCTCCCACATAAAACCCTTTAATATAGGAGATGTAGCTGGTAAAATATCTGAATCCTTAAAATATTTAGATTGGAGCACACAAGCAGCAAGGATGTGTAATAAACGCGCCATACCTATTTAGGCAATAATGCTTGAAAGTAAATATCTAATGCAACTTTCGTTTATTTATTTTTCGCTATAGCAACAAAACTTCTTCGGGCCATTACTATTACTATGACAAATAAGCTTACATATTAAATATTAAACAAAGATAAAACCACGTACACATAGTAGGATTGTGCTCATTGAATGAGTGAAATAATTTGCGAAAAATATTTATCTAAATTATTAGTATGTAAAATGTTTATTTAATTGCCTATCACTCCGGCCGGAGGAAAAGTGGGACCACATATCTTATTTGATGTGAGGTCGAATTTTTTCTGTAATTTAAAGTTATTATTTATTGTGTATTTTAAAATTAATTGTATAGATACATAAATTTAAATATATTTTTACAATTATATTATGATATATAATAAAATTATTTAAAAATAAATAAATAAATTTCACGATTTGTATGTTAAAAAGTTGAGACCCTGAAAGGTTGAAACAAAAATTACCGGAAATGGTAATAATGATGAAAAGATTAATGGTATTGAAAAAGTGTGTATAACAAAACGAGGAAATAATGCTACTCTATATAATCAACGCCTTCTAGAAACTATAAAGGGTATCACTTTCCAAGAAATTCGCTTATTCAGTACTCTTCCACTTTCTGTTTTTCTTATTTTTTTTTTTTATGGGAACGCATTTATTATATTCACTTTCCTGAGGAGTATTGTAGACTAGTTGTTGACAAGTTGTATCTTAGAAAACAAATAAGTGTTTGGCAATTTCTTGGGTCCATCTCCAGAGTATCATTTAAGATATATATATATATATATATTGTCAGTGATTGTATTGAATTTTCCAACTCTATCTAAGGTATGTATATTTTGAACAGGGGAACTTGCTTGGAAAATGCTTAAATTTTCAAAGAATATTAACCAAGAGTCTAAGACGCATTTATGAGTTCATACTTCAGAGAACAGTTATAAATGTGGGTACAGAAGCAGCTAGTTCATATATTTATTCTAAAAAATCCCAATATTTGAAATCAAAAAATATAATAAATTATGTAAAAAAATTGTGATAGCTAACCATTTTTCTATTATCTAATTTTAAAGATGTAATTAAATTCAGATGAAACTGACTATTCCCAACCCGAAACTTTATATATGTTTGAATCTAGCTCAAGCCAATCGCCTATTATTAGAGAAAATTAAATCTTTACGTTTGACGAAAAGATAATCTTATGAAAAAATTTATATAATTAATATAACATGATAATATATTTTATAAAATAATTTTTATTTTATTAACACTTTGTGTAAGTTATTTTTGATAAAATATATTTAAGCCTTAAATTTTTACTATTTTAAGTTATTAACTTGTATATAAAAAACACAAATATTTTTAAAAAATAAAAAATTTCACATTTTAAAAAAAATATTATAAATATTATCCCATTTTATATAAAATTTTTTTTTATTAAAAGGTTTATATAATTTTTGTGCAGTTTGATATAATATATAAAACTGCTAGGAACACTCTTCAGTACATTTCCTTAGTCATCATTTCACACGTGTGATGTTAAGATTCTAAAAAGAAAAGTATATTTACGTCAACTTATTACGCACATAATACTATTTTAACTTAATATCATTATATAATAATTTGATGAAAATAAAAATGCTCTTATAAAAATAATGAACTAATTTTCGTTTAATTAAACGTTTACTCCGTCATGACACATTTCACCATTTTTTTTTAAATAATATTACACGATTTATATATTCTAATATCAAATCCTAAGACCTGAACTTATATTTTGTATGCTACATAATGAAATTTGGGTCTCACAAATATCAACTATTTAAGTAGACAAGTGTACAATGGAGTGTAAAAAAAAGTGTTAGATAGCTTCCCTAAAAGGAAAAGAAAAAAAGTCATTTTTTAGACTGAATTTACATGTTAATATAACCATGTAAGTTGACGTAGAAATTTAAGGTATTTTTGTATGCATTATATTTTGGAGTTAGGTCCTAAATAGCATACAATATATACATAAATAAATTTGTCTAAAAATATATATTATTAATTACATAATATATATATATATACGTAGTATATAATTTACAGACTGTATATAAATTAAATACGTAAATTTTAGGTATAACTAACATGTTACTTTTAGATTAAATTATTTATAAATTAATATATTCCAAATTTTATAATTTTGCATGAGTAGAGTTGAGTCTATTGTCGTTGTTTGTCACTTGAGTTTGTCAATCACGCAGTACTTAAGAATGCATTCTGTAAAATAATAAAAAAAAAAAATTAATCTTAGTAATTTTTATAATAGTTAAATTTTTCTGCCTAATAAACAAACTTATGTTCTAATTTTAGTGCCATTTAATTAGCTTTAATATATTTTTATTGTTCTTAATCATCTGTTGATATTGACCAATGAATGTAATTAATTACAGCGACTTATCAACAGAAAAGTACGAGCGGGTCAATATGTCCAATTGTATCTGAATCTAAAGGAAAATAATGGTAAATTGAAAACTTAAACAAAGCCGAAATCAAAGTCAATCACAAAAAGAAAAGAAAAGAAAAGAAAAAGTCAGAGCATACGAATGTTAACCTTCATTATACTTTATTACCTTACACTCAGTTTACAGTCATTAAATTCATTGCAATGGATTAGAATTAGTAAAATATATTTTGAATATTTTTTAAATAAATATACTATTATGCACCAGTAAGTAACTTGGGCTCGAAAAAGAATAAATCTTTTTGTCTACAATATTTAAAAAATTTTTGTAATTTAGGTGGTAAATTTTTTAATTTTTATACCTAAAAATCAAGTTTAAATATCATACATGTATATATGTGTTTTCTCTCGTTCTTAAAACAAAAGAAACTTTATTGCCCCTGTTAAAAAAAAAAAAAAAAAAAACTTGGACATTTAAATAAATTTTATATCATTAGCTTCTTGGAGCAACTTAAATTATATGATGATTATTATAAATTCTCCCCTATTTCTTTTAACATATTAAAATATCTAATTAGACTATATTTTCTGGTTATTATACAAACTTTGAAGTATTTAAGTTTTTATTGAACATTTTTGAAATTTTTTTTTTACTAAACATTCGAAATTAACTAGAAAAATTACCAAAAAATAACACCCTAAAATTTATAATAACAAAACTAGCACCCCAATGACATTGAATGTTTAATTTAAACGTTTAATATTGAACAGATCTAAACTACCGTCGTTTAATTCTAATTGAATTATTGTTCAAAAAAATATATATAGCAATCATTTTTTTTAATTATGAAAATATAAATTTGAATATAAGATGGTGGTATTTTTGTTACTATAAATTTTAAAAAGTGTTATTTTTATTATTTTTTTCAGTTAATTATTTAGGTGTATATATTAAATAAATACCCCTGCATCATGTATTTTTTTTATTCAGATTTCATTAAAGTTAAAGTACACAGGTGAACGCTCATCAAATAGTATAACAAAACATCATATATGCTGTCAGGAGTCTAATTATATATTTTCCACATACAAGTGATAAAAAAAATATTTGTCCTACAAAAGAACTTACAAAAGAAAGCACTACATTAAACTAAGAGTCCATCTACTTTCTATTTTTCTTTATATTATATATATATATATATATATATATATAAGAATCCACGAAAAATATATTTATATTTGAGAATATTTTAAAAGAGAATACTTTTTAAGATATACTTTTGTTTTTTACTCTCTTACTATTTTAAAGCACATATTTATAATTAAAAAAATTATATTTAAAAATATAAATATTACTAAATTTTAATAATTTTTACAACAAATGATCATTTGAAATTTAATATTTAAATTTTTTTTAAATTATGTATATTATTTTTAAATATGTATTTAAATAAATTTAATTTTTTTAACACATAATTTATTTTTAATATAAGTTATTAGTGTATAAAACTTAAAAGTCAAAGATTGTCTACCAGAAAAGAAAACTGCCGATATAATAAATTAATAATCAAGCACTTGTTTTCATTTTCCACGTGCTTGAATATTATATAATTAATTAGTGGCATATTAATCACAAGGGAGGGAAAAATTTTTATAGTGTTGAGACCGCGAATATAGCAAAAAAGATATAAATATAAATTGGAGGTGGGTGCAAGGGAGAAAAAAACCAAAGTGTTAAATTTTATAAAATAAGGAGTGAAAAATTTAAGTCTATTTTTAAAAAAATATATATATTTACTTTTTATTTTTTTAAGAAGTGTCAATCTAAAACCTCTTTTATTTTATTAATAAAAAGAAAATATATTTACACATTTGAATAAAATATAAATTTAAATTTTTAATAAGAGATTAAAAATTCTATTAATTGAATTACTAGAAATTTTCACTCAATAAAGGAAAAAAAGTTTCCATTCCCGGGACAATCTTGATTTTCAAGATTCCTGTAGAGAATTAAACTAAAATTAAATAAAGAAAAATAAAACGACAAAATGCTTTCACATGTCCAACTATATATATATATATATATATTTGATACTTTATGCATTGATTTAGTGTTCGTATATTAAATAGGCCATCATGTTAAGTAGTTTACTCGTGACCATTATTATTATTTTAGATTAAAAGTTTAGATTCACTACAAATTACATTTTTTTTATTAAATTATATTAACTATTTAATTTAATAAATTAAAATTAAATAATTTAATTTTAATAAGTTTATAGACTATTTATGGGCTAATGAATTAGATATAAATTTTATTGTTGATCATTATAGCATTTTCTCTCTATATGAAAGAGAGACAATAATCCATTGAAGAACTAAGACGATTTACTTAAGAAAGATCACAAACCATTTTGTTACAAAAATCAATTAGTTTATATAGATTTAGATATGCTTCATCATATTTTTCTTTAATTTTTAATGATCTGATATGAATGTTTTTGGATCTGGTAATCGTTATCAATAAAATGTTAATTTCTAATGCGCCAATTATTTTTAAGAATTTTCTCACACTAGAAATCATTAGAATTATATATCTTGATTCAGAATAATCTCTCCTCTTTATTGAGACAGTAGTTATATATATATAAGTATTTACAAATTACAGCTGTCTAATGAGACAAAGTTTGACACTCTGCGATATGTTAATCAAATTTAACATTATGCAGACTGTCGAATTTCTTACAAATGACGTATGACTTGTGATACACATGAAGAGTCAGAGGGTAATAGTGATTCACCTCGTACATACGATGTCTTTTGATATGAACAATGTTATTTTACCCCATTCATACGATGTCATTCGATCAGCCAATGTAAATCCACATCGTGTGTACAATGTTATTTGATGTGGAGCTCTTTTCAGCTCGTACCATGAAGTGATGTAATAATCCGCCCCCTCATCAGTATTAATACCAGCATATATTCTAACAATATTAAAGCATTTTTATGTTGTATTAAGAATTGAATTTATTTTTAATACATGATTTTTGGTGTTTTTGGGACGATTCGATTTTTTGAAAAATTTATTTTTTGATTGTTTCTGGATTCGTGAATTGACCATGAAAGAGTTTGAATTAATTTAGATGCATTCGAATATTTGTGCTGATCGTAATAGTTAAGGATTTTTTTTTTCAATTGCTGAGTATCGGAATTTCGTTCATTGATGAAATTAGAGTTAATAAAAAAAATTAATTGGAAAAGCGGCAGAGGAACAAGATGAAGGTGGTCATGAAAGGTAGCTTGACTATTGTTTCAGAACCATGTTCTTTTCTTTCTGATTATGTACGGTATTTTTCTTAAGCATTAATAAATAATAAAAAATAAAAAGAGAAAAGCTGGCGGCAGTTTGTGACATTATTATTAAGGTTTTTTATGTTTCTTTTTTATCGGTGATTCTTGTACAATTTTTTATTTTAGTTTAAAATTAATTTTTAAAAATATAAAAATTTTTAATAAATTTTAAAAGAATTTGAACTTAAGCTTAAATTAATTGATATATTATATGAATATAGATTTTATGACTCAATTAATTTTGGAGTTGACTAGCATTAACTACAGTTAAAAAATATTTAATTAAGAAAACATTACATAATTGGAGCTATCTACTTAAAATTTAATGTTAAACATTTTTTTATGTAGTTATTTTATTCAGTTAGTCTAGTATTTTCAATTAAATTAATTAAAATAACTTGTTATCAAAATAACTCTATTTTGAAGATTAATTTAACTAAAAATACATAGATTTTTGTGCGGACTTATTTATGTGAACTATGCTTGGCTTTATTTTTTATGTGAACAACAGTTGGTTCAAAGAAACGTTATTGTTTGACAGAATTAATTGTCAATATTTGAACATTTCACTAAAAGTACCACTTACAATTAGTTTCTTCATCCAAAACTAGGAATTAATGTTATCATTTATGATTAGAGCCTAAGTGGGTTTATCACGTTACATTGTTGTGCTTGCCTACTCTGTTGCTTGAGTTAGTATAATCGTAGTATCTTCGTTATATGTACCAATATATATAGACTTTACTAAGATTGAAAAACATTCACTACTTTACCTTATTTGTTTGATATATGCCTTGTTTATCTGTTAGCTATAATTTGTTTTTGTTTGTTTTCACTTCTTGTAGGAAAAAGGCGAGTCTATAGGTTTTTGTATCATCTATACTTGGTTGTTTATCGAATTGAGATTCTCTCAGTAACGTTTGAGATAAGTGAGCTATGGTTGGTGTGCGTGAGATAAGGTAGGGTTTCGGCCAGAGAAAGAGAAGAAGAAGGTGAGGGTTGAATGTTTGGAATACTTCGGTGCGCCAAATGGGTTTCTTAATTCTTAACCCCAATGACTTCTCACATCAACAACACAAGTTTACTATTTTACCCTTGTATTTAACACTCTCTTGACATCGTTTATTTTTAAGGCATCATGGACATTTTTAAAACGTAGAGGACATTATTGAAGAAGTCCCAAACCTCAATGGTATTTGTGAAATTTCCCTCCCACGTAGCTCTTGATGTAGATTTGGTATCTTATTAATACTCATATAAATAATTTGGTACTTATTGTTGCTCAATTTCTTGAGTGATACCTTAAAAGTACTTTAATTATTCAAAAAAAATTCATTTGGTCAAAAAAGAAATATATGCACAAAATGTTGAACAATATTTTAATCATTTAAAAATTTTGTTATTATTTTTACTCTTTTTCTCTCTTTTTTTTTTTTTTTTTTTTTTTTTTTCCTCTTTTTTATTCTCACTCCTTGAATTTAGGGTTGAGTGCTTATGATTTAGTATTAGTGTTTAGGGTTTATGATTTAATGTTAATGTTTAGGGTTTAGTTGAAAAAGAAATGAGAGATAATTTTATGTAAATAGATATATAGGTCTGAGAAAGAGACGAGAGAAAAGGAGAAAAGAAGGAAAGAGGAAAAGATGAAATAAATAAACAACAAATTAAAATACCTAAATTATCATTCTTTTTTTAATACATAAAAATTATTTTTGATTAAATGATTACTGTTTGAATAGTTGGTGAAGCACTTATTAGTATAGTTTTAAATGGTTTGGTATTTAGTAGTACTCATATGATATGTTTGTTATGTAATATTAAAATTTTTGATTGTATAATTTTTATACAATTATGTATTTAACTTTGAAATTTGATTGTATCGTATAATATAGAAATAGTACGATTAACTTAATTTATCTGAATTTTTAATAATAAATTACGTATCCTAATTGTTTTTAATATCAAATTAAAAATAACATTTTTTTATTTTTAAAATGTAATAAAAATATAAAAATAAATTAAATATTGATATAAATAAATTTAATAATAAAAAAACAACTTTAAACATAAATTATTTTATTAAAATGTTATAATAAATTGTGTCCAATTATATTATACAGCTTATCATCAATAATTGTACAAACTAATTATAATATAATTCAATATTTTTCAGTAAAATACGGCTATATTTAACCTATTTAATATGATGCATCTAATATGTCGATATTCATCAATGAAAGTACCGGTATTCATAAAAATAAAAATAAAAATAAAAATTAAAACAAAAACAAAAACAAAGCATATGACTCATATTTATATAACAATTTATTAGTAGTTCTTGTTACTAATTTTAGGTACAAGGGGTTCAAATTAAGATTTAATTGGGGATTTCAACATGTATAGAAAAAAATGAAGGGTAAACTTCTTTTTGAAATTGTTTCTAGTCAGTGTACTACCTCTCAGTCTTCAACAAGCAATTTCAAATAATATTTAAACGGCTATAAATTTTTTTAGGTTCTAATTTGAGATAAAAACCTTAAGTTGTTATCGCAAAGTCATCCATCTTCAAATGGTTTTTCTCGCAGAATCATCATGATCTTCAACATGATTTGATTCCTTTAGGTTTTTTCTTGGAGATTCAATTTCATTTTGGGTTAATAATTACTTTTTTTTTTTTTTTTTGCTAAAGGCAATAGGCAGGAGCCTAGTGAATGTGGGTAGGGGTGGTAGGAATGGGGGGTGGAATTATAATTGAATCCAGTAAAGAGGCTGAATTCAAGGCAGCTGTTGAACTAGGTGTGACTAAATTATGGGCTCTGTAGTTCAATTGTCTAGGAATCCATCGAATGAAAATCATTGAGAACTGCGAGAGACAACTTTGAAGTTGCTGAATGATTACTGCTGCTGTGTGTGATAGCTCGTCTTTGACATTCTCCATCAAGGCGCAAATGACAAATTTGGCGTCCCCTTCTATGTAGATTGCCTTATGCTTGATTGTTAATGCATGAGTAATTGCCGCTTCAAGAGCTAAAGTTTCTGCAACATCTACACAATTAGTATGTCGGTGATCTGTCCAAGAGTTGATAATGTTCCCATGAGGGTCAGAGATGGTAAAACCAATGGTTGCTTTTCCTTGTTTTCAGGCTGCATCAAAATTGTATTTTACCGCATTTTGAGGAAGTGATTGCCATTGGTTGGGGATAGGGATGTATAGCTCATCGTTAGAATGGGTATGATCATAATGTTTTGGTGAAAGTAAATAACTTTTGAATTCCTCAACTCTTCTGACTATGGCTTGGATCGAAGTGGGTCCTTCAATGTGTCCTGCTGCGAATACTATTTGATTTCGAGTAAACCATATTTGTTCAAGCATAATGACTGCTGTCAAAGTGAAAATGTCAGTAGTGCAATCAGCAGGCAGTAGGAACTTGGGAGGTTGTAAAAGAAACTTAATGTAAGAGAAAACATCAAGTTTATGTGTGAACTCCCACATAAGATTCCAATTCCAGTGTTTCCACCAGGATTGTAAGATCTCACAACGGATAAAAAGGTGCGCAACATCTTCCATTTCTTGATGACAAAGGGGGCAAGTTAAATCATTGATAGGGATAAACTGAGCGAGTCTCTTCTTTGTACTAAAAGTGTTTCTTAGTATTTTCCACAAAAAAAGTTTATGTCTTTCATGTAGATTTGCTGTCTAGAGTAATTTCCAAAAGCTCATACCAGTAGTGACCCCTTTATTTCTGATGAGCGTGAGATAAGCATCCTTGACGGAAAAATGCTTCTTACCAGTACCGAACCAAGTGAGCACATCCGGTGTATTTGGTGTAGGTGGGGGAAGTGCTTTGATGAAATTTGCAATGTGTGGAGGGAAAAAATTGTTTACCTTTGAAATGTCCCATTGCAAATTAGGGTTCCAGTGGCACAGATCTGCTGGAGTGGAAATATTTGGCTGCGTATTGGTGTGAGTTGAAGTAGGGAGTTTTTGTTGAGGTAATCCATGAATTCAAGGTTGTGTCCAAATGTTTACAGAAGTGCCTTGCCCTAATTGCCAATAACTTCCTTTAATGATTAAATCTCTTCCCCAAAGTATACCTTTCCAAATATAGGAGTCGGAGGTGCGAGGGATGATGTGTGAGAAATCCATGTCCTTCACATATTTGGCACTGAGAGTTTTGACCCAAGGTTTGGTTGGACACTTGAAAATATCCCATGCAAGTTTGGATAACATGGCCTGATTAAAGTCTTTAAGTTGATGGAATCCCAAACCACCAGCATCTTTGGGTTGACAAAGTTGTGTCCAAGCTATAGGAGTGTAATAATGAGAGACTTCATTACCTTTATTCCACCAGAATTTCCTGATTATGGAATCTGCCTCAGCCCAAATACTAGAAGGGAGTTTGAAAGTGCTTAAAGTGTAAGTGGGTATGTTCTGAAGGACAGATCTGATTAGTGTGGCTTTACCAGCTTGAGAATAATTAGTTAGGTGAAACTTTTTATAATTAGTTAGGTGAAACTTTTTATTCTTTAATTATTTTAAATACAAGTTTCCCATGTGTAGTACTAGGGGTGGCAGTTCGTGTCATTCGGGTCGTGTTCGGGTTAACCCGTTTCCAACCTGAAACGAACACGCTTAACCCGAACATGACCCGAATTGAAAACAGGTTTTGTTTTGCAAACTCGAACCCATACACGAACAACACGAACACAACTTGAATTTCAATCGAGTTTGGGTGAACCCGAAACCCGAACTCGAACCCGAATTTCAATAGAGAGCGAACCTTTACAAATTACAAAGATCTTGCATGTATCAGTATAATATCAAAATTGGTAAATCAAAGCATAAAGTGCATAATAAGTAATATCAAAGATGTATAGCTAAACAGAATATTACTTAAATAATATTACTTGAATATTACTTGAATAATATTAGGTAGCAATGGAAACTCTTAAATAATAAATACATGAATTATGAATATTACTTGCACCAACAGGTTGGGTAAAGGAAGTGAAATGGTTATTTACATGGCTAATGTCTTTAAAAATGAATATTGTTACTCAATAATTAAATACCTACCCTAATCTCATCGCTGAGCGCGAATGGCCGAATAGGAGGGCTGGAGGGGTGGTTGGTTGCTTGGGCCTTGGCGAGGGCCGAGGAGACGAGGAGACGAGCTTCACGAGCGCGAATGGCCGAATAGGAGGGCTGGAGGGGTGGTTGGCTACTTGGGCCTTAGCGAGGGCCGAGGAGACGAGTTGACGACTGACAAGGAGACGAACTTCACGAGCGCCGACGCCGAGCGCGAATGGCCGAAAAAATGCTGAAGGCTGAAGCTGAATTCGAGAGTGATATAATGATATTAGCGTATTAGGCTTAGTTTAGTTCATCAAATGCCTATTTGGTATTTATATTTTTGATTTTATTTAAAAAAAAAAAAAAAAAAAAGGGTTGAACGGGTCAACCCGAAACCGACCTGTTATTTTCGGGTCATTTTCGGGTTGACCTGTTTTTGACCCAAAATTATTTTGTGCGAATTCGTGTCGGATTTTTCGTGTCGTGTCAAAAATTACCGCCTCTATGTAGTACATGATGTAACCTCAATTAAATCCCAATTTCGGAAATAATACTACTAAATTATTCTAATATTTAAACCCTAATGTAAATATGAATTTATCTTTTAATAAATATAATAATGATAACTATTAAATTATCGAACCCAGTTGTAACTAATGATTTAAAGTGGAGAAGATAAAACTTATATTACACATTCACTAAATTGAAAATGAACTAGAACTACATTATCATCTCTGCCTCGACTGTATGAACTAGAATGCGCACTAACAACACTTTTCAATACAATTTTTTGTACAGTTTCGATCTTAATTATTTAATTCATAATATATGGATTAAAATTTAGTTTAAATAAAACATGTCAAACAAAAATGCGAGAAAGTGTATGAAGGAGTATTGTCTTTACTGCTTAGCCTTCTCCATATAAGATACTCATTAAAAATTAAAAATCAAGTATCCCAACACTGTAATTGGATTTAGTGATGAATTTATTCTATAATATATATGATTAGATATTGCTCATTATAGATCAAGATCTTTAACAATTTGTCATTATTACTAATTAAATATATGTCTATCATTAGGACGGCAAAATAACTGGTGTGGTGTGTCATGATTTAATTGTGCCTATTGTTGGCCGCTGAAATAGAGAAAGCTAGCATTCTGATAATGAGACATGGTAAACTTGTGGTGGATTAATGACATGTAACAGATATTTAAAATTTTAATTATATTTAATATTATTTTTAATTTATAATTTATGATTAAATAATTAATTTTGTAATTTATGATTCTTTTATAAAAATAATTGATAAAAAATTTATTTGATAAGATATTTTATTTTTTAATTTTTTTTAAAAGAATTTTAAAATAAAAAAAAATTTAGTTATTTTTTTTTTTTATAAATTTTAATTTTTTAATTATTATTTTTAAAATATTTTTATATATAAAAAATTATAAGATTTAATTTAGTTTTAAAAAAAAAATATTTCATCAAAAATTAGAAATTAAAAATTTGAAAGTCCTTTTTAACTTCTTTCTCAGCCTGTTTGAAAGTCCTTTTCATAATGGAGATGCTTTGAACAATATCTATGACATAAACATTATTAAACATCACCTGCCAGCTTTGACAAGATAGTTAAATAGATACTTAGCTGGCTTTAGGAAAAAATAAAAAATAAAAAAAATTATTAAATGATTGTATATTTTTTGGAAAGTGAAATGAATAGTGATTGGCCACTTGTTGATAATATCAACTTTTTGACTTTACGTACAGTACTAATACTCGGACTTTACTTAGAGTATTTCATACAAAATACAATTACATAATCAACTATAATGATAGAGACACTTCAGCACATATATATCATACAAAATACAATTACAAAATACAAAATACATGAAACTCTAAATATCATACAAAATACAATTACATAATCAACTATAATGATAGAGACACTTCAGCACATACATATCATTTTAGTGATGCGTATTTGACTTCAACTAATCATATTGATATTATGAATTTGGCATCTAAAATTATCATCATCTTTAATGAGTAACATAATATATCTACATCAATTAGGTCCAGAATAAAACAACATGCATGAACTAATAAGAAAACATATCGAAAAACTCCACAAAAATAATTTGTTCTAAAATATATATCCTTAGTTGCTTCTTATAATTTTTTAAGTAATATTTAGACGTATATATATTCTAACGAGATTTGAACCCCCCCATCATAATGCTCATTTGCTTAGATTAAATATAAATAGATTAATCTTGACAGTCAAAATTATGGCAGTTCAGTTTTTGAGAATTTAATTTTGGCATCACTGTAACTCTATAAGGAAGATTATTTTAATACTTAAATTGCAAAGCATATTAATTATGACTACAAAAGTGATAGCATAATTAAAAAAAAATTACAAAAAATAATAATTTTAAAATTTATAACAATAAAAATAACACTTTTATTTTAAATTGAAAGATATATAAATTATTAATTTGCCTGCTATTCTCTTGTTATAAGTTTTATAGGTGTTAATTTTGTGATTTTTTCAATAATTAATTATGTTGTAATTCAATAAGTTCTTGACAAATTTATAATAGCATTTATATTCCAAAAATTAAATAAATAGATATAAGTAAATTTTAAATATTAGATTATTAGGTTTAATTGTATCCCCTTCATGTATAGAGTTTTATTTTTAATATCCCTCAAGAATAAAAAAAATCTATTTATTTTTCTTATAACGTAAATGAACATATTTTTTTTAGTGTCAGAAGAAAAAAAACATATATATATTTTTTTACTAAGGAAAATTAAAAATAAAATCAAATAAATAACTGAATTTTATATGTATCGGAGGATTGATATTATCAATTATTTTAGTTAGTTTTATTAGAAGTATTACAACAAATATTATATCATGTAATTAAACTAAAATAAAAACAATGACAATGACCAAGCTTTTAATATATAAAGATGTATAAATTCTTCAATTGGAAAAAAAAAAAAAAAAAATTGACAAGAAGGTCATCCCTCTAAATTTTAAAATACTTTTGGTATTTTTCTTTTAACTGAGGGTGACCTGTACATATTTAGAACAAAATTGCATAAAATATTTTTATGAAAAAAATAAAATATTTTAATTTTTGTTTTTCATTTTTTCAAAAATACTAAAAAACGATAAATAAAATTTATTTTATCTTCAAATTTTAATACATTGAGTAATCATTAATTAACGTTAGTTAATTGGCTTGATTGGAGTTTAGTGATCATTGACGGACGTTAATTGGCCTTTGATAGATGTTGACAAACTGTTCACACGCATTAACTAGTTTTTCGACCCCTAGATGAAGGCATGATGTAGTGGACTTCAACTAGTTGGAATATAGATGAAGTTCAAATAAAGTGTACTACTAAATACATAAGAAAATCATGGTATTTTGAAAAATATATATATTGATAATTTTGTCAATTTGTTTGAAATTTGCAAAAAGTTCGTCTGGATATTTTTGACAAAAATGTGTAGATATTGACAAAAAAAATTAATAATGTAGATGTCATCTCATTACACATTCTGTTTCCACAATTATATTTTAATTATACTTTTTTAAGAATAATAATGGGCATTTTATATAATTAAGAAATATCTGTAATATCTTTATCTGGATCGAATGGAGTTATATTGGCTTATAAACCCATCATTCACCATTTGAACAGCTTTAAGGCAATCAAATTCCAACATCACCTGCTTGCGTAAAACAAATTTCTAAACTAAATCGTAACCCACTGCCCACAGCTCTGCTGCAAGTGCCGACATTAAAGAAGGCCTTCTACTTATACTATTTCGGACAACGCCATCAAGCCCAAACAAACCAGCCTGTGCTGCATCCATATTCAACTTCACATGGCCATCAGCCGGTGACACCCAAGTGGAGGCACGGACAGGAGCAGCCAGTGTGGGTCTTGCGCAGTGTTGTGCACCAGTTTTCCTGTTCTCCAAATACATTAGGACAGGTTAGCCAATAATTCCAGGAACCCATCACCCATCTCAGCCAAAGCTTTCCACACAAATTCCAACCTTTTATTTGCTCTACAACAATCAGCCAAGTCCGACAACTTCCATATACTAGCTACTGCCTTGCATCTCCACAGAGCATGGTTGAGAGTTTCCTCGCCTCTTTTGCAACCTCGAAAGCATACGTATTTTGTAATATATTTTTTTTTTATTCAAAACTGCCATACATGGGAGCGTCTCACTTTGCCCATATATAACCCGAAGCCAATTTAACCACTTCTCACACTGTATTGTCCATTGGCTGTGTAGTGCCAACCAATGGATACCATTTTTATTCGAACACCAAAATTGGGCTGCCATACTTTCAATTTATGTAACAAGTCTTATTTGTAGCTTAAATAAGCTCATAGAATAGACGTTGTATTCGGACTTTATCAAGATTTCCTTGCCAGCCTTTGACAACTCCTTTTCTCACCACTCACATATCACCTGAAAGGAACTTCTATTATCCCATTTAAGCTTGGTTACAAGTAATTTCTCATGACACGGCACCTTGATTACACCCAGAATTTCTTGTTTAATTGAAGAAGCTATGTTGGTGCTAAAAGAAATTGCAGACTTCTCAAATTTGGCCTATTACCTAGTGGTGCGTTAACAAACATTCAAAATGCGTTCTAGTTCCCAACTCTCTCAACGCTACTATCATAAAATATACATGAATCATCAGCAAAAAAATAAATGAAACACACAAGATCCCGATCAAGATGCCTTAACAATACCATTATTCTAACACTGTCAGAGGAGTGAAGATAGCAGCCCTTATATCGACGAATGATCAAATATACTCACCCTTCCAGAAAACCCATGCATCTACGAGCCTCAGTAATATGCTCTCCATCCACCCTAGCATACGCTTTGCTCATATCGAGTTTCATAGCTATATGCCCCAATCTTCGTTTCGATCTCCTAATAGAATGTATTGTCTCATAAGCTACTATGGAATTATCAATAAACAAAAGCGCTTTGAGCCTCATCTATTAAACATGACAAAACCTTTTTCAATCTATTGGCAATCACCTTCAAACTAATTTTATATAGCACAATGCACAAACTAATCGGCTTGGAATCTGTAAATCTTTTGGGGCTATTGACTTTGAGTATTAAAGAAATCATCGTCTTATTAATTAAATTAATATTCAAGGCAAGCATTGACTTCTAGAGCTTTATTTGGATCGATGCATAACACACTGCAATTTAGCCACAATTGGATCAATAACAAGCTACCCAAATGTGGTATATAAATCCTTATGGTATTTACAAAAAGCCTGATCAATAACAGCCTGACTTAAAAAAAGCAACCCTAATGCTGAAGTAATTTCTTAGATATTATTTCTACGCTTATGCTAACTAGCATAGGAATGAAAAAAAGGAAATATTTCGATCCCCAAAACACAAGCCAATTAACCATAGCCCTCTGAGCCCACATTTTTTATAAAGCATGTTTATTTGTTGCCATTTTAGAAAACAAGCTGCCAACGACCGTCCACTCATACGACGCCTCCAAGTTGCTGAAATAGTCTCAATGCCCCCATCAACTTCCGCCCAAAATCTCTCAAACCAAAAATGAGTTAAATATAATGAGATTGAATTTTATATTATTTTATACACCTCATAGCGGACGTATATATATATAGAAAATTACAAGTGTAAAACCTAATCATGTATAAGGTTTCTACTAAAGATAAGCATTAACCACAATAGGATAGATAAATATTAATTATAACATATCACACACTAACTACATGACTCACGCTACTTTCCCTCAAGATGGCGCATACATATCGACCATGCCCAACTTAATAGTGAGTCATAAAATGCCTTTTTGAAAACTTATTTGGTAAGCACATCTGTAAGTTGCTTATCAGTGATAACAAAAGGGAAGCTATAAGTTTGGCATCTAGCTTCTCTTTTATAAAGTGACGATCAACCTTTACATGCTTAGTGTGATCATGCTGTACTGAATTTTGTGATACATCAATAGCTGCCCGGTTGTCGCAGTACAACTGCATAGTATTTTTGAGTTCGAAACCTAAATCAAATAACAATTTTCTTATCCAGAACAATTCATATATCCTATGAGTCATACCTCTATATTCTGCCTCAATATTAGATCGCTGATAAGTGCTCGAAAAGCACTAATATTTCGTGATGTATTGTGCTTAATTGTTTAAAAATAGATTTGTTATATCTTGTTTATTCGATTATTTTCACAAATCTATCAATTTGGAATCATGGGTATGTTTTAGTGTATTTCAGGTGTTTTTAGTGTCAAATGACTTGAATGGTGCAAACACACAAAGACAGAACACTTACGGTGCTCGGATCACAATTTACGGGCAAAACGAGTCAAAATATGTAAGTCGTACATAATGAGCTAGCACATATGTAAGGGGGTAAATGTGAAGAAAGGAAAGGCAATGCGCGCCGCGGCGAGGAAATTGTATGCTGCGGCGGGGACCTCTCAGGTTTCAACATTATTTCCAACTTTTGTGTTGCACCGTGGCGGAAAAATTGTATGCTGCAGTGCGCTTAATCCTATTGCAATCAGGATTTGTGTAACCCTTTACATCTATAAATACCCTCTTTAGAATTCTCTTTCAACACAACTTTTGTACACTCCAATTTTGCGAACAAACAAGAGATTCAACCAGTTTTGGGAGCTTTTCCACACTCAACGAAGCAAGGGAATCTATTCTAAGAATCCAAGAAAACCATTGATGCTCGAAGATCAAGCTTTTGGAGAAGAACACCATCCAATCCAATAGCGGTATTTAGATCTAGGATTTTCTTCTTGTTATAGAATTCTACTTTTCTTCTTACTTCTTTGAGTGTATGTTCACATTGAATTTGTCTATGAATTTTAATATGAACATGAGCAGCTAATTTTATTATAAATGTTTAGTTTGTGTTGCCATGTTTGCTAGAACTGTTTTGGTGAATGTTTTATTGCTTTGAAATAAATAAATTTACCTTTTGATTAAGAGCATGTTTAGATATTTAATTGTAAATTTTCATGGGTCAATTTGAGATTCATAGTTAGGTTGAAAAATCTGAGAATTTAGTTTTAGGAACGTCACCTTAACTATATTTTGAAAAACTTAATCAAAGCTTCAAATTAGTGACTTAGTCATAGTATTAGTTTGATTGGCATAATTTCCTTGTGCATAATTTGATTGCTATTTGATATATCCGATCATAGGATGTTAATTAGTTAATCAACAAAGAGAATTACCCAATCATAGGAATTTTCGTAAATAAAAGGAAAGCCGGTAAAAATTGTTTATTAGAATGTTCATGTTATTTCACCATAACTTTTCGATGCAAGCATGGCCAACCAAACTAAACGTCCATACATCCTCCATTGATATTCAAAATCTATTTGAGTTAATTGTGAACTTGCGTAATTGTTTTCGTTAATTGTTCGTTACGATTGATCTTACTACAAATCACACTTTGTTTACAGTTTTACTAGGTTTAAGACTCTAGTTATTTAGAATTTTAGTGTTACTAGAATTCTATTTAATTAGTGTTTTAGTTGAGTTAGGACTTTAATTAGATTAAGAAAAAGGTTGTTTAGAATCATTGTAATTCCTTGAGAGACCGACCTCGGAGGTTTGCTTATTACTTTCTACGAGTGATTCGTACACTTGCGAGTACTATAATTTGCACATCAATCGCGCCATAATATTTTGTTTCTTACTTTTCCATGTAACCAAATTACCTCCCATAAAGATGAAGTAACCTGATATCAACCTTCTGTTTGTAATATTTTTAGCTCAATTTGCATATGTGAAGCCACAAATTTTAAGAATGTTGTTGTGTTTAGAAAACATTACTCTTCTTTCTAGAGCTGACTTCAAGTACCATAAAATTCTCACAATGACATCCAAGTGACTTTCACTCGGGTTATGCATGAACTGACTTACCACACTTACTGTATATGCAACATCTAGTCTAGTATGCACCAAATAGATCAAGCACCCAGCCAACCTCTGATAGTGAGCTCGATCAAATGATACCTAATTTGGATACTCTACCAAACAATGGTTTTGCTTAATAGGAGTGTCAATAAGTTTGCAATCCAACATTCCTGTCTCTGTTAGTAGGTCAAGAATGTACTTTCTCTAACACAGATAAATTCCTTCTCTTCCCCTGGCTACCTCAATCCCTAAAAGGTACTTCAGCTCACCCAAGTCCTTCATCTCGAATTCAGAGACTAGTTGTCTTTGTAATCTATCCATCTCAATAGTATCATTGCCAGTAATTACCATATCATTAACATAAATAATTAGGGCTATTACCTTCCCTTGTTGATGTTTGAGAAACAACGTATGGTCTAAATTACTTTGTCTGTAACCAACCTTTTGCATGAACTGTGAAAACCTTCCAAACCAGGCACGAGGTGACTGCTTAAGACCATATAGAGACTTCCTCAATTTGCATACAACATTACTAGGAGAAGCAGCTACATACCTAAGTGGAAGACTAATGTACACCTCCTTGGTTAACTCTCTATGAAGAAACGCATTCTTGACATAAAACTGCCGAAGTGGCTAATTTAAGCTAGCAACAAGTGAAAGTAGAACCTGAATAGTGTTCATTTTGGCAATAGGAGCAAAAATCTCATCATAGTCTATACCATACGTATGAGTAAACCCTTTTGCTAGAAGGACTTTATATCGATTCATAGATCCATCAACATTATGTTTCACATTAAACACCCAACGACAAACCCACTACCTTCTTGCCTTGTGGTGGAGGCACAAGTTGCCAAGTATTATTGTTCTGTAACGCCTCCATCTATTCCTCTATTGCCTTCATCTACTTTGGGTCTCCCAACGCATCCTCCACTTTGTTAGGTACTGATACAGTAAATATTTGATTTAAAAATGATTCATATGGCTTAGACAATCTTTTAGTGGACATGTAGTTGGCTACTGGATATTTTGATTTTGCATGAATATTGGGTTCATATCTTTTGGCTGGTTGACCCCGAGTGGACCTATTTGGTAACACATACTATCCAACATTAGACTCAATACTATTAGTATCAGTAGGTGTATATACCTCAAATAAGTTACCTTTAGTACTAGAGAACTGTTGATCAAGGGTAGGAGTAATGCTTGAAGGAATAGTTATGTCTTCATTTTCATTTTTAGTGATCGAAACTGGGGCTCAGATACTTGGAGCATCTGTTTCTTCGATTACTGGATTCAATGAGTTAAGAATCTCAATTGGACCCAACGAAATATCAGTAGGTGATTGCGTTACTTCTTCACTTACTTCTAATTCCTTCCTCTCACCATAATACAACTCTTCAAAATATGAATTATCCTCCTGAAGAGTAGTATCAGATGAGGAAAAATAGCTTATGTCCTTAAAGAAAGTAACATCCATAGGGACATAATACTTTTTGGTAGGTGGATGGAGGCACTTGTACCCTTTTTGATAACCTCCATAACCAACAAACACACACTTAATTGCTCGAGCATCTAACTTGGACCTCTGATTTTTAGGAACATGGACAAAAGCAATACAACCAAAAACACGGGCAGGAGGATTATGAAAAGATGGAAACGATATATAAGATGTGAGAATTTTGAATGGTATTTGTCAGTGAAGGACACTCTATGGGAGACAATTGATGAGATGAGAGGAAGCTTGTATAGCATCCCTCCAAAGATATTTCAGCATATGAGCACTAAATAGGAAAGCACGAGCCATATGAAGTAAGTGACGCCTTTTTCTTTCGAACACCCTATTTTGTTTTGGTGTTTGTGGGCAAGTAGTTTGGTGAACAATCCCATATGTTCGAGAAAAATCTTAGAAACCATGATTAACATATTCTCCCCCATTGTTAGAATGTAGGATCCAAATGGTGCTGTTGTATTGTGTTTGAACAAGAGTACGAAAAGTTTGAAAAGTTGAAAAAAACTTCATCTTTGGTTTTAAGAAGAGCAACCAATGACAATTTTGTACAATCATCAATAAACAACACAAAATACTTCTACTCGATACAATAGGCTTTCTAGATGATACCTAAACATCCGAATGCATTAATTTAAAGAAAATAATACTTTTATTAGAAATACTAGGAGGATAGGTAGTATGATGGCTCTTGACCAAGGCACACGTCTCACAACATAAAACAGACTCACTCACACCTATAAATAAAGTAGGCATTGATTTTTTCATAAGACTAAAAGACGGATGCCCTAAGCGGCAATGCCACAACCAAATTTCACTTAGCTAGTCAAAACTCGAAGTCAAAGCGGTGCGGGACTGTGCTCTTGGTATCTTCCCTGCATAGGTCTGATCTAGACAAAACAATCTGTCCCTCAGATACCCTTGACCAATATTTCTCTGGTAAGAAGATCCTGAAAAATCACATACATAGAATAAAAGGTACAGAACATTTAGACTCAATATTCAACTGTGGGACAGATATTAAGTGATGAGATAAATCAGGTACATATAAAATATTATGGAGCTATAAGGTTGGAGAAGATAGCTTAGTCAAATAAGATTTATCATAAGTCATATGATCAGACGCACTAGAATTAATAATCTAAGTATTAGATCCAACAAAGAAACGTTTAAGGCCATACCAATCTTACCATGATCAGCTATTGAAACTATAGGGGTACTTTCACATGTCGCATGATGATTGATGAGTGCTCAAAAAGCACTAATATTTCGTGATTAATTGTGCTTAATTGTTTAATATATAGATTCGTTGTGATTGTTTATTCGATTAATTTTATAAATCTATCCATTCGGAGTCACGGGTATGTTTTAGTGCATTTCAGGTGTTTTTAGCGTCAAATGAGTCAAATGATGAAAACATGCGAAGACGGAACACTTACGGCGCTCGGATCACGAGTTACGGGCAAGACAAGTCAAATATGTAAGCCTTACATAACGAGCCATCACATATGTAAGGGGGTAAGCATGAAGAGAAGGAAAACAATGCGCGCCACGGCGAAGAAACCATGTGCCGCGGCGAGGGTCTCAACAACGTATGTAAAGGCATTTACATACCATTTACATACCATTACATACAAGGCACGCCGCGGCGAAGAAACCATATGCCGTGGCGAGAGAGCTCTCGGTTTGCATCCTGGGAAATCATGAAAACATTGTGCGCCGCGGCGGGGAGCTCTCGGGTTTTTACATTATTTTCAAAATTTGTGTTGCGCCGCGGTGGGGAAAATGCATGCCGCGGCACGCCTATTCCTATAGCAATCAGGATTTATGTAAACCCTTACATCTATAAATACCCCCTTAGAGCCCCCCTTACAAGAGAACTCGAATACAACTCTTACACACAATAATTTTGTGACCAAACAAGCAATTCAATCAGTTTTCGGAGCTTTGCTACACTCAAACGAGGCGAGAGAAACCATTCTAAGGATCCAAGGAAGCCGTCGACAATCGAAGATAAAGCTTTTGGAGAAGAACGCTATCCAATCCATAAAGCGGTATTTAGATCTAAGTTTCCTTGTTGTTATAGAATTCTATTTTCTTCTTCTTTCGTTGGAGTGTATGATCATATTTTATTTGTCTATGAATATTAATATGAACATGAGTGGCTAGTTTTATTATGGATGTTTAGTTTGCGTTGCCATGTTTGCTAGAATTGTGTATGGTGTATCTTTTATTGATTTAATATAAACAAATTACTTTTTGATTAAGAGCATGTTTAGATATTTAATTATGAATTATCATGGGCCAATTTGAGATTCGTAGTTAGGTTGAAAGTCTTAGAATTTAGTTATAGGAACATCACCTTAACTTTATTTCGAAACACTTAATCAAAGCTTCAATTTAGTGACTTAGTCATAGCATTAATTTGATTGGCATGTTTTTCCTTGCGCGTAATTTGATTACTATTTGATTTACCCCGACCGTAGGCAGTTAATTAGTTAATCAACAAAGAGATTTACCCCGACCGAAGGCAGTCTCGTAATTAAAAGAAAAGTCGGTAATTTTGTCTATATAGGATGTTCATGTTATTTCACCATACCTTTTCGATGCAAGCATGGTCAACTAAGCTAAATGTCCATACATCCTCCATTGATTATCAAATTTATCTGAATTGATTGTTACTTGCGATTTTGTTTTCGTTTAATTGCTCGTACTTTGTTCCCGTTACAAATCAAACACCTTTTTACAGTTTTACTAGCTTTAGGATTCTAGTTACTTAGAGTTTTAGTTTTACTAGAACTTTATTTAATTAGTGTTTTATTTTCATTAGAACTCTATTTAGATTAAAAAGTTTGTTATTTAGAACCACTGCAATTCCTTGAGAGACCGACCTTGGAAGTTGCTTATCACTTTTCTACGAGTGATTCGTACACTTGCAAGTACTAAATTTATCACATCAATGATCCTATCCACCTACTCCATAGAAATCTGGTTCTTAGACCACTTGTACAGTAGCTGCTTTCGCTTTAGGACGATAATTTTACTTTTTAGGTTTTAGGTTGGGTTTAGTTTCCAACTAGTCTCTCGAGATGCCCAACATCATTGTAGTAAGAACATTAAGGACAAGGGCGATTAGCAAAACCTGGTGGAGGTCCTTGCTAATGAAGTGGAACTAAACTCTACTGTTTGAGAAAAGGTACTTGTGATTCGGCTTGAATGGCTAGGCTAGATACTTCAACTTATGCCTGATTAAGACTTTCCTACTGAGATTCGTCCTTACAGATGTATGTAAAAATTGTGGTTAAGCTAGGAGGGTCTGGCATTTGGAGCAATTTGCCCTTGGCACTATTATGTTTCACGTCAAGTCCTCTCAAGAATGCATGAACTCGCTCAAGCTCCTTCTCTTTTTGGTACCATACAAGGTCCTCCTAATTTTTAATTTTGCACGGACGCTTCTGATCAATTTCATGCCATACATTCTTAGCTTGGTAAAATACACAGATACTGGTTGCCCATTTTGTTGCTTGCTGGCTGCTTTACACATCAATTCATGAACCTGTATAAAATTAGATTCATTGGTATATAGATCTCCCGAAGTCTTCCATATGGCCTCTACTATGTCACACTCCTCCACCATTTGTAATACATCATCAGTAATATTATGCAAATTATGTGTGTTGTATTTATTTTTGTTTCTGAATTTTTATTTATTGTACTATGCATGTCTGGCCACTGTGATAATATTTAACTAGTCGTTGTTTGCGCTATTTCCTATTCACCTCCTAAGGTAAATAGTTTTGTAACTTAAACTTTCAATTAATATCAAACTCAACACTAGATACACTTAGTGCTGATCTTCTAGGGACACTCAATTATGGACCAATTAAGAGAGGGTTCATCCACAACATGTCTACCTTACTTTGATAAGTCTAACTACTCATACTAGAATGCTCGTATGAGAGCCTTTCTACATTCACCAACCAAGATTGTGTAGAATTCTATGCTTTATGATTGGAACACACCTACGGTTACCAAAGAAGATAAAGTCAAATTTAAGCCTAGTAGTGAATGAACCACTAAGAATGAAACTGGTAGTGGTTGGAATCAAAAGGGCCATTAATGCCATCTTTAGTGATGTGTCCCCAAATGAGTTCAATCGTATTTCTAATGTTGAAACTGCTAAGTTTGCTTGGGATATTATAGAGGTTGATCATAAGGTTACTACTCAAGTTAAACGAACTAAACTTTGCATGGTAGACTTAGGATGGAGAAAGATGAGATATTTTCTAAATTTTATGCTAGATTTTGTGATATTGCTAACTCTTACACAAATCTTGGAGAGAAAATTGATTAACGCATGTTCGTTTGAAAGATTTTGGGATCACTACCAGAGCGCTTCCAAGTGATGATCATTGCCATAGAAGAAAGTAAAGATGTATACTCTATCAAAATTAGGGAATTCGTTGTCTCAATTCTAACCTTTGAAATGAACTTTCAAATGCCAAAGAAGAAAACAGGTGTCATTTTCATGACCACTATGACTGATGATGTTGATTGTGATAGTAATATGGGTGATGAAGAACTGGTACTCCTAGCAAGAAAATTCAAGAATGTCCTTAACCGAAATTACCCACAAATTAGGTGGAAATCAAGGCATACACGGGATCATAAAGCAAAAGAACTCAAGCCTATGAGTTTTGAATGTAAAGTAACTAAACCCACTAGACCTCAATGCTTCACATGTGGTAGTTTTGGCCAATTTGCAGATGTGTGTGCAAATAATAAAAAGAAAAAGAAAAAGAAAGGGCCTTCAATGCGACCCTTAGTGACTCAAAAAATGATCACGACAATGCTAGTTACTTAGATGATCGTGACACCAACTACCTAGTTTTTCTTGTAATTGTTGATGGACACCATAGTCAATCTGACATTGGCTCAGATGATGAGGGATGTGGTTTTGATTCTCTTCTTACTAAATTCAATGCTAATAACTTTGAGGAATTGTTTCTAGACTTGATCGGTTGTAAGAAAGAGATAGGTTACTGTAGATGAACTAAATCAAAGCCCATGAACTTAACTCTTCCAGAATCGATAATCATGCCTACATATACAAGTCTCACCCATCTAGAAATAAACATATGAATTCTAAATCAAAGAAATAACTTTCTAGGGTGTATGAGATTAAAACCCCAAAATTAGCTCTTGTTCCAGTTGAGACTATGGGTCAAAAAGTCTGAACTAAATTATTTTGTAGCCCACGTTGCACTTAAAGCTAAATCTACTACTTCTTGGTATTTTGGGTGGGTGTTTAAGACAAATGACATGTGATCGTTCTCTTTTTAAAATTTATGAAAAATGTAATCAAGGAACGATCACTTTAAGTGATGGCAAAAAATCTAGGATTATGGGAAAATGTACAACTCAAGTTGAACGAATTCCTAAGTTGGATGACACTTATTTGTTAAGGGACTTAAAGCTAATTTAATAAGCATCAGTCAAACTTGTGACAAAAAACATAGTGTGCAATTTACTAATAATCAATGCATTATACTTGATTTTAAAGTGAATGTATACTTAGAGGAACTACGTCCCATGATAACTATTAGTTCATTGATTTAGATTCTAATGTTACTTGCAATTTAGCCCATAATGATTCTATTTCTTTGTGGCATCAAAAGATGGGTCATATAAACTTAAAGGATCTAGTGAATTTGAGTTAAAAGAAAATTGTATACCTAGTCCATCCACACTTTTTGAAATCGAAAAAACTTTTTGTGGACTATGCCAACTTGGCAAACAAACTCACTCTTCTCATAAGAGGAATAAAGAATTTTACACAAGTAGAATACTTGAATTAATTCACATAGACCTTATGGGTCCTATGAGAATTGAATTTTTGTGTGGCAAGAAATATTTCATTATTGTTGCTAATGACTACTCTCAGTTTACATGGGTAAATTTTTTGATAGAGAAGTCTGGTGCATTTGATTTATTTAGTTTCTTTTGTCTTAAAGTGCATATTGAAGCATGTAAGCATGTAGTCAACATAATGAAACTAGGGATTGATCATGGTAATGAGTTTGAGAACTCCAAGTATGCTAAATTTTGCAAAGAGTATGGAATAACCAGGTGATACAAGAGGTGGCATGAGTCATGCTACATGCCAAGAAAATTTCAAAGAAGTTTTGGGCTAAAGTTGTAAGTATCGCCTACTACATAGTGAATTGTGTCTAATTATGCCTAGGTACAAACCAAAATCCTTATGAGATATGGAAAGGTAAGAAACCTAATCTCAAGCATCTAAATGTGTTCGAAAGTAAATGTTATATATTCAGGGATCATGAGCAACTAAGTAAGTTTGACACTAGAAGTAATGAAGGTATCTTTCTTGGTTATTCATTAACTAGTCGTGCTTTTAGTGTCTTTAACTAGAGGACTAACACTAAAATTGTGTCTATCAATGTGTTGTAGAAGATGCAGGTACTAGTACTCCATTAAAGATGATCAAGATGAAGAGTTACATATAGGCTTGTCCACTAAGGGACAAACTAGAAGACACCTAACATGAAAAAGAAAGTACCTGAGATAGATGATGAAGACACAACTCCCTACACTTTTATTCAGAAACTAACCTGTACTACAAAAAATAACCCTAGTAAAAACATCATTGGTGATCCTAATGCAAGCATGGTGACTAGAAGAAGAGATGTAAGTGAGGTAACTTATCTTTGCTATAATTCTTGTCTCGTTGGCCATATGTTCGTTTAGCTAGGGCCTGTCTGGCCTTGGTCAGTCTAGGCTTGGTCTATCAGACCTTAGTTCTATTGCCTTGGGTTCGGCCTTTTTGGTCTGTCCAGCCTTGGTTGGTTTTTGTGGCTGGACTTAGTCTAACTTTGTTCATTCCATGTTCTATTGTTTGTCTGGTTATTTGATTGTTTTTCATTTGATCTGTTGGGGATGCATGGTCATGTTCCTGTTGAGCTTTGTCTAGACCTTGCCACATTTGTGTGACTTGTTTTTTATTTTTATTTTTCTAAGTTAGGGTGATTTTCTTGAACTAGGGAACTCCCCAATGTACCAACCCCCTTTGCTTGGTACCCTTGATTTTCTCATGCCACCCAAGCATTTGAAGTTTTATACTTAGAAAATTTTAGTCGAGGTTGGTGGATTTTTTCCATCCTATCTAGAATTTCATCACCCTCTATTCATTTCTAGCATTTGGACACTTGAGGTTGGAGACCTGAGGTTCCTAATGTCCGTAAACCTAAGTTTGTGCAAGGTGAGGTGTAGGAGTTGTAGCAACTCTTGGACCAGGGGCATCATTGCAGCCTTTTCATACATCATTCAAAGACCATCGCCAAGATCTATCAACTATTGGGAGATGAATCCTATTTAGGATGAATCCTATTTGTAAACAGGGGCTTCAACTTCTATTGATGGTGGTTGACCCCCATCCCAAAGATGCAGAGTGCACTTGTGGTGTTGCTTTGGTCTCTGGTCTATCAAATATATGACCGTAGGATACTGGTGGACTTCTTAGAACCCGAACATCTCAATCCCTTTGTCATTTTCCATTTAGACTTCTCCCATCCTAGTTGAATTCATCAAATTTAGCTATTCGTGGCCTAAGCACATGCAAAAATATACATACTTGATAGTAGTCCATTCTTTCGTCTTGGTGGGATTCTGCTTTATTCCTATGTGAGTGGCATCTTATGCTACTTTATGCTCTTTCGTGACTAAGTGTCTTCAATGTTTTTCAATAGAGATGATATGTAAGGACGATAGCCCTAGCCGTGTGTAGGGATGACCTTTACAAATTTCTATTGCAAGACCTTTCTGGCCCACATTCACCTCTTGGGTGTTTGCCTCCTAAACATTGTGCAAATTTGTGTAATGTGAGAGGAGTAGGAAAGTTGTTCTGAATCTCCAATGTGTGGTTGAACACATGTGTTGTCTAAGTTTGTGTGCAGACTTAGTTGGTTGTGTAGATATTTCCAAGTATTTTTTAGGGGGGCTTGGACATATTTCTGGAGGATAGTCTTGGAGATCTCTTTTGAAAGTACTTCTTAGGGTGGTGTACACCCTCTAAATGTTTTCTTGTTGGACACCTTCTAGGTTTGCAATCTCATATGATGGTAAGGTATAACTTAATTGACTTTGCACAAGGTGTTGGCCTTGGAGTTGGAAATTTTGTTCTTTAATGAGAACATGGTTATACTTCCAAAACATTTTGTGATGGGAAAGCTTATGTTGGACAGATTCATCGAGGCTCTTTTTTGGCCCAAGAAACAACTCAGTACATTTGTTGGGATAGGTGGAGGTGTAACCCTTGGGTGTCTTGGATGGACAAAGATGGTTTAGACTGCAAGGTTGGACGACCATATTTTGGACAATCAAGGATTCATCTTTGTGATGTATCATATGGGATGGAGCAACCTTGTGGACATAACACTATCCTATTCGGTTCAGCCAAATAGGCAATTTCCTGGATTACACATCTATAAGGGACATCACTCATACTACGCAATCTAGACGTGATGCTTGAGACTTTGTAGTATGAAAGGTGACACCATGATGAAGGGGATGACGTAGCCTAGAAAGTGGCAAATTATGCTGTCCAGCTCAACCAAAATGTACGTTCTGGATTGTTTTGACTAAAATGTAGAACTACCAAGAGTTTTGGTGCTTATGCAGCCCAAGGACAGATGCAAAATGGACAATTTTTTGATAATAGGCCCTCAGCAAATTTTTCTAATGGGCCATATAACAATCGGACAGGAAATGGCTCACAACAAAAAAGGCTTTTTTGTGATCATTGTCATAAGCCCGGACATTTAAAAGAGACATGTTGGGAAATTCATGGGAAACCAATTGATTGGAAACCAAGGCAGAATAGAACTCGAAGTTATCAAGTAATGATTGATCAACAAAAACCCCAAGACAACACAATCTCAGGGGGAGCATTTAATCCACAACAGTTGGACCAACTTTACAAACTATTGTCCAATATGCACAATTTTGGTCAGTCATCCTCTTCAGCCTCAATAGCCTATAAAGGTAATTACTCAAGTGCCTTAATCACCTCACGATTCCAAAAACCTTGGATCATTGACTTCGGTGCGTCAGATCACACGACTAATTCTTATCACTTATTTATATCTTACTCACCTTGTGCTGGTAATTTGAAAGTCAAAATAGCAGATGGAACTCTCTCAACTGTTGCTGGAAAAGGGAGTATTAAAATTTCTGACTCTCTATGCCTCAAATCTGTCCTTCATGTCCCAAATTTGTCTTGTAACTTAATATCTATCAATCAATTAACTCAAGACTCAAATTGCTCAGCTAAATTTTTTCCTTCTTACTGTGTTTTTCAGGATCTATCATCGGGGAAGACGATTGGCAGTGTTGAAAAGTGTGAAGGACTTTACTATTTTAATAAAACCGATGTGAGTGAAAAACGTCAAATTGTAATTTGTGATTCTCCATTTATTTCTAAGAATAGTGACCTTATGTTATGGCATTATAGAATGGGTCACCCAAATTTTCAATATTTGAAACATTTGTTTCCTTTTATGTTTTCAAATAAAGAAATTAATTTTCAGTGTGAAATGTGTGAACTTGCGAAACACAAACGTCATTATTTTTCCAATGTCCAATATAAGCCATCCAAACCTTTTAATTTAATTCACAGCGATGTTTGGGGACCCTCACGTTCTCCTACTCGTACTCACTCTAAATGGTTTGTCACTTTTATTGACGATCATACTAGAGTTTGTTGGGTTTATCTATTTAAAGAAAAAACTAAAGTTCGTGATATTTTTATTCATTTTCACCTAATGATAGAAACACAATTTCAATCCAAAATCCAAATTCTCTGGACTGATAATGGCTCCAAGTATTTCAATCAAACCTTATGTCATTATTTACTAGAAAATGGGATAGTGCATCAAAGCTCTTGTGCCTTCACACCTCAACAAAACGGGGTCGTTGAACGAAAAAACAGACACCTTCTTGAAGTAACAAGAGCTTTAATGTTCACTACAAATATGCCAAAAGAATTCTGGGGGGATGCAGTTTTAACTGCGACTTATCTTATCAATAGGATGCCAAGTCGTGTTCTTTCCTTCGAAACACCCATTCAAAAGTTTCAAAAATGTCTTTCCACATCACACCTCCAATCTGAACTTCCTCTTCAAGTGTTTGGTTGTACTATATTTGTTCACATTTACCCACATAATAGATCCAAGTTAGATCCTAAAGCAACCAAGTGTGTTTTGGTCGGATATTCTCCTACTCAAAAAGGGTACAAGTGCTTTGACCCTTCTACAAAAAGAGTCATTGTTAGTCGAGATGTTACTTTTTTCGAAGCACACCTTATCACTGACAGTCCTTTCTTTAGGGGGAGAAACTAAATGAAGAAA
>CM055644.1:13701979-13769161 GCA_029378325.1 Elaeagnus macrophylla | reverse complement strand
AATCAAGTCCTCAAATTCTCTTCTACATTCAAAACATACCTCTTGATATTTCTATCCACTCTTGTAGAGAAGACATCTTAATTAATCTTACTTCAGGCTTGAACCTATTTTAACCACATATGGCATTTTGAAAGTTGGAACTTTTGTAAAATGGTTAATACTTTCCTTTTGAAATTGACCGACTATTTGTAAATAGTATTGCTCAGTTTCACATGAACTTTGGGTGAATTGTGTAGTGTTTGCTGGGCACTGAACTGTGTTGGGAAAAAATTGGTAATTTCCCACAACCAGATTTACGGGGAAGCAAAACAAAAAATAATGTAGAGCAGGAATTAGGAAATAACACACAGAGAATTTTTACGTGGTTCACCCCAAAAATTAACTGGGCTACTCCACGGAGCTGCTGCAGCTCACTTTCACTATGGGAGAAAATATTACAATGTTTAAAATACAACACTCAACTCACAAACCTCAAAACCCAATACACCCAAATAAAATATCTTTTTCTTTTTCTTTTTTCTTTTTTCTTTTCTCTCTTTTTCTTTTCTCTCTTTTCTCTCTTTCTTTTCTCTCTTTTCTTTCTCTCCTTCTCTCTCTCACGCAGAGAGTTTCAGAAACTCTCTGAAAACTCTCTTCTCTCTATTTCTTTGCAGGAAAGCTTGGAATTGGGATGGTTTGGATTGTTTTCAGCCTTCTCTATTTATAGAAGAAAAATTAGTAATTATGAGGTAAGCAATGACTTCATTGCACCTCCATTTTTCTTCTTCTGGCTGCTCCATTTTCTCTTCAATGGCTGCTGTCCACCATTTGACAGCCACCATTTTTGAAGCCATCATCTCTGACAATCTCCCACTTGGAAACTGATTTTAATCTTATTTCCACATATGATCATTGCAGCAACTCTTCCTGGGTTTGTTACGTCCGCAGGCCAACTGAAGTTGAACACAACTTCAGTTTATCAATTGTCACCGTCTTTGTAAACATATCAGCTGGGTTATCATTTCCTTGTATCTTCTCAAGCTTGAGAACATCTTCTTCTAGAAGTGATCTGATGAAATGATACCGTAGTTGTATGTGTTTCGTTCTGGAATGAAAAAATGGATTTTTTGCAAGATGGATGACACTCTGACTATCGCAATGTAACACATTGCGTTCCTGTTTCTTGCCTAGTTCTTCCAAGAAACCTTGCAACCAAATCATCTCTTTGCTGGCTTCTGTGATTGCAACATATTCAGCTTCAGTGGTGGAGAGAGCAACAATCTTCTGCAGCTGAGAAACCCAACTCACTGCTGTTCCGCCAAGAGTATAAACATACCCTGTAGTGCTCTTTCTATTATCAACATTTCCGGCTAAGTCAGCATCTACATAGCCTTCAAGAGCCATATCTCCACTTTTGAAGCATAGTGCCATATTTGTGGTACCTCGTAGATATCTAAGAATCCACTTGACAGCTTCCCAATGTGTCTTGCCTGGATTGTTCATGTACCTACTTACAGCTCCCACTGCATGTGCAATGTCTGGTCTGGTACAAACCATGGCATACATCAAACTTCCAATAGCTGAAGCATATGGAACATTTTCCATTCGAGCACGTTCTTCTGCAGTTTTAGGTGACTGCTCTTTGGATAGTTTGAAATGAACACCTAAGGGCGTGCTCACTGATTTTGCATCCTTCATGTTGAACCTATCAAGTACTTTTCTGATATACTCAGCCTGTGACAACATTAAGGTTCCTGATGCCTTGTCCCGGTTGATCCTCATTCCAAGAATCTGCTTTGCAGCACCTAGATCTTTCATTGCAAAATGTTCTGACAATTGATGCTTCACATTATTTATCTCTTGCATGTTTGACCCAGCAATCAACATGTCATCTACATACAAGAGTAAAATAATATAACTGTTGTCGAACTTCTTCACATAGCAACAATGATCTGCCTGGCATCTGATGAAGCCACTGCTGCTCATAAAAGAATCAAACTTTTTGTACCACTGTCTTGGAGCTTGTTTTAGACCATACAAGCTCTTTTTCAACTTGCATACCAAGGTTTCTTTGCCTGCTATTTCAAAACCTTGCGGTTGCTCCATGTATATATCTTCCTCCAAATCACCGTGAAGGAATGCTGTTTTTACATCTAACTGTTCAAGATGTAAATTCTCTGCAGCTACCAACTTTAATACCAGCCTTATTGTGGTCAACTTCACAACTGGAGAGAAAATCTCAGTATAGTCGATCCCTGCTTTCTGCTGGAAACCTTTAACAACCAATCTAGCCTTGTGTCGCTTACTCCCATCATGCTCCATTTTCACTCTGAAAATCCACTTGTTATGAAGAGCCTTCTTGCCTTTTGGCAATCTAACAAGTTCCCATGTTTGATTTAACATGAGTGAGTCCATTTCATCTTTCATGGCAGACTCCCACTTGACAGAATCATCCATCTGTGTTGCTTCTTCATAAGATTCTGGTTCTCCGTTGTCAGTTAACAACAGGAAATTTTGGGAGGGTGAGTAGCGTTGTGTTGGTTTGTGTGGTCTGGTGGTGCGTCTCACTCTGGGTGTGCATGGTTCCTCTTGCTGTGGAACTTCTTCTTATTCTTCCAGTGGAACTTCATTCTCTGGTTCTTCTTGTGGAACTTGGTTCCCTGGTTCTAGAATAACTTCATTCTCAGGGTTATTTTGGACCCTTCGATGCACATCATCTTTAGAGATCTCCTCTAAATCAACATACTCTTTTGTTTGAGTATCACTGTCAATGCCACCATATTTTACTGTTGACCTGTCCTTATATACAATCTTCTCATTGAATATGACATCTCGGCTTCTGACAACTTGTCGTTTTTCATAATCCCAAAAGCGATAACCAAATTCATCAGAACTATATCCAATAAAGATACATTTCTTGGACTTCGGGTCAAGTTTACTTCTTTCAGCAGAATCAATATGAATATATGAAATACAACCGAAAACCTTTAAATGTGAAAGGTTTACCTCTTTACCACTCTAAACTTCCTCTGGCAATCTTTCATTCAAAGGAACAGAGGGTCCACGGTTGATCAGGTAAGCTGCTGTATTGATGGCCTCAGCCCAAAACATTTTAGGCAAGCCTGCATGTATTCTCATGCTTCTGGCACGTTCATTCAGAGTTCTGTTCATGCGTTCTGCTACACCATTTTGTTGTGGTGTTCTTGGAACAGTCTTCTCCATTCTGATTCCATTGCTTGCACAAAAGTCTCTGAATCTTCTGTCTGTGTACTCTCCTCCATTGTCAGACCTTAGGCACTTTACTTTCAAGCCAGTCTCATTTTCCACCATAGTTTTCCATTTTTTGAAAACATCATAGACTTCTGATTTATTTTTCAAAAAATAAACCCACACCTTCCTTGTTGAGTCGTCAATGAAGGTGACATAATATGATGAGCCTCCAAGGGAATTAATTGGAGCAGGTCCCCACACGTCTGTATGAACCAACTCTAACTTTTCTGACTTCGGTGTTTTTCCAACTTTTGAAAAGCTAACTTTTTTCTGTTTGCCGAGAATGCAGTCCTCGCACAAACCAATGTCCACCGACTTCATATCTGGTAGTTTTCCTTTTGACAGGAGTACCTTCATCCCTTTCTCGCTCATATGACCAAGCCTTTGGTGCCACAGATTTGATTTTCCATCTGCGTCCATGACTGCTATAGTACTCCCACTATTTGAGGTCACATAGAGAGTACCTACTTTGTTTCCACGAGCTAAAACCATAGCTCCTTTTGTTATCTTCCACGTGCAATCTGTGAAGGTTGTGGAATAACCTTCTTCATCAAGCTGTCCTATTGAGATTAAATTCCTTTTCAAACCTGGAATATATCTCACATTTTTCAGCTTCCACACAGTCCCATTTGGCAACTTCACTTGAACATCTCCTTTGCCCACAATCTTCAAGGGCTCATCATCTGCTAGATAGACTTTTCCGAAATCACCACCGGTGTAATTTTCCATGATTTCGCGACAGGAGGTAGAGTGAAATGATGCACCTGAATCCAAAATCCAAGATTCAATCGGACTGTTGACACTCAATATAAGAGCATCACTTGCTTCCCCTGCAACATTTGCAATTTCTTTTGCACCATTATTTTTCTTCGGTGCTCGACAGTCTCTTCTGAGATGTCCTTTTTGTCCACAATTCCAGCAATTTAAGCTTGCTCTGCTAAATCTTGACTTACTTCGTCTAGACTTAGACTTTCCTCTGCTTGAGCTTCTCTCAAACATTCTTCCTCGGGATTCTGTATGTAAGGCAGAAGATGAAGACTCACCAGATTCTTTTCGACGAATTTCGTCGCTTAGAATCAAATCACGAGCAGTATCCCATTTCATCGTCGTGCTCCCTGAGGAATTACTTATTGCTTTCACTGTGCCATTCAAACTTTCTGGTAGAGAGGATAAGAGAATCAAGGCTTGAACTTCGTCATCGAAATTAATGCCTACTGAATTCAGCTGTGTTAGAGTAGAGTTAAGGACATTTAGGTGATCTGTAACTGGCGCTCCTTCTGACATCTTCAAATTGAATAGCCTTCTCATCAAATGTACTTTATTTGAGGCAGATGGTTTTTCGTACATATTTGATAAGGCTTTCATCAGACCTGCCGTCGTCGTTTCCTTTGCGATGTTGAAAGCAACGTTGCGAGACAACGTTAACCGGATTGTTCCTAGCGCCTGCCTGTCAAGAAGATCCCAATCTTCTTGCTTCATACTTTCTGGTTTTGTTCCTGATAAAGGTTTGTGCATATTTTTCTGGTACAGATAATCTTCAATCTGCATTTTTCAGAAACCAAAATCTGACCCATTGAATTTCTCGATCTTAACTTTTCCTTCGTCTGCTGCCATTGCTCCCACTCAAATTTGGTAACTTAAAAAAAAATCACTATCGCAAAATAATGATGTGTAAATAGTGACATAAATAGTAAATTTACTATTCAACTTTTGACTTTACTATCCACTTTTACTTTAATGATTTGTGAATAGTACTTTCACTATTTGCACAGTAACCGTTACTATTTGATGAATAGTAACCTTTGCAGAATGTGATGTTCTGTACAAGAATTTCACAACCTTTTAGCTCTGATACCAATTGTTGGGAAAAAATTGGTAATTTCCCACAACCAGATTTACGGGGAAGCAAAACAAAAAATAATGTAGAGCAGGAATTAGGAAATAACACACAGAGAATTTTTACGTGGTTCACCCCAAAAATTAACTGTGCTACTCCACGGAGCTGCTGCAGCTCACTTTCACTATGGGAGAAAATATTACAGTGTTTAAAATACAACACTCAACTCACAAACCTCAAAACCCAATACACCTAAATAAAATATCTTTTTCTTTTTCTTTTTTCTTTTTTCTTTTCTCTCTTTTTCTTTTCTCTCTTTTCTCTCTTTCTTTTCTCTCTTTTCTTTCTCTCCTTCTCTCTCTCACGCAGAGAATTTCAGAAACTCTCTGAAAACTCTCTTCTCTCTATTTCTTTGCAGGAAAGCTTGGAATTGGGATGGTTTGGATTGTTTTCAGCCTTCTCTATTTATAGAAGAAAAATTAGTAATTATGAGGTAAGCAATGACTTCATTGCACCTCCATTTTTCTTCTTCTGGCTGCTCCATTTTCTCTTCAATGGCTGCTTTCTTCAATGACTGCTGTCCACCATTTGACAGCCACCATTTTTGAAGCCATCATCTCTGACAAACTGAATGATTTACATTAATTCAAGTAACAGTTTATGATCAGGTAGATCATTACAAAAAATTTCAGCTTTGCTCTATTATTGATTATCAAGTTATTGTTTATTCAAATCTTCAATAATGATGTTCAACAGTGATTTTTGATTTTTTTTTTTTTTTTAAATCACTAAGTATAAAATTTTGCAAATACATTAAAGAATATTTTTATAAAAAATCAAAAATTATAAAAGAATCAATTATTAATCACAAATAAAAAATTTAAATTGATATCAGGGAGTATTGATTGGCAAAAAGATTGGAGACAATACACTTCTAACATAGGATATACTATACAGTAAGATATTATATTTTTGAACAACTGCAACCCTAATATATTGTTGAATTTCAAGTAAAGCCTACATTGTCTATGGAGTCCCCTCAATAATGCTTGAATATATAAATGAATTATTGGCACATTGCGAGGATTTTATGTTAGTTCGTGGCCTGTATACAGGGAAAGATGTACGCGAACGTGTAGAAGGATAAGTGTCTTACCTCAACTTTCGACAAATAAAATTTTAAGTGTAATATTTTTGAAATTATAGATAAACTGCTTGCATAAATTATAATTATATCTCACCTGGATTTAAAATTTTAGACTTTTAACATTCAATAACATATAATATTTTTTTTCAATTAAAACTAGTATTAATTTTTTTCAATTAAAAATAGTATTAATTAAGAAGTACTTAGTACTATTTTTTAATTTGTATATAATGTCTTTCTTAATACATCCTAAATTTATCATTGTCACCGCTTGTACGTAGGTCATGTCATGCTTTTTGTTCTTGACCTATGAGCTTTGTCGTACCGTAATATGCCTGACCCAACTGTTTAATAGCCATGTGAATCATTTATTTTACTTTTAATATATTTATTTATTTAATTGAATATTAATATTTAAAAAAATTTATGACTAAATTCTCTTCCAGCTAGAGTATTGAAAGCCAATTATTTTCCAAATGGGGACTTTATGTCCTCTAAAGTTCCTATCTATGCTTCTTATCTTTGGAAGAGCATCAAATGGAGTTCTGACGTGATGGTAACAAAGAGGCGCATTTAGGAGCTAAGAACTGTGTGGGAAGTGGGAGGAGTGGTGTATGGAGGGATGTTTTACTTCCTGAGTAGAAGTATTTTCTTGATGTTTTAACGAAATTTTGATATGTTTTGGAAAACAAAATTTACTCCGGTAAACTCCCAACGGTACAATTCTTGAAAACCATTGGACAATACCAAAATTTGATTAATCAATTAGTTTTATTTATTACTGTTTCAAACATTCAACTTTGAATAAACTCTTTTTTACTCGCATGTTCTACTGAACATTTAATAGGCCGTATCATGCAAGTTTAATAAATTAAGTGCTTAATGAGCTGGTCTGATGTTACAACATTTAATAGACTATGTCATGCTAGCTCAACGGATTGAATGCTTAATGGGCCAGCCCGTTTCACACCGTTAGTTTGAATTACATATGTTATTCTAAATTTCAAAATATGCCTTTCTTATTTTAAGAAATTTATAATATTATTATAAAAAATTACATATATCATTCAAATAGACAGGGGAGTGCATGACATAGGAAATAAGGGTCTTAGGAATGGTAATTTGTGTTTGTTCTTGATGTAAATAAATATTTGTGTTTGTATTTGGGTTTTTCAACCCAAATTCGCATGGTTTGTAATATTACAAGGAAAAAAAAATATTTTTAACCAATTTATTTATTATGTTAAGAAAATTCAAGAAAATAATTAATAATTAATAATTATTATTAAATAATTTGTGTGGTGTAATGTTGTGTTTATGTTTAATCCTCAGCATCCACAAGATAACAAGATATGAAATTTTTAATGGGTTCAAACTTGTACTCGGCTACTCCTCCAACAAAGGCTAACAATTTGGTTGGCACTTATGGAGGCCCTGGACTAGTTTGGCTTCTACACAATGCCTTCCTCACGATAATCTTCGAACCCTAACCTACTTAAATATATGATCCAAATAACGCAATTCCTTCAGTGTTATAATATCTTATTTGGGGTTTCAATTTCTTACAATAATAAAAGACTATCTTGAGCATAATAGGAATGCTGTTACTAAGGCCAATACGCTTTGTGTACGACTTTGACATCTCATCTTCTGTTAAAGATGTAAACTTTGGCAAAAAGGTCATGCCCATGCCGCAAAATCTGGGAGGATAGCTAGCATTTTTGTGGTAGTGTCTTGGTTGATTTTAACGTGAAATCAACAATTTTTAGAGATGCAGATATGGTGTTTGACGAAATACCTATTAAGAAAACCGTTTGCGCAAATGCACTTTAATGCCTAACTTAGCTAGGCAAATTCTATTAGTAACCACTTTTATGTCATTATCTACCATTCTGAGGATGCTTTAAAGTTATGTTCTTATTTCATATTTGTATTATTAGGCAAATTGGTGCATATGGTTAGACATTCATCTCTCTCATAAAGATATGAAAGCTATTGATGTCTGAAGTCTGTCCTCTGATAAAGAAAGCTCAACCACTCAAACCAGCAAGACACAACAAATTTGGTAACAACTCTACTTCTTTGAGATGAATGCCAAGACAAAGCCATGTGAATCTGTGATCCTTCATATGCTTGTGTCTCCAATAAAAAACCCCACCACCAAAATTACTTCCAGACAAGTCTCTGTCTTTTAGATTGTTTTGTGACTCACCATTTATTCTATTTAAACACACGTTACTGTCAAATTCTCAAGTCCTCAAATTTTCTTATACAAGAAAAACATACCTCTTTGCATTTTTACAATCCATTATTGAGTCTCAATATCATTTGAAGATACAACGAAAAGTTATAATCATGGCAATACGGATTTTTAGAGTTATGCATGCAAAGCAGATTTGTCGCTGACAATTTTCTGCTCCAAACCAAGCAACCACATTTGTAGATGTTCCGAAAGGTCACTTAGCAGTATATGTTGGAGAGAATAAAAAAAAGAGATATGTTATTCCAATATCATTGTTGAGAAAGCCTTCATTTCAGGAACTGCTAAGTAAGGCTGAGGAAGAATTTGGATATTACCATCCCATGGGAGGTCTTACAATTCCTTGCAGAGAAGACATCTTTCTTGATCTTGCTCCAAGCTTGAATGCACTGCAATGCGTGTACACGTCTATGTAATTAGTACATAAACAATTTTGTAGTTTTCCCCCCTTGTAACGGAGAGGAGGATATATGGTTTAAAATTGACATCATTTTTTTAGTGGTGTGAGCGAGTGAAAATATATGAGGCTATCCTGCGTTTGTGCAGTTTCTTAATGTAGAGAAATTTAAAATCTACTGCATAAATTGAAGTAAAAATTTATTCAGTTGGATCATACACATGATCGATAGCATTTTTTTTTTTTTCAGAAATACTCAAGCGTAATCCAATTTCTAATAAATTCGTTTCCCACTGACAATGCCTGAAGTCGAAGCCATATTCTCCTCCTCTCTCGTGTGATCAAAGAAAACATGTTAGAGCCTATGACCACCACTTTGGGGGAGGCCAAAGGGCCTCACATGCTTAAGAATAAGATAGTACAAGAAACACGGAAAAATTAAAACTTGTTTTGACATCATACATGAGTTGTGACTCTGTTGAGGTATTTGTAATAATAATAGTAAATAATAACTAATATAATAATATAGTATATTTATAAATAATATATAATACAATATAATAAATAATGTAATAATAATAATAAGATGGATGGGTATAGATTATTATTAAGTTTGCTTAATTTGAAAGTTAAGTTAATCTCAAATATAGTATAGAGATTGTTTTTTGATTTTATATCTCCCACCCTTAAGCCGTTTTTTTGGGTCTACTTCTTATGCTTTGTGGGTTAAATCCAATAAAAAATAATATTTAATTATTTTTAATTAAAAATATTTTAGATGTATCTTATTTTAGTAAAAATATGTAGAAATTAGTAAGTTTGTATTGAATTATTGAGTATTAAAAATTTAAAATTTAAAATTCAGATGGGGCACAATAATATTTTGTACATATAATTATCTATAATTTTATAAATATTATATCTAAAATTTTATTTATCAAAGTAGAATAAGTGTTTTTCTTCACTTGTGTACAGATCTGTCCCAGAACCAAAAATGGCTTCAGGAATGAACTTTAGTAAATATCAAAAATACAGAAACATATCACATATACGTAGATTATATATAACTCAATTCAATACACACTTCTTAGATAAATTACTGTATGTATTATATACCTTACATATTGGTGGTGGACTTGTTGGGCTCGTTTATGTGCTTATCTTCATTAGCCACAGCCACGAACTTATAAAGGAGCCCTAATTCGACTTTATTTACTTAGTGATTTGTGTATGTATTTTTGCTTCTGATCTTTCTTTTATTTTTCCCCCGTTTAATTTGGAGCGTTTATCTTTTAATTGCCAAATCATGATCATGGTGATTGCTTTTATGTAGCCTTGGCATGGATACATTTTAAGATTATTAATCTAATAAGATTTTCCTAAGAAGTCTATCATGTTTGAAATTATGATAAGTGTTAAATATGGCGCAAAACTATTTTCTTAAAGAAAGGGTATATATGTAATTTGTCTCTTCAAAACCCTACCGCAACACACATATATATTTTGTTTTGAGCTGCCGCAAGGTGGTGTGAGTGAACAACAGAAAAGAAGAGAAATTAGAGAAGCTGCGCAGTGCAGAAAAAGAAGGAAAAAGCCAATTGCAACAGTGGAGAAGAAAAGCAATAGTGGAGAAGAAAACAATTGCCGCATAGTGCCAAAGTTTATCTATGCTATTGTTAATCATTAGCCACCAAGTACTATTACTGTTTGTGAGATCTCATCTTTGAAGCAGTGAAAGGAATGCAATTAATTCACCATCAACTACGGTAATTATAGCAAGACTTTATTAATTATTCTTGCTATTTGATTATTACTTTTGTATTGAGAGTATTTTTTGGTGTATTTGGAATTTGGTATTTGGTATTTTGTGTGGCCTTTTGAATATTGGTGTTTGTATTCTCCATTTGGATTTGATAGTGGATTTTTCCTCGGTGTGTCGTCGTCAGTGGAGTAGACTTTTCACATTGAAAGGTCGAACCACTTAAATCATTGTGTGCCATTATTTTTCTTATTGCTTATTATTTTGCCGTTATCCAAAATTAATTATTTGTGCAACTAAATTGGACCCGAATTACGCTTCCGCAAGCGCCGATTTATAACAAATTGGTATCAAAGCTTTGGGTTATTCTGTTATTTATTGGAACTGATCAAGTTTGCTCTTTTGGATTTATTTTGAGCTTCTGGTTATTTGGTTGGTTTCATATATTTTGGGTTGTGCTTGTGTTGATTTAATTTTGGATTTTCTGTCATGGCGGCAAAATACGAAATTGAGAAATTCAATGGTAGGAATGATTTTAGTCTTTGGCGAATGAAGATGCGAGCCATATTGGTTAAAGAGGGGCTCGTTAAGACACTTGAAGGCAAGGATAAATTATCAGAAAAATTGACTGAGGAAGAAAAAGATGCATTAATGGAAAATGCTCTCAGTTCAATTCAGCTATCCTTGTCTGATGAGGTACTACGCGAGGTTGGTGATGAGAGATCTCCTGCTGGATTGTGGCTTAAATTGGAGGGTGTATATATGACCAAGTCTTTGACAAGTCGGTTATATTTGAAGCAGCGCTTGTACACTTTCAGAATGTCAGAAGGTACGCCTTTGCACGATCACCTTGATGAATTTACTAAAATTATTCGTGATCTGAAAAATGTTGGTGTTAAGATTGATGATGAGGATCAGGCCTTAGTTTTGTTATGTTCTTTACCTCATTCATTTGAACATTTTGTTGATACCATGCTATATGGAAGAGACACTATTTCTTTGGAAGATGTCAAAGCGGCTTTGAATTCCAGAGAGTTGAAGAAAAAGGTGTCTACAGGTAATAACGATAGTAGCAGTGGTTTGTTTGTCAGAGGTAGAACGCAAGATAAAGGCTCAAGCAATAATAGAGGCAAGTCTAGATCAAAATCTAGAAAGAGAAAAGATAAATGTAATTATTGTCGTCAAGAAGGGCACTGGAAAGTTAACTGTCCGAAACTCAAAGGTAAAGGAAAAATTACCACAACATCTTCTGGTACTAATGATGTTGCTGGTGTTGCAGATAGTTCTGGTTCCGATGGTGATAATGTTTTGTCAGTATCTATTAGTTCTTCTAGAGATGCATGGATTCTTGATTCGGGTTGCACTTACCATATGTGCCCCAATAGGGATTGGTTTGTTTCTTATCAATCCATTGATGGGGGTGTTGTCTTGATGGGAAATAATGTGTCCTGTAAGGTTGTTGGTATTGGTACTATTCGGATTAAGATGCATGACGGTATTGTCAGGACTTTGAAAGATGTTCGCCATGTTCCATATTTGAAAAAGAACCTGATATCTTTGGGTACTCTCGACTCACAGGGCTATAGGTACATAGCTGAAGGTGGAGTTTTGAAAGTTATTAAGGGTGCTCTAGTGGTTATTAAAGGGCAATTGTCTCGTGGTCTCTATGTGCTTCAGGGTAGCACTGTCATTGGCAGTGTTTCAGTCTCATCCTCGTCAGATCAAGATTCAGATACGACTCGCTTATGGCATATGCGGTTAGGGCATATGAGTGAGGCAGGAATGTCCATTTTGAGCAAGCGGGGTTTACTTGGTGGTCAGAAAACTGGGAAGCTTGATTTCTGTGAGCATTGTGTCTATGGAAAGCATCGCAGAGTTAAGTTCAGTACAGCCATCCATAAGACGAAAGGTACTGTTGATTATATTCACTCAGATCTTTAGGGTCCTTCTCGTGTTACTTCCAAGGGTGGTGCCCGGTATATGTTGACTTTTATTGACGACTTCTCTCGTCACGTTTGGGTATATTTTCTGAAAAATAAGAATGATGTGTTTTCAAGATTTGTTACATTTAAGGCTTGTATTGAAAATCAAACTGGCAAGAAGATCAAGCGTTTGAGAACTGACAATGGTTTGGAGTTTTGTGAGAGTCAGTTTAATGAGTTCTGTGAAAGGAATGGCATAGTGAGACACCGCACTGTGCGTAATACACCACAACAGAATGGAGTTGCAGAACGTATGAATAGGACTATTTTGGAAAGAGCTCGTTGTATGCTCTTTCAAGCTGGTTTGGATAAATCCTTTTGGGCTGAAGCTTGTAACCATGCCTGCTATTTGGTGAATCGGTCTCCATCAACTGCAATTGAGTTGAAGACTCCAGTTGAGGTATTTTCTGGTACTCCTGCTAATTATTCTGATTTAAAAGTTTTTGGTTGTCCTTCTTATGCTCATGTTAATAATGGTAAGCTTGAGCCTAGGGCATTGAAATGCATATTTTTGGGATATCCTTCTGGGGTGAAGGGTTATAGACTATGGTGTGTTGAACCTAAGTCACCTAAATTTTTAATTAGCAGAGATGTTAAATTTGATGAGTTTTCCATGTTGGAAAAGAAAAAAGAGTCTATTGTTGCAGGTAAAGACCCCGGTGTTAGTGAGCAGGTGGAGCTTGAGAGTGGAGCTCCTAGTCAAGTGCAAGAGAGCACTTCAGATCAGCCATTTGTGGATGAGGTAGATGATTCTGCTCCTGATGTAGCAGAACAGCAACAAGAGCAACCATACAGTATCGCTAAGGGTAAAGGAACAAGAGAGATTCGACGCCCTCAGAGGTATGCAGATGCAGATTTAGTTTCTTATGCATTGTCTGTGGCAGAGACTATTGGGGTGAATGAACCTACTAGTTATCGTGAAGCTGTCACTTGTGATGAGTCTGCTCAGTGGTTAGTTGCTATGAATGAAGAGATTGAGTCACTTCATAAGAATCATACTTGGGAATTGGTAAAACTGCCTAAGGGCCAGAAGATTGTTGGAAACAAATGGATCTTCAAGAAAAAGGAAGGTATACCTGAGGTTGAAGCAGCGAGGTTCAAGGCACGTGTTGTTGCAAAGGGCTATTCTCAGAAAAAGGGTATTGACTTTAATGAAGTATTTTCACCCGTTGTGAAACATAGCTCCATACGTGTGTTGCTTGCTATGGTTGCGCTGTTTGACTTGGAATTAGAACAACTTGATGTCAAGACAGCTTTCTTACATGGTGAGCTTGAGGAACAAATTTACATGCATCAACCAGAGGGGTTTGTTATTTCATGAAAGGAAGATCATGTTTGTTTATTGAAAAAGTCATTATATGGTTTGAAGCAATCTCCCAGGCAGTGGTATAAACGGTTTGATTCTTTTATGATTGATCATGGTTACTCTAGGAGTGATTATGATAGTTGTGTTTATCATAAAAGGTTCTCTGATGGTTCAATTGTCTATTTGTTGTTATATGTTGATGACATGCTTATTGCTTCTAAGAATAAGTTTGAGATTCAGAAATTAAAGTCTCAACTCAGTGGTGAGTTTGAGATGAAAGATTTGGGTGCAGCAAAGAAAATTTTGGGCATGAAAATTTACAGGAATAGACAAGCGGGCAAGCTTTATTTGTCTCAGAAAAGTTACATTGAAAAAGTTCTTGAACGTTTTGGTATGAAAGAGTCTAAACCTGTGAGTACGCCACTAGCTGCGCATTTTAGGCTTTCTTTGGATTTGTCGCCACAGTCAGAAGAAGAAGAGAAGTACATGTCTCAGGTTCCATATGCTAGTGCCGTTGGTAGTTTGATGTACGCTATGGTTTGTACTCGACCAGACATTTCACATGCAGTTAGTGTTGTTAGTAGATACATGGGTAACCCTGGAAAGGGTCATTGGCAAGCAGTGAAATGGATACTTCGGTATTTGAGAGGCACTTCTAGCTTTGGTTTGGTATATGATGGGAGTTCTAATACTGGTTGCAGTGTTATTGGTTATGTGGACTCCGATTATGCTGGAGATTTGGTTAAGAGAAGATCTCTGACAGGTTATGTTTTCACTCTTCCTCATTGTGCCATTAGTTGGAAGGCTACTTTACAGTCTACAGTTGCTTTGTCCACTACAGAGGCAGAGTATACGGCAGCAGCAGAAGCAGTGAAAGAAGCCATTTGGCTTAGAGGTTTGGTTTGTGATTTGGGTTTACAGCAGGATACTTCTGTTGTATTTTGTGATAGTCAGAGTGCGATACACTTGACCAAGAATTTTTGGGTCTACTTCTTATGCTTTGTGGGTTAAATCCAATAAAAAATAATATTTAATTATTTTTAATTAAAAATATTTTAGATGTATCTTATTTTAGTAAAAATATGTAGAAATTAGTAAGTTTGTATTGAATTATTGAGTATTAAAAATTTAAAATTTAAAATTCAGATGGGGCACAATAATATTTTGTACATATAATTATCTATAATTTTATAAATATTATATCTAAAATTTTATTTATCAAAGTAGAATAAGTGTTTTTCTTCACTTGTGTACAGATCTGTCCCAGAACCAAAAATGGCTTCAGGAATGAACTTTAGTAAATATCAAAAATACAGAAACATATCACATATACGTAGATTATATATAACTCAATTCAATACACACTTCTTAGATAAATTACTGTATGTATTATATACCTTACATATTGGTGGTGGACTTGTTGGGCTCGTTTATGTGCTTATCTTCATTAGCCACAGCCACGAACTTATAAAGGAGCCCTAATTCGACTTTATTTACTTAGTGATTTGTGTATGTATTTTTGCTTCTGATCTTTCTTTTATTTTTCCCCCGTTTAATTTGGAGCGTTTATCTTTTAATTGCCAAATCATGATCATGGTGATTGCTTTTATGTAGCCTTGGCATGGATACATTTTAAGATTATTAATCTAATAAGATTTTCCTAAGAAGTCTATCATGTTTGAAATTATGATAAGTGTTAAATATGGCGCAAAACTATTTTCTTAAAGAAAGGGTATATATGTAATTTGTCTCTTCAAAACCCTACCGCAACACACATATATATTTTGTTTTGAGCTGCCGCAAGGTGGTGTGAGTGAACAACAGAAAAGAAGAGAAATTAGAGAAGCTGCGCAGTGCAGAAAAAGAAGGAAAAAGCCAATTGCAACAGTGGAGAAGAAAAGCAATAGTGGAGAAGAAAACAATTGCCGCATAGTGCCAAAGTTTATCTATGCTATTGTTAATCATTAGCCACCAAGTACTATTACTGTTTGTGAGATCTCATCTTTGAAGCAGTGAAAGGAATGCAATTAATTCACCATCAACTACGGTAATTATAGCAAGACTTTATTAATTATTCTTGCTATTTGATTATTACTTTTGTATTGAGAGTATTTTTTGGTGTATTTGGAATTTGGTATTTGGTATTTTGTGTGGCCTTTTGAATATTGGTGTTTGTATTCTCCATTTGGATTTGATAGTGGATTTTTCCTCGGTGTGTCGTCGTCAGTGGAGTAGACTTTTCACATTGAAAGGTCGAACCACTTAAATCATTGTGTGCCATTATTTTTCTTATTGCTTATTATTTTGCCGTTATCCAAAATTAATTATTTGTGCAACTAAATTGGACCCGAATTACGCTTCCGCAAGCGCCGATTTATAACAAATTGGTATCAAAGCTTTGGGTTATTCTGTTATTTATTGGAACTGATCAAGTTTGCTCTTTTGGATTTATTTTGAGCTTCTGGTTATTTGGTTGGTTTCATATATTTTGGGTTGTGCTTGTGTTGATTTAATTTTGGATTTTCTGTCATGGCGGCAAAATACGAAATTGAGAAATTCAATGGTAGGAATGATTTTAGTCTTTGGCGAATGAAGATGCGAGCCATATTGGTTAAAGAGGGGCTCGTTAAGACACTTGAAGGCAAGGATAAATTATCAGAAAAATTGACTGAGGAAGAAAAAGATGCATTAATGGAAAATGCTCTCAGTTCAATTCAGCTATCCTTGTCTGATGAGGTACTACGCGAGGTTGGTGATGAGAGATCTCCTGCTGGATTGTGGCTTAAATTGGAGGGTGTATATATGACCAAGTCTTTGACAAGTCGGTTATATTTGAAGCAGCGCTTGTACACTTTCAGAATGTCAGAAGGTACGCCTTTGCACGATCACCTTGATGAATTTACTAAAATTATTCGTGATCTGAAAAATGTTGGTGTTAAGATTGATGATGAGGATCAGGCCTTAGTTTTGTTATGTTCTTTACCTCATTCATTTGAACATTTTGTTGATACCATGCTATATGGAAGAGACACTATTTCTTTGGAAGATGTCAAAGCGGCTTTGAATTCCAGAGAGTTGAAGAAAAAGGTGTCTACAGGTAATAACGATAGTAGCAGTGGTTTGTTTGTCAGAGGTAGAACGCAAGATAAAGGCTCAAGCAATAATAGAGGCAAGTCTAGATCAAAATCTAGAAAGAGAAAAGATAAATGTAATTATTGTCGTCAAGAAGGGCACTGGAAAGTTAACTGTCCGAAACTCAAAGGTAAAGGAAAAATTACCACAACATCTTCTGGTACTAATGATGTTGCTGGTGTTGCAGATAGTTCTGGTTCCGATGGTGATAATGTTTTGTCAGTATCTATTAGTTCTTCTAGAGATGCATGGATTCTTGATTCGGGTTGCACTTACCATATGTGCCCCAATAGGGATTGGTTTGTTTCTTATCAATCCATTGATGGGGGTGTTGTCTTGATGGGAAATAATGTGTCCTGTAAGGTTGTTGGTATTGGTACTATTCGGATTAAGATGCATGACGGTATTGTCAGGACTTTGAAAGATGTTCGCCATGTTCCATATTTGAAAAAGAACCTGATATCTTTGGGTACTCTCGACTCACAGGGCTATAGGTACATAGCTGAAGGTGGAGTTTTGAAAGTTATTAAGGGTGCTCTAGTGGTTATTAAAGGGCAATTGTCTCGTGGTCTCTATGTGCTTCAGGGTAGCACTGTCATTGGCAGTGTTTCAGTCTCATCCTCGTCAGATCAAGATTCAGATACGACTCGCTTATGGCATATGCGGTTAGGGCATATGAGTGAGGCAGGAATGTCCATTTTGAGCAAGCGGGGTTTACTTGGTGGTCAGAAAACTGGGAAGCTTGATTTCTGTGAGCATTGTGTCTATGGAAAGCATCGCAGAGTTAAGTTCAGTACAGCCATCCATAAGACGAAAGGTACTGTTGATTATATTCACTCAGATCTTTAGGGTCCTTCTCGTGTTACTTCCAAGGGTGGTGCCCGGTATATGTTGACTTTTATTGACGACTTCTCTCGTCACGTTTGGGTATATTTTCTGAAAAATAAGAATGATGTGTTTTCAAGATTTGTTACATTTAAGGCTTGTATTGAAAATCAAACTGGCAAGAAGATCAAGCGTTTGAGAACTGACAATGGTTTGGAGTTTTGTGAGAGTCAGTTTAATGAGTTCTGTGAAAGGAATGGCATAGTGAGACACCGCACTGTGCGTAATACACCACAACAGAATGGAGTTGCAGAACGTATGAATAGGACTATTTTGGAAAGAGCTCGTTGTATGCTCTTTCAAGCTGGTTTGGATAAATCCTTTTGGGCTGAAGCTTGTAACCATGCCTGCTATTTGGTGAATCGGTCTCCATCAACTGCAATTGAGTTGAAGACTCCAGTTGAGGTATTTTCTGGTACTCCTGCTAATTATTCTGATTTAAAAGTTTTTGGTTGTCCTTCTTATGCTCATGTTAATAATGGTAAGCTTGAGCCTAGGGCATTGAAATGCATATTTTTGGGATATCCTTCTGGGGTGAAGGGTTATAGACTATGGTGTGTTGAACCTAAGTCACCTAAATTTTTAATTAGCAGAGATGTTAAATTTGATGAGTTTTCCATGTTGGAAAAGAAAAAAGAGTCTATTGTTGCAGGTAAAGACCCCGGTGTTAGTGAGCAGGTGGAGCTTGAGAGTGGAGCTCCTAGTCAAGTGCAAGAGAGCACTTCAGATCAGCCATTTGTGGATGAGGTAGATGATTCTGCTCCTGATGTAGCAGAACAGCAACAAGAGCAACCATACAGTATCGCTAAGGGTAAAGGAACAAGAGAGATTCGACGCCCTCAGAGGTATGCAGATGCAGATTTAGTTTCTTATGCATTGTCTGTGGCAGAGACTATTGGGGTGAATGAACCTACTAGTTATCGTGAAGCTGTCACTTGTGATGAGTCTGCTCAGTGGTTAGTTGCTATGAATGAAGAGATTGAGTCACTTCATAAGAATCATACTTGGGAATTGGTAAAACTGCCTAAGGGCCAGAAGATTGTTGGAAACAAATGGATCTTCAAGAAAAAGGAAGGTATACCTGAGGTTGAAGCAGCGAGGTTCAAGGCACGTGTTGTTGCAAAGGGCTATTCTCAGAAAAAGGGTATTGACTTTAATGAAGTATTTTCACCCGTTGTGAAACATAGCTCCATACGTGTGTTGCTTGCTATGGTTGCGCTGTTTGACTTGGAATTAGAACAACTTGATGTCAAGACAGCTTTCTTACATGGTGAGCTTGAGGAACAAATTTACATGCATCAACCAGAGGGGTTTGTTATTTCATGAAAGGAAGATCATGTTTGTTTATTGAAAAAGTCATTATATGGTTTGAAGCAATCTCCCAGGCAGTGGTATAAACGGTTTGATTCTTTTATGATTGATCATGGTTACTCTAGGAGTGATTATGATAGTTGTGTTTATCATAAAAGGTTCTCTGATGGTTCAATTGTCTATTTGTTGTTATATGTTGATGACATGCTTATTGCTTCTAAGAATAAGTTTGAGATTCAGAAATTAAAGTCTCAACTCAGTGGTGAGTTTGAGATGAAAGATTTGGGTGCAGCAAAGAAAATTTTGGGCATGAAAATTTACAGGAATAGACAAGCGGGCAAGCTTTATTTGTCTCAGAAAAGTTACATTGAAAAAGTTCTTGAACGTTTTGGTATGAAAGAGTCTAAACCTGTGAGTACGCCACTAGCTGCGCATTTTAGGCTTTCTTTGGATTTGTCGCCACAGTCAGAAGAAGAAGAGAAGTACATGTCTCAGGTTCCATATGCTAGTGCCGTTGGTAGTTTGATGTACGCTATGGTTTGTACTCGACCAGACATTTCACATGCAGTTAGTGTTGTTAGTAGATACATGGGTAACCCTGGAAAGGGTCATTGGCAAGCAGTGAAATGGATACTTCGGTATTTGAGAGGCACTTCTAGCTTTGGTTTGGTATATGATGGGAGTTCTAATACTGGTTGCAGTGTTATTGGTTATGTGGACTCCGATTATGCTGGAGATTTGGTTAAGAGAAGATCTCTGACAGGTTATGTTTTCACTCTTCCTCATTGTGCCATTAGTTGGAAGGCTACTTTACAGTCTACAGTTGCTTTGTCCACTACAGAGGCAGAGTATACGGCAGCAGCAGAAGCAGTGAAAGAAGCCATTTGGCTTAGAGGTTTGGTTTGTGATTTGGGTTTACAGCAGGATACTTCTGTTGTATTTTGTGATAGTCAGAGTGCGATACACTTGACCAAGAATACCATGTTTCATGAGAGGACCAAACATATTGATGTCAGATATCACTTCGTTCGTGACATTGTGTCTCATGGTACTATTGTTATTAATAAGATAGCTACTGCAGAGAATCCAGCTGATATGTTAACCAAGCCAATTTCAGTTAACAAGTTCAAGCATTGCTTGGGCTTGGTTGGTGTTTGTAGTAAGTGATCGCCCTTCGGGGATTTTGGACGACGGTCATTTGGTATTTCGAGGAATCCTAAATTTGAAGAACTTGGTTTCGTTTTGAGCCAAGGTGGAGATTTGTTAAATATGACGCAAAACTGTTTTCTTAAAGAAAGGGTATATATGTAATTTGTCTCTTCAAAACCCTACCGCAACACACATATATATTTTGTTTTGAGCTGCCGCAAGGTGGTGTGAGTGAACAACAGAAAAGAAGAGAAATTAGAGAAGCTGCGCAGTGCAGAGAAAGAAGGAAAAAGCCAATTGCAACAGTGGATAAGAAAAGCAATAGTGGAGAAGAAAACAATTGCCGCATAGTGCCAAAGTTTATCTATGCTATTGTTAATCATTAGCCACCAAGTACTATTACTGTTTGTGAGATCTCATCTTTGAAGCAGTGAAAGGAATGCAATTAATTCACCATCAACTACGGTAATTATAGCAAGACTTTATTAATTATTCTTGCTATTTGATTATTACTTTTGTATTGAGAGTGTTTTTTGGTGTATTTGGAATTTGGTATTTGGTATTTTGTGTGGCCTTTTGAATATTGGTGTTTGTATTCTCCATTTGGATTTGATAGTGGATTTTTCCTCGGTGTGCCGTCGTCAGTGGAGTAGACTTTTCACATTGAAAGGTCGAACCACTTAAATCATTGTGTGCCATTATTTTTCTTATTGCTTATTATTTTGCCGTTATCCAAAATTAATTATTTGTGCAACTAAATTGGACCCGAACTACGCTTCCGCAAGCGCCAATTTATAACAATAAGCATTAACTTTTGAATATTTTTAAGAAAACATATTATCTAATTTGTGATAATGTTTAACAACTATATGCAGGTGGCGGCAAAAATAATAAAATTTACAACAATTTTCATTGATAACAAAATGATAGAAGAAATTAAGCAATGTAACATTTTATTTTTCTAAAGCATGAACTATTATTATGTCTTCTTCATTTTATTTTTTTCCATCACGTTTTATTTTAATGCTCTAGAAAAAATGTCATGTACCATAAACTAGTAGGATTATATATATATATTTTTTTATATTAATATTTTCTAGTATTATCAGCTAACATTTGTATAAAAAATGTTTTGTATTTTTTAATTAGGTATAAGTTTTTTCACCTTAACAATTTATAATTTAAATATACCAAAATTTGATTAATTTCATTGGTTTATAATCCGGGTTCTAATAATATTTTAATTTTATCGAATAAAAGTTTTAAAATTCTACTAAACCATTATCTTATACTGATAAAGACTAATATGTTTTTTAACCAATACACATATGGATGGTATATAATAATAATAATAATAATTAAAATAATAAGATAATAAGACAAGATATATAGATATAGATATGGATATGGATATGGATTATTATTATTATTATTATTATTATTATTATTACATTTGCTTATTTTGAAATCATATAAATATAGGATAGAGGTAGTTTTTGATTTCATTTCTTTCACCCTTAAGCCCTTTTTGGATCACCTTCTTCTACTTTGTGGGTTCTTAATCTTCACAGTAGTAGAAGAAGTAGTTGAACCAAAAGTGTCTTTAAGGAAGAACTTTATTAAATCTCAAAAACATAAAAATACATCACATACACATAGATTATACATAACTCAATTCAATACACACTCCTTAATTATTGGATAATTTTTTTGATATATTAAATACCATTAATATTGGTGGTGGACTTGCTGGGCTCATTTACGAGTTTATCTTCATTAGCCAAAGCCACGAACCTATAAATGAGCCCTAAATTCGACTTTATTTACTTCGTGACTTGTTTATGTATTTACTTTTGAACTATCATTTATTATTCCCTTGTTTAATCTGGAGCAATTAAAATAATGATCATGGTGATTGCTTTGGATTTATTATTCTTTAAATTAAAACTCTTAAAATTTATAGGATGAATAACAAAACTAACACCCTTTAAAACTTTTAATAATAAAATTAGTACCCTTGTGTTCAAATTTATATTTTTACAATTAAAAAAATGATTAATATGTCACTTTTTTTAAATATCCATTTAATTAGAATTAAACTACGATAATTTAAATTCGTATATAAGTGTACTATGAGGTTAACATAATGAGAAAGAAGAGCCATGAGATTTTAACACCTAAGTGACATTGAATGATGTACTGTGATAAAAATATATATATATATATATATATATATATATATATTTTAAACAATTAACGTTCCAATTTCAACGATGGAACCAAATATATACTTGTTTTTATGAAACTTCTGGTCACTTTCCTCTCATTTTTAATTTAATCAAATTTTTTATATTATCTAAAAAAAAGTATTAATTTAATCAAAATTTCTATATTATCTAGAAAAAGAAAAAGTAAGTCTTTGCATTAGGAAAAAAAAAATGGAAAAAAGAGCAAGTCTTAAGATTTTTTTTTTTTTTTTGATCGAGAGTCTTTAAGAGTTGAGACTTAAAAAAAAAAAATTTGAAAAAGAATTTTGAGCTCGTTCACGGATATTTCCCAATCAATAACTTTTTTTTATAATTTCTTTTTTGCTTTCCTTTGATTTTGCTTTTTCATCTCTACTTTTTTACTGTTTACTAAAAAAATCAAGCGTGTTGGTAACACTATTAGCCGATGTTTGGCGGTAAATTATCTATATAGCAAAAAATACATTAAAAAGTATCAATTTTATTTAAATAATAAATTTAAGTAATAAAATAAATTTTACTTAGATAATAAATATAAATTTTATGTAAATTATACATATAAATTTGTATGTAATCTGTATATATAAATTTATATGTAACATGTACATTCACATTTTATTTATAACCTGTACATTCACATTTTGTATGTAAGCTGTTAAAAACAACAATAACATAAAAATAATACAATGCATTTCATGTGAATGTACAGATTACATACAAAATAAATTTGTATGTAACCTGTACATTCACATACAAAATGTGAATGTACAGATTACATACAAATTTGTATGTACAGGGTACATACAATAATACAATTCAATTTCTCATTTTAGTTTCTACTCTCACTTTCTCAGTTATTTCATTTATTTGTATGGTATCAGAGCTTATTTGGATCCATGTTGAATTTGAGATCTCATCTGGTTATGCCAAAGAGTGTATTAATTAGATGGATTGGGAAGTTCTTGAGATTATAATAAAGAATCGGTTGGAAGCAATAACGATTACAATTAAAACACTCTTTAATGGAGTTACATCCTGCTTTGCTCCTTCAATTACCATGTCGGATTTGAGTAACTATCTTTTCTAAAGTATAGTAATATGATAATAAAGTATATGCCCACCTTTCAAAGTTGTTTGAAGTTGAAGCAGCAGAAGAAAGATTATCAACTTGATCCATTATTATACCAGTTTATCAAGAAGAACAATTCGTTTCAATTTTTGTATCTTATCAAAATACAGTCGTTTTGTTATATTAGATAAAAAATTAACTTTCATTTTATATATATATATATATATATATATTATTTTAGGGAATTAAATCAAATGTAAGGAGCCCATGCTTACTTTGCTTGGAAATTATGGGTCACAAGCGTACATTTTGAATTTCAAGCTGCTTCATCATAGTTCCCTTATCCAAATATTTCTACGATTATTTTTATTATAAAAAGCTATTTAATATTTTATTAGGTTTCATACGTGAAAAAATCAGCAAAGCAATATTTGCATTTTTTTTTTTAATTTATAAAAGAAATTTTAAAGTCTTGTTCTTTTTTATTAACAAAGAAAAAATACACTCAAATACTCAAATAAAATTCAAATTTAAATTTTTGGTGAAAAGATTTGAAGTTCTATATCACTTGAACAATAAAAAATTTTCAAAATACAAATGAGAGGAATATTTCCGTTGCTACCATTCTCATTCTTAGATATCTTCTGAATCTGTAATCTCTATTCGAGTACCATCAGAAAAATAAGTTTATACTGAATCTGGGACAATAAATTAAGGATGGGGCTGTAAAAGTACTTGGTTTATATGAAGTATATATTTTAGTGGCTTTGTTTTTATAAGGAATATTTAAATTATTTTTTATGTAAAAATATGATATTTTAGTCTTTTTTAAACAATAAAATATTATTTTATTAATAAAAAGTTTGAAATAATAATAAAGTAAATTTAATATGAGCAAAAATTTCATTTTATTTTATCATTTTAAAACTTAATTTGAACAATACAATATTTTTTTTATTTTTTTGGTCAACTATTTTTGTAAATTTTATATTTTATGAAATTTTTTTTGTATTTTAGGGCACTTTTTAATCATGTTTTTGGATATAAACATGATACCAACAAAAAATACAATACAAAAAAGGGCCCAAAAAATATAAAAAAATTTCATAAAAAATAAAATTTACAAAAAAAAAAAAAAAAACCAAAATATAAAAATATTGTAATATTAAAATTCAATTTTAAGCCTATTAAAAATAAAATAATAATTTTTCCCATATTAAATTCACTTTATTATTTTGTCCAAAATTTTTTAGGAAAAATCACAAAAATAACACCCTTAAAACTTATAATAATAAAAATAATATTCCTTGTGTTCAAACTTATATTTTCACAATTAAAAAAATAATTGATATATCATTTTTTTTAACATGCACTCAAATATAATTAAATGACGGCAATTTAGAGCCGTTCAATATTGAACGTTCAATATTACATGATCAAATTGAACGTTCAATATTATTAGAATACTAATTTTGTTATTATAAGTTGTAAGAGTATTATTTTTGATAATTTTATAATTTTATATTTAATAAAATAATATTTTACTATTTAAAAAGTTACTAAAATGTTTTATTTTTATAGAAAAAACGACATAAATGTTCATTATAAAAGTAAAGTGATTAAAATACTCTAATGACATAAATAAAGTATAAATCATTATCAAAATTAATTGGGAAAATAACAAAACTAACACCCCCCAAAAATTATAATAACAAAACTAGCACCCCTGTGTTCAATTAAAATTGAACGACAATAATTTGGACTCGTTCAATATTGAACGTTCAATATTATCCGTTCAATTAGAATTGAATGACGATAATTAGACCTATTTAATATTGAACGTTCAATATTTTACGTTCAAATTGAATATTGAACGTTCAATATTAAACGTTCAATTCTAATTGAACACAAGGGGTGCTAGTTTTGTTATTATAATTTTTAGGGGGTGCTATTTTTGGTAATTTCTCAAATTAATTTGATTTTTTCCGTGCATCAAAGCATGATGATACCAAAAAAAAAAAAATAGTTTCCATCTTAAATTACATCTCTAATAAATGCAATATTCAACTAAAATTAAAATTTTAAAATAGAGTACTGTTACCTCAATTGGGATATATTTTTAGTACGAGGAGTGTTATTTTCATGTGTGTAACACGTTTGTGTAATATAGATGTGGGACATGGTCAGTGTGCCAAACTTTTTACACATTTTTGTATGCTTTGTTTATCTCAATAATTGAAATTTATATTTTTACATATTATTTATACTTTGTTTCTCTCAACAATTGAGATTTATAAAGAGTGGAAAGAAAAAAATTACTCACTTAAATTTTAATCAATGAGATAAGGTAGAGTAAACAAATGGTGTATATTTTGTAGCTACTCGTCCAATATTGTTAATCTTGCATATGGGTGTATTTTTATTATATTTGATTGATTTAGCTATTATTTTCGATTGCTAGATTTTATTTATGACTATCCGATTGTGCAGATTATTACAAAAAAAAAAAAGTTAATGTCATGTTGTTAAAAAAACCTAAAATATTGTTTGTCAAAAAAGGGCTCAAGTTATTAAAAAAAAAAATCATTTTGTGTTATTACAAAAAATTGCTTATTTAATTTTTTTTAAATAACTTACTGTTATTAAAAAAGTGTGTATATAGTTTTTTTTTTATAAAAAATCCTAAAATTTATAATAATAAAAATAATATTTTTAATACTAATTTATACATATTTTAATTTTAAGTTAGAGTGAAATAAAATTGTATATTTTACTTAGAAAAAGAGCATTGTGTTAGCTTCGGTTATTAAAAAAAAAAAAGTTATTTTAAGTTAAAATGGATTGAGGTGGGGTGAATTGAACATACGAAGGAATGTCTACTTCACTTAGAAAAAGTCGATCTTCCTTCTAAGTTTCATGAAACGTTTGGAAAGTAAAGAGCACATTAAACTTCTTTGTCCTTATCTTCTATCTCATTTTGAATTTAATGAAAATATTCATTTCGCTTAGAAAAAAGTCAGTAATAACACTGCTCTGTAAGTTTTGGAAGTCCTCATCTTATTTATATATATTTTTTATTTTTTTAATTTCAGTGATTAGATTTTTAATTCTTTTGCTCAGAATTCAAGCTTAAATCTTAATAAAATGTATAAGTATATTTTTTCGTTATTAATAAAAAAATTTAATTTAGATTAAAAAAAAAAAAAAAAAAAAGTCAGTAATAACAGTTTAAGCCTTAGCAATAGTGAAATTACCACAATGGGACCAGAACGTGGTTGAGCGTAGTTTATTACTCATTTAATTACCATGAGATCTTGTTTCTTTGTCCTTATCATCTTCCTTCTCAATTTTAATATTATCATTTAGAAAAAGTAAACGCGTTTGGCAAAAGTAAACATCCCTTCACATTGAAATTATTTATTGGACACAAGCGTTCATCACTTCATTTTAATCTCAATATCGTTATAATTCTTGTTCTAAGATCTCTTCTTCTTTCCCTTCTTCTTCTTCCTCTTGGTTTTATATACAAATATCTAACATTCTAGCTTCTAATATTGCACCTACCATGAACTCTCAACCTTCTTCTTCAAGCCTTAAGCGGACGTATGATGATACCTTTTCTGACTCCACACCTTCAAAAAGCTGTAAAAGGATGTATGATGTTTTCCTCAGTTTCAGAGGCGAAGATACCCGCAAAGGTATTGTTAGTCATTTATACGATGCGCTGGATCGTAGAGGAGTCTACACTTACAAGGATGATGTACGAATTCAGAAAGGAACTAGTATTGCTCCTGAACTAGTGAAAGCAATTGAAGAATCTAGGTCTGCCATTGTTGTTCTTTCTAGAAACTATGCTTCTTCAACTTGGTGTTTAGAAGAACTCTTGCATATTCTCAAATGCTATCGAGAAAAGGATAAGAATTATAAGATTTTCCCAGTTTTCTATTATGTGGAACCAACTAAGGTGAAACGACAAATCGGCAAATTCGGTAAGGGGTTTGCTAAAGTTGGAGAGGTTATCAAAGGAAACAAATTCAAGATTTAGGAGTGGAGAAAAGCTTTAAAGGATATTTCCATCATTTCTGGTTGGGAGTTGAAGAATGATAATGAGTAATCACTGTTTCCCTGTAGTCTTAGTTCACATATGTTTCACTATTTTTTTTTATTATTATTTTTTTTTTTTTACAGAATAACTGAGGCAGACCTGATAAAGATCATAGTGGAAGTGGTTTCAAATGCTGTGCCGCCCAATACTTTGTCAGTTGTCAGCAAGGACTATGTTGGAATGGATGTTCGGCTAAATGAGTTAAATCAGCTTCTAGATTTAGGGTCAAAGAAGGTACTTGCCGTAGGGATTTGGGGAATGGGAGGTATTGGCAAGACAACTATTGCACAATTAATCTTTGAGCTGAACCGCAACAAATTTGGATCTAGTTGTTTTGTTGAGAATGTTAAAGAGAAGACTTTGGAGGGAAAAGGATTGTGTAATATACAGGAGATTCTTCACGAGCGCTTGCTTGAAAGCTCTGTAAGTATACAAAATTATGTTGGTGGAAAAATGATATTAATGGATAGACTATGTGGTAGAAAGGTATTTATTCTCCTGGATGATGTTCATAGATCACAAGACTTAGAATGTTTGATTGGAGAAGGAGAGAGTAGGCATCGTTGGTTTGGTGAAGGAAGTAGGATCATCATTGCAACAAGAGATAAGCATCTCTTAAAGACAAATGGAGTGGATGATATCTATGAGGTGCCGCAACTATCTTTTGCTGAATCTCGTCAACTCTTACTTCAAAAAGCTTTCAAGGAAAACTTTCCTTCTTCCATAGAAAAGTATAGAGGTGCATTTGAAGGAATTGTAAGATATGCTAATGGCCATCCATTGGCTCTTAATGTTTTAGGCTCTTCATTGCATGAAAGAAATGTTAATTATTGGATGGACACTTTGGATCGACTTAAGCAATATCCTAATAAAGAAATATTAGGCTCTCTTAAAGTAAGTTTTGATGGATTGGATGAACCCGATAAAGAAATATATCTTGATATTTGTCTTTTCAACAATTTAGGTGATTATCCTGTGGAAGAAGTATTAAGAGGCTTTCGTTCCAATTTTGACATTAGTATAAGCATCCTTCAAAATAAATCCCTAATAACTACAGAATATTATGGATTCAAAAGGTTCAGGATGCATGATTTACTGTCAGAAATGGGTAAACATATTGTTAACCAAGAATCTCCATATAATCCTGGCAAGCGCAGTAGAGTGTGGTATTTCAATGACGTGCAAGAAGTGCTCACAAATAATACGGTACTTTATTTTTATTGGAATGTAAATATGAAATTTTTCTTCATGGTTTTTAGAAAATTTTCAAAATTTCCAAGAAGTTAATTATTTTGGCTAAACCATTAACATAATCCTTAGCATTTTGTATATTCAACCAATTTATTCCTTTTGCTCATCAAAGTTACTCGGAACAACTTCTAACTTGATATTAAAGCATGATATCCCGTATTCAAATCCCTATAACCTTCAATTGTTGAATTTTATATGTTGAGCTATAATGAGTTGATATTTAGTTCACTTCCTAAAAACTTGATCTTTTAGAAGAATTGATTGGTAACTCTCATTTAAAATGTTTGATTAGAATAACCATTTGGGAGGATAAGTTGCTATTATTGGTAAGACACTCAATTACATGCATCAAGCGACATACCCCCTCTACATGTGCTTTGAGGACAAAGTGTGATTTTATAAGTTCTTGAATGTTCATATGGTTAAGGCTTGACCATTGTCGCATTATAATTAATCAGAGAATGCAATTGCTAATGACAATGGTCGGGCTATTGTCGGCAATAGGAGTTCAATAATTGTTTGTTAAACAAACAAAATAAAGAATTTAATTACTCTAAATTTTAAAAATATTATTTAATTGCATAATAAACAAATATACTTTAGGTTGAATATTTTGGCTATTTAAATTAAAATTAGTATTAAGATTTTTATTAATAAAGAATCCTCAATATAGAAAAAAATATTTGAACCTCAATGAAAAATCATTGACCCGCCCTCTCAATTATTTAAACTTGCAATGGAGATAGCTTCCCCACAAAGCTCCATTGACAACCCAAGAAAGAAGTTTAGCCTAAAAAAAATTTATTTTTTTACAAAAAGTGTAATGATTGTAATGCATAAGATACCCATTTTGCAAGTAGAGAACAGAAGCTATTGAAGTGATTCTGTGCCTCATCATTGGTGTAGGGAACAGAAGCTGTTGAAGTGATTCTTCATTTTTATGGTATGTCATCATTGCCTTTAAGATGGAATGTTGATTCACTTTCGAAGATGCCTAACTTAAAATGTTTGATTAGTCAAGGTGCAATCATTGAATTTCCACGAAGGCCTTCTATGGTAAAATTGTATTTTATCTAATTTAATTTTAAGTCTTTGTAAAGCTTGTTATTCAATTTTTATATGTTAAATATTCCTTTGTTTCCTATTTGATATCAGGTATTGAAAAAACCAACCGTACTCGATCTAAGTTATTCTGAAATTATGTGCGACAGCATAGACTTCAGTATTGTTCCAAATCTGCAGAGATTGTACCTCCCTTATTTTCGCAATGTTCGTAAACTTGATCAATCGATTGGATGTCTCAAACAATTGGTTCATTTGGATCTACGTGGCACTGCTATTGAGAGTCTTCCAAGTAGCATTTATAATTTGACATCTTTGCAAACTCTTGACCTGTCAGGTTCTAAGTGCCAACTACCAGAGGACATTGGGAACTTGAAGAGTTTGGTGACACTTAAAGCCAGGTACTGTATTAGTATTAGGAAACTACCTTCCTCTATTGTGCATCGAAGCAACCTTAAAGAGTTAGATTTATGTGGTTGTAAAGGACTGCAACTGCCGAATTCCTTATCAGGTTTGTGCTTTTTGGTAATCTTAGACCTTACTGGGTGCGGACTAGGTGATAGAGCAATACCTGATGACATTGTTAGCTTATCCTCGTTAAAGGAGTTAAGGTTGGTTTATAACAACTTTATGAGCATTAGTGAAAGTATTTCTCAACTCTCTCAGTTCACACGTCTTTACCAAAACTTCTGCCATTTAGTTTGGAAATAGATACACAATATTGTGATTTGATAGCAAGATATTTAGGAATATGGAAGAAGGGTGATTGGACAACAGTCTCGTTAAAGAGTTATACGAGATTCCTTACTACGAAGAAACAAGAGAAGTATATATATATATATATTTTTTGAAATGTATAAACAGGAAAGGAAAAACGCAATGGAAGGGAAGGAAAACCACAAAAGCTTAACTCATCACAACCCAACATCACCTGTTAAAACAGCCAATGTATATGATGACCTTATTCACTCTATGTAGATATATATTTCTCTTCCTCACTTTTTTTCTTTTATAGTTTTTTTATTCCTTTTATTTTATTTTCCAAAATAAATATTTTGATTTGTGATTTATAGGATCATATATCTCATGGTAAGTTATTCAAAATTATTTGGCCTCTTTTTGAAATTCCAATGGGGATGAGAGTCTTGCATAAAAATTGAATTATCAACTTCTACATCAAAATTGGATATGTATGGATGTGTACTGTGTGTTTTTTATGAAGTGCTCGAACTTGATGGTTGTTATTTAACATTAAAATCCACTCATGTGAGCAAGGACTTTCTTTGTTATTTCAACACTGACCAAGGTTCCCTTAAGCAATCACTTGAGTTTGACATTTTGATAAGCAAAAGAGCTAGTACACATGGACTTCTCATGTACGTGCCAGAAGATTGGTTTGGTCAATAGAGCAAGTTTTCTCCAAACATCAGTAGATTCAATGAATGGCTTGCATGTAAGGGTGAAAGCATGCAAAGCAAATCTTAAATCCAATTAATCAACTTATTTTGATTATTTCTCCAACTGCTGCTCAATCCTGATTTGTTATGACCAATACTGCTATTTTATTCACAGGTACCTAAGTCAATTAAATATGTTAAAATTTGATTTGTGAGCTGTACACTAACCCTCATTTTTTTTTTGGAGCAACAAATTTTTACACTATTTGATAACACAACACAATACAAATAATTTTTTTAGTAAAAATTGATCCATAGTTTTTTCAAGTTCTTGAAGGTTTTGTTATTTTTTACTATATAAATAGATAACATGAAAAAAAAATTGAGTACATTTTTTTATGTATTAATTAATACGAAAATTCGACATGAAAAATGCCAAAATATTAGAGACAACAATTTTTGACACGATCCATCCACGAAATAGTCAGGTTTGGGTTTAGCTTACATAGGTTAGGTCGTAAACAAGTCAATTTCGTTTAACCCATAACCCGTATAAGCAACTCAAGTAAATAATTAAAATTATTAAAGTATGTAAGTAATTATTTCTAATTTAATTATTTTGTAAGTTTGTACTTTGAAATATTCTTGGATGATGTTCAAATTCATTTCATCTTTTATTTTTCATATTTTTATCAATTTATAATAATAGGTTGTTTAATTTAATTTTATATGTTTTAATTATTTATTATTTATTTTAGACTTTAAATAATTTTTTACTTACAAAGAATTTATGATATATATTTTTATTAGAACTTTTTGTTAGTATTTGAGACTTTAGCAACTTGGCTTTAATGTATCACAATACTTATATTTATTGATATTATTTTTATTTTATATTAATTAATATTTTAACATTTGCTATTGAAATAATATTTAAAATAATTTAGTTTTTGAAGTATAATTAGAATTTATTATGTTAATAGGTTACATAAATATATGTTGATTCAATATGCCAAAATTTCTTACATTATAAAATGTAATATATGTTATTTGATATTTTTAAACGGATTAAATGGGTTAAACGGGTCAATCTATTTATTAAATAGATTGAATTAGGGTTGTACTTTTTAACTTGTTTAATAAATAAAATGGGTTGGGTATGGGTCAAAGCTTATACAAGTTGGGTCTTAAACAAGTCGACCTGAACCCGAATCCGAACCCGACACGACCCACCCTTTTGACAACACTACAAAACACGACACGAATAATTTGAAATAAAAATGATACGAACACTGCTACACGATATAATTACTACTCTTAGTTTTTTTTTTTAGTAATATAACGTAGGTAAATTGTCTATGTATTAGTTAAATCCTCTTCTTCTTTTTTTATTTCGTTTTCTGTAAAATTTTAGTTAAATATAATTAGTAATGGCTACATACTTTGAAAGTTTCAAATTACAGACCAAATAAAAACCTAGAGGGGTGAATAGATTAATTTAAATTTTATCGAAATTCTAAACACAACGAAAATAAAGTGCGAAAATAAGAGATTAATTTAAATTTTATCGAAATTATAAACATAACAGTTAGACATGCAATCGATTGTAAAAATAAAGTGCGAAAATAAAAAATAACACATGAAATTTTTAGGTTGAAACAACATAAACTACAACAATGACTTAAGAGGAAAACTACCGGACCACCTAATCTATCCACCATGAAACAACTTAGGCCACAACAATGATCTAAGAGGAAAATTATCGGTCCATCAAACTACCTAACCTATCCACCATGAAAATTTAATGTTCAAGTACAAAGTTAGGTCTTAGACTATCGTTTACAGATAAAATCCCTAATGTACTTTACTTACGAGTCCAGTCTCCACAAGGTTGGAACGAACGAATTTGGACCGACGTTTTAGCAAGTTTGAGTAGTACGAATTACTTAACCCATCTACAAAATAGCATATAAAAAGGTTAGCACAAAAACACAAGTGCTTATGTGTGTTATAGATGGATTTAATAATGAATAATTCTCAATAGTAGATTCAAAACATATATTAAATTAACCCAAATTAACTAGCAATTCTAAAATGAAAATATTAATCACAATTTCAAAAGAAAATAGTTTTCTTAAATTTCTATAATTAAATCAAATAATTAAGATCAAATGTTTAATTGATCCAAACAAGAAACAACCTAAGCAAAAAAAAAAAAATAATAATAAATAAAAGCTATATAAACATAAAAAATAAAAAACAGATTGGCTAAAAGTACGAGAATATAGAAAAACAAATACCATAAATTAATTTCTCAATCCTTGCCGAACAGCCCTGCCAAACAAAATAATTCTCGACCCTTGTTAAATGGTAGGGGTGGCAATTTGTGCTATAGCTCGATTGACCGAATCGAACCCGAATCGAAAAACACGAATCGAATTTAATTTGGGCTTGTTTTGGCCCAGCTCGAATAACACGAACAAATTTGAGCTAGGTTAGGGCCAGCCCATTGACTCGAACTAAAATTAAATTAAATTAAATTTTAAATAAAAAAATAAAAAATACTATATTAAAATTAAAATAATCTTTCATGTATTTCAGTATTTCTCTTTTATGATATATTAGTTATTTTTCTTCCCTTTTTTTTTTGAAAAATAAGCTGATAATGAATAAATAGTTATAATTTATTCATTTTGTCACAATATTATGCTACATTTTTTTATGTTAATTCATTTAGCATTTAAATCTACCTAACTCTTTAAACAAAAAATAATAATATTTATATTTAATTTAAATTAGTATTATGAAATTTCTATTTTTAAATTGATACTTGTGTTATGCTATTCTCTTTTCCACTTGTTCATTGTCTTGAGACTTATATATTATGTAATAGTCAAAGTTTTATTCTTATGTATATAAAAAAAGTTATGTTATCGTGTAACATTTTAATTTACTTTAACTATTCAATTTTTAATAAGTATGTTTATTTAATCTATTTATCTCTATTTATTTTATTTAATAGCTATAAGAAATTTGATTTGGATTTGAGAACTCTTTATTCTAAATATGAGTTTTCATAAGAACATGACGGTTTCTAACTTTTACATGAGTAGAGTTTAATGCATTTACTCATTGCCTAATTAATTTAGTAATTGATTTTTTACTTTAACTATTAATTTTTTATTATATATATATATATATACAAATAATTAAAACTCAAACAAAATTACATAAAATAATATATATATATATATATATATATATATATATATATATATATATATATATATATATATTATTTTATGTAATTTTGTTTGAGTTTTAATTATTAAATATATTTTTTTAATAAAAAAAAGTCATATTAACTAAAATATATATATATAATTAACAATTATGGCTAATTTGGGCCAGTTTGAGCCAGCTCGTTTATGTTTGGTTTGGGTTTGAGCTCACATTTGCTAGCTCGAATTAAATTTGAATTGAGCTAGAGTTGAATCAATTTGAGCTGGGCTAGTTTGAGCTAGCTCAAACTAGCCCAGCTCGCACGAATTAACACCCCTATTAAATGGTGGATTGGCTTCCCCTGTTGCCGAATAGCATCCTATTAATAACATTCATAAAGTAGTCGAATAGCTTCTCATATATATATGTTGCCCCATTGAATTATAGTAATTGCTAAATACCTATTGTTGCCGTAGATCAACTAAGGAGAAAATGGGATCAGAGGTTAGTATATATCAACTAGATTTAAAGGATTCTTATCAAAGTTAAGACCGAAAGTTTTTAATTACGGATCAAATATACTTAGAGGAGAGTGAATAGGTTATTTTCAATTTTAACAGATATTAATTATGTAACCTAATCATAACAGCCAGACATACAATCGCGTGTAAAAATAAAATGCGGAATAAAGAATAACACAAGAGATTTTTAGGTGGAAACAACCTAGGCCACTCCAATGACCTAAGAGGAAAACCACCGGTCCACCGGACTATCTAACTATCCACTATGAAAATCAATATTCAATTACAACCATAAGTCCTAGAACTACCCTTCACAGATAGATCCCCCTTTCTGTAATTTACTTACAAGCCGTCGCTCCTTTCATAGCCTCCACAAGCTAGGTGTCTGGATCCAGACCAACGTTCCGATGTACTTGAGTCCCACAAGATCAATCGAACCCGTCAACTTCTGTAATTTCGAGTCACACGAAATACCGAACACGTCACCTCAGTACCTGAAACATTAGCACAAATAACACAAGTGCAAAGTGTGTCTTAGAGCAGATTCAACAATGAAAATCCTAACTAGCAGATTCAACAACATACGATGTAAAAAACAAATCAGCTAGTAAACTCTAGAACGATCATGCAAATCTAAATATCATGAAACATAATTAGGCACGTGAGTTATTCAAACATAACCACACAATATGTTTGAACAATTAAAATAAGAAAGTGAGTAGATTAATAGATGAAGAGAATAAATTTTTTCTTTGAAAGCTTCAACAGATGTAGAAAATATTATTTCGGTGTGGGTTGATTGTTTTGCACAAACAAGCATCACTTATATAGAGTCCAACTTGACTTGAAAGAGGATTTGTAATAGAGTACAACTCTAATCATATCAGGATTTAGTTCTCACAAAAATTCATACAAGGATTCCACTTTCACAACAATTCTACTCATATAAGAATTTTGCTTTCATAACAATTCTACTGATACAATGATTCCAACTTTCATAACAATTCTACTCATATAAGGATTTTACATTTAACATTAAATGAGTCAAATTGGTAAAAGTAACATATAGGTCAAATTAAAAAGAGTTGTAGTAGAACTGAAAAACAGTCTCGATCGATCTAGCAGCTGGCTCAATCGATCTAGCCAATGCTCGATCGATCTATCCAATACTCGATCGATCTAACCATGCAATTTCAAACCCGAGAGCAGCTAGATTGAAGTCGCTCTATACTCGATCGATCGCACATGCCTCGATCGATCGAACACCTCTTTCGATCGATCAATCAACGCATGACTCAATCGATCTAGTTCAACCCGAGAGCACCTATATCAAAGTTGATCCACACTCGATCGATCTACCAACATGTGCACACTTTATTTTTCGTTACAATCCATACTAAGTGTAGTGCATAATTGTGTGGAAATGCATGCATGAATATTTTACCTGTTATATGGGCATTGCAAGCTTGGTGACTTCATAATCATGTATCATCTGATTAAACGGTGAACACTTATATGCTAGATTACAATCAAACATTTTGTTCACAAAAATTGCCAATACAAATAAGCCTTACAAACACGATTCTCAAAATTCAACAATTATTGAAATAAGTCAGCATTGTATATGATCACACATATAATTTTAAAAGTAAAAACAATGATGAAATATGTATGAAGGATGTAATGGAGTTAAATTTTCTCTAAATACAATGACTTTCTTAAGTCTTTTGACCAGGGGAGGCTAAATTTTTATTTTGTTTTATACAAAGTAAAAATTAGTAGGAGTTATAGTAAATTATACTCAATTCAACACTAAATTTTTTCATGTCATATTATAATATAGACATAGAGTTAACACATTATAATTAACTTATAACAAAAATTAAACAAAAATATAATAAGTTAATAAGTATTAGTGTTATTCATGAATAAAATAAATTTATTAACTAAAAAATCTAAGAAAATAAAATCTCAATCAAATACATTAAGATTTATAGTTGTTAAAACTAAAATTAAAATAAACATATAAAAAAATGTAAAAAGTAAAATATGATTTATAATTTTAAGCTTGAGACTATATTTAAAAATATATGTTTATAAACAATATAAGAATGATTAATAATAATAAAAATAATAAAATTTTTATATAAAAATATTTCAAATAAATTCTAAAAGATTATTAAAATTAAATAGCAAATAATATAATATTAGATAAATTTAAATTTTGGATTGAAATAAAATATAATAAACATAACTTAAAAGCTTTAATATCAAACTTATCATATATATACTTATTTTCTTAATTTTATTTTTATAATATTGAGTTTAAAAATATTTAAACATTATTTGAATTATTATATTTAAGAAGAATTTTTACATAGTATACTACTCTAATTTTATTTCTGTTACTTATAGTTACCAAATACTAGGGATGGGAGTAGGTTGGTCGGTTCGATTTTTGACTCAAAAAATTAATCGAACCGATTTGGTCGGTTAGACATTTTTATAAACCAAAACCGACCTACTTATCAAAACTAACCGAACCGCAAACCAACCTATTTAATCGGTTTGTTCGGTTCGGTTGGTCGGTTTGGACCTACTATATTTATTAAAAAAATATATACACATAATAATATTAACTGCACTATAATATAATATTAATTGAACAAAATCACCAAAATTAAAGTCATGTAATAAGTTTTAAGCTTATATAAATATATCATAATGATAATATGTAAATATTATCATATATAAATGCTAATAGAAATAAAAAATACGTCATTTTACATTAAAAAAATATTATTTTAAATATGTAGGTTCGATTCGGTTTAAATAGGTTTTTTTTCCATCCAAACCTTAACCGAACCTATTTAATCGGTTTTTTAGAAAGTTGAACCAAATCGAACCTACTAAATCATTATAAACCGACCTAGAAGGTTCGGTTTAGGTCCAATCTAGTCGGTTTGGTCGGTTTTTTTATTTTATGTCCATCCCTACCAAATACATACATACATATATATATATATATATATATTTAACTACTTTATTTACAATTTATGTAATATTTATTCACATATTTGTTAAATATTGTTAATATATACTAAAATATATACATAAAAATTAGACACAATATATTACTATAAATAAAATATTTATTTAATATTAAAAATATACATATAATTAATTTTTTGTAAAAAAGATTGTCGGGGCTGCAGCTCCGCCCAACCCCACGTAGATCCGCCTTTGCTTATGACTCTCTAAAAGTAAAATCAATTTAGTAAGAAATAAATAAGAAAAATTTGTAATAAAAAAAATTAAAAATGATTATTTTTTTAAAATGGTCACACAAAGCAATGAACTTATTTAATCATAAATAAGTATACAACCAATTAAGAATTTATTTTTGTTCAAATTTTGATTATCCAATGCATAATAAGCAAGTGCAATAGACAAGTCACACAAAAATACTAACACGTATAATGACATATTAACATTCACTCAAAATAGTATATATGTTTGAACTCTACAAGTATGCAAATTAATTCATTTATGACTAAATATGAAAGACCCAACAAAAACTATATCACTTATCATGCAAAGCTGCAATTGTGTCTTCAATATCAAAAAATAAAATGTCTACTAAGAGAGTACATTATAAAAAATTTAATTTATTTTATAAATGAGGCACATTGTTATTATTATTAACCTCTTTGGCTCTTTCTTTTTGTGCATGCTAACATATATGTTCTTAAAAGCATATTCCCTTTTTGTAGAATTTTTTTAATTTAGTTTTCGACATGCACAAGTTATAAACTTAGCATGATAACTTTCATACTACGGTCAAATCCATGCCTACCTTGCTGTTATTATTATTATTATTTTTCAATTTTTAAAGAGTCTACTTACACTCACAATTATGTCTCAAAATTATAATTTATCCTTAAATTACTTGTTGATGCTGTTTTTTGTTAACATTAAAATGAAGGGTGCATTTCTCCTTGTTGTGGACCTGCGAACAGAAAAAACACATTAGGATCTCAGACTATTACGAGGTGTGGTGGCCTTTGGCCCTCTGATGCTTAAGTCAGTTCAGGTAATGGCAATGAGGGGGGGAGATCTAAGCCTCAATTCTGTGATAATAAGGAAAATAAGTATAAACAGAGAGAATATAGGAGCTGTGTGTATTGTTCATTATATCTGACTCGTTATGAATATTAGACTTGTCACTTAGTGTCTTATGACCCCCTATAAGGTACATATATATAGGAGATAGAGATATACCCGTTGTCGGTTACTTACCCTAAGAGATAGACTTATTCTTACATTTGGGACATATCTCTCTCTAATTATCTCTTATCGGATAATTAAGAGATATTCGATGCTTAATTATCTGATAATCGTTATCTAGTAATTAGGTTTATCCGTTTATTCAACTTTTATTGGGCTGGGCTGTGAGCCATATTGTTGAATAGAACCAATAAAAATGTGCCACATGGCATGTTTATTGAATAAAAGTTTTAAAATTCTACTAAACCATTATCTTAAACTGATAAAGACTAATATGTTTTTAACCAACACACATATGGATGTTTTATAAAACATATATACATTAAATTATAATTTTTTATACTTAAAAAAAAAATAACAATATGTATTAAAAAATTGAGATAACTAGTAATAATGATATTATTATTGTATTTTCAAATATGTAGGTACAAAGTTGAAAACAAATATTTTTATCAGTTTACACTTTTATATAATAATAATAAGATAAAATATATAGATATAGATATAGATTATTATCATTATTATTATTATTATTGTTAGGTTTGCTTAATTTGAAAGCTTAGTTAATCTTATAAATATAGGATAAAGGTAGTTTTTGATTTCATTTGTCTCACTCTTGAGCCCTTTTTGGGTCACCTTCTTCTACTTTGTGGGTTCTTGAACTCCATAGTAGTAGAACAAGCAGTAGAACCAAAAATGGCTTTAAGGATGAATTTTATTAAATCTCAAAAACATAAAAACACATCACATACGCATAGATTATATATAACTCAATTCAATACACACTCCTTATTAGATAAATTTCTTGATATATTAAATACAATTAATATTGGTGGTGGACTTGCTAGGCTCATTTACGAGTTTATCTTCATTAGCCAAAGCCACGAACCCTATAAATGAGCCCTAACTTTTATTTACTTCGTGACTTGTATATTTATTAACTTTTGAACTATCATTTATTTTTGGAAATTTACCAAAATAACACCCATAAAACTTATAGTAACAAAACTAGCACCCCTAATAATATTGAACGTTCAATTTGAACGTGAAATATTAAATGTGTCTAAATTATCGTCGTTCAATTCTAATTGAATGGATGTTAAAAAAAAATGACATATTAATTATTTTTTTTAATTATAAAAATATAAATTTAAACACAAGGGGTATTAGTTTTGTTATTACAAGTTTAAGGAGTGTTAGTTTTGTTGTTTTTCCTTTATTTTTCCCTTGTTTAATCTGGAGCTATTAAAATCATGATCGTGGTGATTGCTTTTATGTAGCACTGTTATGCATGTTAATTATAATAACATTAAAATCATATTTGTTAATATAGCATGTATTAAAGAATTGATATAAGGTACCTTAAAGTGTCATTACAATCTCCATTATTTTCATGTTTTGTTTGGTGTATTGTACATGATTTTACACAACACACTACTTTCACATATACACAACAATCATCAAACAAGTTTAAGAACTATCATTCAATATATATAATGCAATATGTGAACTTAGTGCTATAATACATTAGTAGGCTAACTTAATGAATCAGTTAGCCTATTTAGAAAAGATGGGTCATGGGTCTTCTTTATACATATAATATATCAATATTTTAGTCCTTCTCATTATGATCTTTTAAAATTATTTATGCTAACTTTAATCAATTGAAAAAGGCTTACTATATTCACATAAATATTTATATAATAAGTTTTTGAGAGAACAAGTCCTAACTTGACATTTCAGACCCAAAGTGGCTAATGTTGCAGCAGGGTGCACACTGTCCTCCTAAGCACTTCATTATCATCGGTGTCTTCTTCCCCTGAATCTTCAAGTAAAGCATCCATTTGAAGTAAAAAGGGTTTTTGAAGGATAGAACCAAGAACCAACAATTAAAGGAGAAAAGGAGGTTTTGATATGGTGAGAATTGACACAAATAAAAGGTAGGATGAGATACAAAAGAACAAGATGAGATTATTGGTACCAAAATTTTATGATAACCTTCACGTAAAGAAATCAATTTTGACCATGGCGGTTTCTCTCTCTCTCTTGAGAGAACAGAACTCTTATATATGGTGAACTTGAATGCATGAGGAGGGACGTTTTTCTAACTTGATATGTGAAAGACATAGAAAAAAGACTGATAAATAAAAGCATCTTTTGATACAAATCTAATTAAATAGATTTTTTGATTTGAGTAAACTCATTCAAAGATATCACATGTGTGTTTGTTAAAGCAACTCCCCAAAGTTTGGGGCAGTTAAAACTAAAAATGTTGAAGAAGCAGTTGAAAATGTTTTAAGTTCTTTTTGTTCAAACGATTTAACAATATAATCTGCTTTTCAGTATACACTCATTCATTAATTATTCTAAATTAAGTAAATAAGGTTTGAGTACACACTCATTAATCATTCTAAGATATTATTTCATTATGTGTATTAATGAAAATGTTGAAGAAGCAATTGAAAATGTTTGAAGAATAAAAAAGTATCATGTATTAATATAGTTGATTATTTATGTGTCATTAACATTATTATTATTATTATTATTTTAAAAATTATATCATAATATTATACTTAATCAATATAAAACATTAAATCTAACCTTTCATATGTTAAGCTCATTTTAATCGTAGTTAGAAATTATTAGTGTTTTTTTTTTTTTTTGGTAATCATAATAAGTATAAATTATAGTCAATATAAGCAAGAAATTGAAAGATCCAAAATGTTAGTTCCAACTTCCAAGTCCAACATTAATTAAGTCGGCTGTCCTAAAAAGGCATGAACTCATATGGCCCTCGCGCTATCAATTATTTTAATCAGTAGTTAGACCTTTTTAACTTCCGTGAAGAACACTAGATCGATCGATCGTGATGGTAGAAACAGTGTTTGAAAGGTAGGTAGCTATATCGCATCTAATGACCCACCAGTTAAGTCTTTTTTTCTTTTTTCGATCAGTTACGTAAATAATGAGATACCTTCATGTGTTCCATAAATGGCACTTATTCTGTGGAGATTATAAACTATTAGGCAAAAAAGCAGAAGAGCATACACAGAGAAAATGCAAGAAGATTATTCAAGGGAGCCTTATGAGCTTCTTCAGCAGGGTGAAGATCATGCCATTGATAACAATACCATTGATTATGACAACACTCGCTTGAGAAAACTCGGTTATAAGCAAGAACTCAGTCGTGGCCTTTCGTATGTTTAAAATTCGCTCTCTTCTATATATCTCATCTTTTGTCTTTTCTCATGTTCTTCAATTACTTATGAAAAGTCATTGACTGGGCTTGGGTATCAATCCTGGTTGTTGAAAGATTTTAATCACATCTGTAAAAATTACAAAATACATTCATTTTTTTTTTTTGGACAGTCATTTTCACTAATTATTGGTTTATTTTTTAATTGAAAATTTATTGTTCTCATTAAGTTTTGATCATTTGATTTTCTCCTGTTATGATATGATTATTTAGATACTATCAAATCACGTGTATGAAACAATAATGATAATTGTTTTTGTGTTTGTGATGTTGTACATGCAGGGCAATATCAAACTTCTCAGTAACATTTTCCATTGTCTCAGTTTTGACGGGCCTAACCACAACATATAATACAGGCCTTACATATGGTGGGCCTCTAACAATGATTTATGGATGGCCCATTGTGGGTACATTCACCCTCATCGTTGGCTTATCAATGGCTGAGATTTGCTCTTCCTATCCTACTTCTGGTGGACTTTACTTCTGGAGTGCAAAGCTTTGTGGCTCTAAGTGGGGACCTTTTGCCTCTTGGATCACTGGCTGGTAAGTAACACCCACCTTCCCTTGTGCTTTTATTTTGATAACCCTTTCATAGCAATACCATTACTATACCAGTGATCAATATCACTCACTCGTTGTCTGCAATATCTATAGATAGATAGATATTATTACCATTATATAGATTTGAATGTGAAATTAATAAATTTTAAATAATTTTATTCAATAATTCATTTTAATTATAAATAACTATATATGGTTATTTTAATATAGATAGATAATTATATTTTTAATAAAATTAAAAATTTTCTTTTAATAAAGTTCTATTTCTTTTGAATCTCTTATCAATAATGTAAATCAAGATTAAAATTTATCATTTAATATACTATATAATTTATTTATTTATAATAAAAAAAATAACAAAATTGCTTAATTTTATCAGAAAAGCTTTCATTCAATTTGTTCATTTAAATTATGGTTACCGTGAAATCACTTTTTTATAAAACAAATTTTATCTCAATCACCAAAATATTTCTATTTTAGAAGAAAAAAAATTATCCCAAAATTAGGAGTGAGTATTTTTTTTTAAAAGAATTGACAAATCAATCTGGGTCCAAATTCAAATTGAGCCTACATATTTTTTATTTGAGGTTGGTTGATTCAGGTAGGTTCAAAATATTTCAAAAACTGACATTTAATTGTAGGTCCATAAAAAATAAAAATCAACATAACCAAATTGACACATATATATATATATATGTGTGTGTGTGTTTGTGTTATAAAAAATGCAATTTTAATTAATATTATACAATATACCTACCAGGTCGACAAGTCTTAAACTAAACCTAATAGTTTAAGTGTGTATTTGTTTGCATTAAACTAAACTTAATAAAAAGTTTAATTTACGAGAATGTGATCTCCTTAGATAATAGAAAATTTAATTTAGGTAGGAAGAGAAACCTCAAATTTTTTGTGCAAATTGTCCACGTGGTAACCAAAGAAAAGTGTTTGCAAAGAGTAAAGAATACTCTTACACTTTTTATTGTATCCTTGAATATGATAATAATATTCAAGTAAAATTATAAGTCCAAAATCGTTAAGTTAACCTTCTTCAAACCAATTTTATAATTTGGCTTGAAGGTTGGTTGTTTGAGAGTTATAAGTTGGCTAATATTTTAAATTTTTTCAAGCTCGTTAAGATAAATTTAACTTGTAAAATGACTAAATAGTCAATCTATCAAACTCATATCCACCTCTACCCAAAATCATTTTTTGAAAAATTCATTTTTTTTAAAATTAATTTTATCTTAGAGATCAAAATAATTTTATTATATATTTTTTATTAAATACCAAAATGATCAATTTATTCTATTAAACAGAGTTATGTGTATTGCACGTAAAAAAATGTTAATTATTTGCACGGAAAGAAAAAATTTAACTAAGTGTAGTTTTTTTTTTTTTTTTAAGTTAAGTAACCTATGATGCAGAAGAAAAAGAACTAAAATATACCCTATAAAAAGCTAGAGTATTTGCGGAGTACTAAACCTTTAAATCAACATATTTTATTTTTTAGTTTAATAAAATTTCAAAAAAACAAAATTAATAATTAAATTTATCAAATCATTTTCTAATTATTTTAATCAATTTATATATCAATTATTTAATAGTAATGATTTTATACCACTATTAATTTATATGTATTTTTGTAACTAAAACATGTGGCAGTTGTTATTTTTTTTTTTATTGATTTTTCTTTCTTTTTTGCTTGTAAATTTTTAATATATTATTTATTAAAATAATAATAAATAATTATTTTAAATAAGACATTAATATTTAAATATAAATTTTATTCATTTTTTTAGTCAATTATTTTATAATATTTTATTTATTCAAATATTAAACTAAAAATAAAAATAAAAATTAAGTAAAATATAACTTGTGCATAGTACATGCATTTAAATAGTATATATATATATATATATATATATATATTAGGCGACATTGTATAATTGAGAAACAACTACATATTTTTCTATAAACTTTAAATCTTAAAATTTAAACCTTAAATTCTTATATCTAAATCCTAAAATCTAAACCCTAAATTAGAACAAATTGTAGTTATTGTCTAATATGTAATGGATCCAAAATATTATTATTATATATTTAAGTTAAACTTCAAAATTTTAAACTCATTTAATGTTGAATGTTATTCAATTAAATATTATATGTTATTTTTATTACTATAAATTTTAAGATTTTATTTTAATTAAATATTAAGTGCTATTTTTTTTATTATAAATTTTAAAATTTTACTTTTTGTTATTTTGCTTCTTTTTTTAACTGTATCAATGAAACACAGCAACATGAAATCATGCAAAGAGTTAAGTACTGCATTCCTGAAATGGGAGAGAGACCGTGGAGTGATCAATACTCAATGCCCTTGATACTTTACTAGTCATCATTGATAATTTGATATTGTTTTCTCATTAAATGCATCATTTAAATGGGGAAATATTTATTAAAATAAAAATTAAAAAATATATATTTATATCATAATATTATTATAATTAAAATTATTATTATCACAATTATCTTTTATTAATAAAAAATTTATTCAATAATAATAATAATAATAATAATAATAATAATATTATTATTATTATTATTATTATTATTATTATTATTATTCACTTATTTATTTAGCAGTAACATTTATCCCCCTCTCATATTATTTTTTTTATCAGTCGCATATCACTGGTTAAAAAAATTATTTTATATATTTTTGTTTTAACATTGACAAAATTATTGTATCAAAATGACATGCATTTTTCTTATATGAGAAACGGCGGTTCCTTTACATTATAAATATTGAATACATATAATTTTTTTAACATGTAAATACGCGTAAGTGTATACTTACTTATACTAATTATTATTATATGCTATATGACATAATTTTTTTAAAAAATGAATAACTTTATTATTTTTAAAGTTATTTTTAGACATAATATATAATAATTTGTGTGAGACTAAATATGTATAAATTTGTGTTATTAATATCCTCAAAAAAAAAATTTGTGTTATTAAATTTAATCTATCAAATTCAATTTTTTTTTATTATTAAAAATTAATTAGTTTAAGACAAATATTTATTAAGGGAATTGCTATTTGATTAAAAAAAAACACTCATGTCACAAATCACAACGGAATTCCAAAGATAAGCAAAATTGGCTTCACTCTGTCCCAAATCCAATTAAAAATATTAATTATTTATTAAATATAAAATTATAAAATAAATATAAATTTTTTATTAATAAAAGATATATATATATATATATATATATATATATATATCAAGCTACAATTGAAAGTATTTTTGTTATAAAAATAAGTGGCCTGCGTGTTTTTCGACAATAAAAAACGTGGTGACTTTAAGAAGTTATTGTTTAAGACTTGAAGAATCCATTCACATTATTGAAATCGGAACCAAAATATTCTGGCACGAAAAGACACGGAAAAACATAATTAAATAGTCAAAAATGTATTTTCTATAATAATTATATATCAATTTACATATAATATCTAATTCTAACATCATTTACCATCTTATATTTTTAATTATATATACTTAATAATTAATATATAATTTAATATATAAAATTATATATAGATAACATTACTCATGAATAAAGAAGTAGAATTATATTCATTTGCAGTTATTTATTATTTTTAATATATTTTTTATTATTTTTTTTTATCGATTAGATATTTATGTTATTAAAAAAAACTACACAAATCTAACAAATTTTTTTATATAAAAAAATTTGGAGGAGTCAATAATTTCTTCACTCAAAAACAATCACGTTTATGTGCACTTTTCAAGGAGAAAAAATTCAAACCAAAAGCCAATACATGTTAACCACAATATTAAATTTGAGAGGGAAGTGAGAGAAAAAACAGAACCAGGCAAAGTACCTACCTACCATCTTATCGGCGCGTCTAGTTGCGTCTCTTACTAGTTGGTTTAGCTTTGTTTGACTCCCAGACTTTCTTTCAGTTCCCATTAACTGAAAGTTCGTTCCTTCCACCGTCTAGGAATCGAATTCTAGTAGGACCCTTTATGCATGTTGATTCAGTTGCCCACTTTATTAAATAAGTGTAAGCACTGATTAGGAAAAACAAAAATAACGCATTTTTCCTTATCTACTCCCTTTTCTTCTGGTTGTCTCCGATTGATTATTTTCCTTTCTGCTTCAAAATTAAGCAAATGGTATCTTATGGTGATGAAAAGATGGAATATCCAATTCAAGTGGTGCGAAATGGAAATGAAGATGGTGCATCAGATTCAGGCCAAACCCGTCTCAATGAATTGGGTTACAAACAAGAGCTCAAGCGTGATCTCTCGTAATTTTTCGAAATACCCATTTTCTTGTTTTGTATTATTTCCCCTTTATTTGATCTAAAAATCCCAATTCAGGAACTGGGTCAAAGGGGTTGATGATGATTTTATTTTTTCGTTGACTTTTTTTTTCCTCTGCTTTTGTTCTTGGTTTCGGTGGCTTGGAATTGCAGGGTATTATCAAATTTCGCATTTTCATTTTCAATCATATCAGTGCTTACTGGTGTCACTACCCTTTACAACAATGGGCTAAGATTTGGTGGTCCTGTTTCTATTATTTATGGTTGGTTTATAGCTGGTTCCTTTACCATGTTAGTTGGGTTATCCATGGCTGAGATTTGTTCATCTTATCCAACTTCTGGTGGTCTTTATTATTGGAGTGCCAAGCTTGCTGGCCCCAAATGGGCACCTTTTGCTTCATGGATTACTGGCTGGTAACCATTACCTCTTATAGTTAATTTTGTTGGTGATTGAATTCTTATGGTTAATTCATTACTTTATTCCACCCTTTGTTCTTAAGAAATAGCTTCTTAAAAACGTTTTGAATATGTATCTTCAGTTACTGTATTTGGGAGTTTTAATCCGGATTTAAGCTAGATCCCTTGAGTTTGTGTTGCTTTAATCTTATTTGGGTTTTGTAAGTTGTCTTATATATTACTTGCATTCTTCATTTTTTTTTTTATGAAGGAACCGTGTTCCAGTGACATGACATGAATATGGGTATTGATACTCAAATACTCTAATTTTGTGTAATTTTACATATCTAATACCTGCATACGTATCCAAAAATCTATTGCGCTTGGTGTCTTGAAAGAGTCCGTTGAACATAGATTATGTTCACCGGCTTGAGTAAAGCTATACCTCTCAAGTTGGGATCATTCCAAATCTTTTGCTACATTTGACAATTTTTTGCAAGTATATGTTAGCTTTATGCATAATCATAATATGTAGAATATTAGGTGTACGAATAAGTTCCACATTAAAAAAAATATGAATAACAAATTAGGTATATAATTAGAATAGACTACTTTTTCTAGTAAGTATCTTTTGAGTTGGAACCCTAGGGTCAACAAGTGGTATTAGAGCCAGGGCCCAATTTGCATTGTGTAGGCGCATACAAAGTGCATCCTCACTTTGAAAGTGGACCAGTGTTGACATAGCATGTGACTCAAGTCTAAACCAATAGTGGGCCCCCTATTTAATCACATTGAAAATTTTGCGATATTGTTTTTATTTAGATTCTTGAGATTTGGCATGGATTTTTTGGCTCTTTCTTACCACGCGTTTAAACTTGATGGAGTATGGATGTCTGTTTAGTGGATGCGACTTAATGACTGGTCCTTGATATTGGGGCTTGTTTGGAGTTTAGGGGACAAATGTGTTCTCGTTCGAGGGGGGATTGTTAGGTGTACGAATAAGTCTCACATTAGAAAAATATAAATAGTAAATTAAGTATATAATTAAGATGAACTACTCTTTCTAATTGGTTAATATTTTGGATTGAAACTCCAGGCCCAATATAAAACACCAATCAAAAATTGACATTGATTATCCCAACTAGGGATATCTGGCATTTTTCCACTAGCTTCCCTACTTTGCTTTCTTGCTGACTCGAATATACTTTCTATGTATCAAAATAAATTAAGATAGGCTGAAGCCTTAGTTAGGAACTTTTGAAATTGACCTTCTCAATTATTTGGTTGGAGCTTTATACAATTTCTTAAGTACCTGTCAAACTTAGCCAAGATAGGTGGTGATAGAGTATAAAAGTTAATGTTGGTCATTATTTCAATAATTTAAGTTTTTGAAAGAGTTGATTTTTCAACAACTTATAGCAGGGTAGAGCTGGAAATCTTGTATTCAAAGCTCAATAATTCCAATTGTTGAATTGCAAGGATTTAGTTTGCATGGTGCATAGAGCCAATAAAATAATGCTGGCTCTTCTTCCAATAGTTTAAACTTATGAGAGATTGGTTTCCTAACAATTTATAACAATGTGTATCAAACTGATTTCTTGTACTAGATCTTCTAATAAGCAGTAAATGGTTTTCGTGCTTGCAGGTTCAACATTGTTGGCCAGGTACTTTGAGGAAGACTTAAGTTCTAAGTCCTGAATTCTTTGATATTTACCATGAGGTTAAGTATGTTTCCAATCTGATATGATGCATTAAAAGATCTAACCACATTATTTATTGCAGTGGGCAGTCACAACAAGTGTGGACTTTTCACTTGCACAGCTTATTCAAGTGATCATTCTCCTAAGCACAGGTGGGAAAAATGGAGGTGGATACGAGGCATCTAAGTATGAAGTTATCGGTTTCCATGGGGGAATTTTGCTTCTACATGCTATCATAAACAGTCTTCCCATCTCATGGTTATCATTCTTTGGACAATTGGCTGCAGCATGGAATATTGTTGGTATGTGAATATCCTGGCCTTTTTCTCTTGGTTAAATTGTTTCTTTAAATCATCAAAACTATCCATTTCTCGTATTTCAAATGATGTTTTTTCACGTTTAGGTGTCTTCCTTCTTATGATTCTCATTCCCGCTGTTGCAACGGAGAGAGCTAGTGCCAAGTTTGTCTTTACTTCCTTCAACACTGATAACGGGAAAGGAATCAGTGAAAAAGTTTACATTTTTGTTTTGGGACTTTTGATGAGTCAGTATACCTTAACTGGGTATGATGCATCTGCTCACATGGTAAGCTGTGCTTGTCTTTTTTACGTTTTCCAACAAAAGAAATGTGAAAATTTTGGATAAACCTCAAAACCTGTTTCACCTTGAACCTTAATATGTTAATGCATGGCATTTTTTATGCTTCGAAATCATGTTAATCTCTAGTGCCAGAATTTTTCAGAACGTACAATTAAATATGCATGAGAGTAGACATTGATAAATTGCTGAGTTCAGATGGTGATATTCGCTGTTACTTCTTAAGAAACTTGTATACTACTTTTTACCTATGTATGGACCTGTTGTAACAAGATCAAACATACGAGGTATGGCAATGAAACTATTTTTTTATATTTGAACTTGTTTTTTAGACAGAGGAAACAAAGAATGCCGATGAGAATGGCCCAAAGGGAATAATTAGCTCAATTGGGATATCTATTATTGTTGGATTTGGTTACATACTTGGCATCACCTTTGCTGTCACAAACATTCCATTCCTTTTGGATGAAAATAACGATGCTGGAGGTTATGCCATTGCGGAAATATTTTACCTAGCATTCAAGAACAGGTATGGCAATGGAGTTGGAGGAATAATTTGTTTGGGAGTGGTTGCTATTGCCATATTTTTCTGTGGTATGAGTTCAGTTACTAGCAACTCCAGGTAACTTTTTTCGTTTTATGTTGTCTCAAACATTAATAACTTCAAGAATTAATATATTGAATACTTACATGCTTTAATTTTTATTGTCAGGATGGCATATGCATTCTCTAGAGACGGAGCCATGCCATTTTCATCACTTTGGCATAAAGTGAACAAGCAGGAAGTCCCCATATATGCAGTCTGGCTTTCTACTTTTATATCATTTTGCATGGCACTGACGGTAATCAATCACTTTCTTAACAATCTTATATCTTCATTATGACATAGATTTAAAAAAAATTAAATCAAGACCCTAATTTCTGAATCTTATATAGATTTTATAAAACCTAACATTACTTTAGTTGTATCAAAACAAAATAAAAAGGAGAAATTTGGCCAGTGTGCGTCTCTCTATGTGTGTATATTACAGAGTTCTGATTTCTTCAGAATTATGTAACTGTCTGTCAGGCAGCATAGTGTAACCAATGATGATTAGTAAATCAGTACTACACACACATAGTTCACATTTAGCACACACCATTTGAAGCAACTCTAGAACCATAAAGCTCCCGCAAGCAGTTTTCTGAGTTGTTGAATTCATAATCTCACAGTTTTTAGTTCTGAGCTTATGAATGGGGTAGTTTTCCATGAACACTTTGACTACCTTTCTTCTCACCAACGCTCTAGAGTTTTTGTTTGTGTCGCATAAATATTTCTTTGAACGGACATATTTGAGTTTTTTTTTCTTTTCACATGTAGGATTTTAGGTGAAATACGTGCAGAAAAGGCATTTTAAATGTTTGATTACTTTTCACGTTTAGTGTTTTTACTTCCTATTTATAGTTCCTATAGATATGCATGTTCTTCCCGGCAAATGAAATGCAGAGTTATAGAAGCATAAAATACTTGTTTGATTTCTTTAATACTTTCTTTTTCCTTTATCTACTAATATAATGCTCTCTTTTTCCACGAAAATTATGCAGTCTCTTGGAAGCATAGTGGCATTTAATGCTATGGTGTCTATAGCAACCATTGGACTATACATTGCTTATGCCCTACCCATCTTCTTCAGGGTGACTTTGGCACGCAAGTCTTTTGTGGCTGGACCTTTCAATTTAGGCCGTTATGGTGTAGTTGTTGGATGGACTGCGGTTATATGGGTTGCACTAATCTCTGTTCTCTTCTCACTACCTGTAGAGTACCCAATAACCATTGAAACCCTCAACTATACTCCCGTTGCAGTTGGTGGTTTGCTCGTTCTTATAGTTTCTTATTGGATTTTGAGAGCTCGACACTGGTTTAGAGGTCCTATAACTAACATTGATGTATGAAGTTCTGTGTAATGTACAATAATTTCATTCTAAAAAATAGTAATGAAATGTGCATTGCCATAGGGGCGTATCAAATGAAATTGGCATTTACCAGAGTTTAATGACTTCATGTGTTCGGTTTTTTTCTTTCCTATTGATACAATCCATTTTGAGATACACGACACACACTCTAAACTATGTATGATGATTCAAACCTACATTCAAGAGGATATGGGCATGTAGCACTCCATGAGAGTCAATGACATATAACTTTGGTCAAACTATCTGGAAATGGATTCCAGGAGACTGACATGGACACAAATTTACTTAAATAAGAAAAGTGTTTTCTGGCTAATCCTTAAAGTGTAAGGATTATAGTAATCTTAGACGAATAAAATCTCTTTATGGGTCAAAGTGGCACTCAAGGAGCTAGAAAACTGTTTCACAGTTAAACGGTACTTTGACTTGTGTAACCTAACTAAATCTAACTGGACTGTGATTCCTATATAACCCAGAGCTAGCACAATATATACACATGTTATATGTACGTCCAATATGGCATCATGTGATGCCCTTAGAAATAAGAGAGAAAAATCTATTCATTCAATTAAGAGAATTTTGTGAATTTATTATACAGGAACTCAGAGAAAGTTTTGAGAGAATTTCTAAAGTAATTTTGCAATATTGTTTTTGGGAAAAGCAATAGCCAATGATGTGGTAAAGATTATACCTTGACCTTACTCAAATTGAAACAAGAACTACCACACGTCTCATTCATGCTTGTTGGAAGCCAAGACTTTCGTTCTGCCGATGGATGAAAATATCCATGATATTTTTTCAGGTTTCTAGTTGTTTGCTTTCAAGCTTTCCCAATTATATATCATTTATTTGCATGATTCGGTTTCACAGTTGAGCAGACCGTTTGGGCTTTTATCAAATTGGAGACTACGTGCTAACTTGCATTAAGAGGAGATTACAATAGAAACAAAAATAGTATTGGAAGCATGGGACCCCCATAAATGCTAAGATTCTAACCCAAAAGCTCAACCTTATGATAAGAGTAAACCAAGCACTCAATGTGAATTTATATTTGCCTTTCCACTAACAATCCCTCTTCAAACGAGCCACAACTCTTTTTTTATCCATAAGAGCCTCTTTTAAACTCAACATGTAGTCCACCTAGTTATTGTCAATGTGACAGAGGTTGAAATTGTTAGAAGTTATTGGTCACGAACTTCTCCAAAAGGTTAAAACATTAATAAAAGTGCTAACATTATTTTTATATATTTATCACCCTCATAAGTGTTGGCTAAACATATGCAATTCAACAATTGAGATTACTAGGCCTTGAACACATGACTTCTAGCTCTAATACTATATTAGTAGTTATTGGTTATCAACTCTCCCAAAAATTTAAACTATTAGCAAACTTGTCAACATTACTTTTATACATCTATCAAAAATACCACATTTCCCAACAATATCTTTAGGCCCAACTCCAAGATCACTACATGGTAGTTGTAGCCATGCCTTGAGCATCTTGAGAGATGTTCTAAGTTCAACTGCAAACTTTGCTCAATCCACTTGAAAGTCCCCTCTGCAAACTCCTTACCTAGTTTGCTTGGGCCCACTCCATTTGATTAGGATTGTCATCAATGTGTAAAGTTCACTACCTGCCTCCTTCGAAATTACTAAACAAAGTCCGTCTTCGAACACAAACCTCCACATGAGCCACATGCATGTGTCGACGACTCTTCAACTCTTAACTCTGATACCAATTATTAGAAACTCAACGAGCAAATGGTCCTCCCATATATGTACTATGGATTCCCACCCAAAAGGTCAACCTTTTGGGAGGAGTAGCCCAAGCACTTAATTATAAATCTTTTTTGAATTGTATTATCTTACAATATGTGACTATATTTGTTTTTAATCTAACAAATAGTATCTAGAAATTGAAAATTGCACATAACAAGTGAGTTCTTCTTTTACCAAATGAATCTTGATAGAACCCCATTTCATATATTGATAGAATAGAGATTGTATATATGAGGTAAAAGTTTAACTGTTACAAATTTTGAATGAAAAAAATTACTTCATTTGTTTCTATGCACCACAAACAAAATAGTGAGCATATCAGCAAAAACCATGAGCAACAAAGCCATCCAGTTTCACATAACATCAGAATTAGCTCTGACCATTCTATTGTGATTCTGTGCTATTTTCATATAAAGTTTTTCGTAACCATTCACAATATTTTTCAACATCTGCTAGATCTGTTGCATTGCCAAAACAATCAAACTCATCTGGATCCTCTTCAAGAATTTTCAACAAATATGCATACTCCGAGAAGGGTCGATTCTGACTTGAAGAACCAACTGCAGGAGCTTCTTTATTTATAATTTCTAAATTTTGACTCCATTCACTCAAGTGTGTTGGAAAATTTGTTGTTACACAAGGAGAAGCAGCCTCAGGATTCAAGTAACTTATATTTGGTAAATTGGTTTTCCATGCCTCTAAGTTGCTCCCTTCTAAGCCAAGAGGTTGTTTTCCTTTTGAATCACCAATCATGTTAGTATTATACAATGAACTTTGTCTTGATCTTGCCTTATTCACCCTTTGATTCATCTGATTGGTATTCTTGGAATTATACAAATTTGATTTATTGTTATAGCCTGCAAAATTGGCTATATTTGTTTTAGATTGAGTCCTAGAATTTGAAATATTACTTGGCCCTTTATTTGCAAAATGGCCTGCTAGAGAAGTACGCGTATCATAGGACGATGATCGAAACCTAGTTGTTGTTTGAAATCCAAATGGCTTCCTTGATGATGGAAATGGAGTCCACTTTTGAAAGCCATATGATTTTCTTGATGGAAATACATATCTTGTTTGGAATCTATATGATTTACTGATTGGTGGAGATTCAATTTTTGTAAGGAAGCCATGTGATGTATTCACAAAAGGTGAAGTTGTGCTACTCTCACAAATCTGTTGCACTTGAGCTTTGTATTTCTGAAAGTGAGAAATGGGTTTCAAATTTAACTCCAAAAGAATAGTAGAAACATGAATGTATAAGACATTACAAATATAGTCCTTTCAATTTAAAACAAGAACTGTTAAAAGAAGAGGAAAATAATAATACAAGAATTCATGATGACCTAGATTTTCATATATACAATATTAAAGTGCTATACTCTCGTAGACTATCATATAAGCCTAAGGAACAATATCTTAAAAGTAAATAGTGTCAATAGGCTAGCCAAGAAACATGTGAAATATGAAGTATAATATTTCATAGATATCATACATTCGGGAACGCGCTTCTTTTAGATGTAATTTTAAAAAGTGGTATAAAATAAAGTAGTTTCATTAAAAATAATTTTAAGAAAAGGATTTAGGTGATTGGGATAAAAATGTTAGAAATTATTTTAATTGATACTTTAGTAATAATTTTAGGACAAGAACATGCAATTAAAACTACTTATCTTAAAAATAAATATTACTTATTTATATCAAATTTATAAATAGTAATTCTCAAACTTTTGAAAACACTTTTTATAGAGAATAATAAATACTCTTAAAAGTGATTTAATTTATTAAAAAACGTTTTCGAACAAAAACAGAAGTAGTTTAAAAAAAACTTATGGTGTGTTTGGATGTACAGTACTTTTAATTCCAAAGATATAAAAAATAGTGATTTTATAGAAGTAAATAATACTTTTAGAAAAAGAACTTATATGATATAAACGTGGGATCAACATATATTGAAAGTGATTTTATTTTATTTTATTTTTTTGTCAACTGCATGAAAATAAGCTTGTGTCTATAAAAGCCTTTTTAACGGAGCATCCAATTGTGCACTAAGTATTGTAATTCAAATCCATTGTTTTTGAAATTTAATTAAACAGATACACTTGACCTCCTCCGAGCTACAAACAACAATGTAACCTTTAGGCAATTTGTATTATAAATTTTCAAACGTTGACATTATATTATGAGACTAACTCATTTTAGTTCATTAATGTCATAGTGTTATCATGCATAAAATCTTATGGATACAATTGTTCTTTAAATTAATCATGAAGTTGAGTAGATAGGAGAGAACCTGCAAGTGGCTAGCAACCTGACGTACTGTCAAATCTGGAACATTCATTTTCCTTAGAATCGCTTTCGGCCGAGCTTCTAGATTTAAATAGTGATACAGTTACTAACATTAGTAGCTTATTATACTTAAGGACATGAACATAAATATATTGATCAAAATTCAAGAGTATTAAACTTTTTATGAGATGTAGAAATTACTTGTATCACCAAGTGCGCAAATTGCTGCTGTAAACTTGAGATGCAATTCCGGATTCCAAACAGTGCGTGACGTCTTATCACAGGAGCTATTAGTGTTGTCCTTTATTTCCCTCATTTCCTCATTAATTTTCATGGTTTTGGAATTTTCATCTACTGTATTGATCTTTATGTCAGATCCTCCTTGTTTCTCATTGCCTATAGTTTTCAATCATTAGTGAAAATGTTTTGCAAATCAAGATTAATTTGATTAGATTGTCCCTCAATTTTCTTGGCTTAAGGTTTTTACAAGCAATTCTTTAAACTGTATATTTTAGTCTTCTAATAAGATATATTGGTATATTCTTATAATTTCGTAATTATTCAATGTACACTTTAATTTTTTATCTTTTAAGATATATTCCTAGAATCTTATAACTCTTCAAAAGTTTCAATCAAGTCTAAATAGTCTTTTTTTTTAGGATAAACTTAAATTTTTTAAAAATAAAATACAAAAAGTAATATTAAATTAATATAAAAAATTTGATTTTGAAAATAATATAAGTAACTAAAAAATTAAATGTGAAATGGATTTAAAAAAAAATGGAGAAGATTATAAAATAAAATTTTGAATTTTTTTTTTACTTTTTCTATCTTATTTTTCAAATTTTTGAATTTATTCTTGTAAAAAAATATTTTTAAACTTGAATGAAACTTTTGATGAATTATTGGACCTTAAAGGTATATCTTAAAATATAGATGACTAAAATGTACATTTTTAATAATTACATGACCCTATGAATATATCTTAAAAGATATAGAACTAAAGTGTATATTTTAAAGAATTTTAGGCTTTTATAAACCTTAACCCAATTTTGTTCTTGTTACCTTTTAAATTGTATGTCATGTGCCCATTGTGACTGTCTTGGATAGGAGACCTAGTTATGCCTCCAATCTCTTTGTTTGTATTAACTTCCATGGTATACCGTGACATGTCACATTTTTCTTTATTTTGAAGGCTTTGAGGTTCCTTTTCATTGTCATAAATTTTACTGAACTCTGTCATTGGGTTTCTTCTTTTTCGATACACATGTTGCCACACATATTTCAATTCTTGAAGGGAAATTGGTTTCTCAAGGAAGAAACATGCTCCTTCAGCTAGGGCTGTCTTAGCTACATGTACATTTCTCTTTGAAGACATCACTGATTGTTAACAAGTTAGAAAGTTTGTTAATTTAAATCAAATAATATGCAAGTTTGAGTTAATTAAGTTGAAGCAACTTACACATGATAGGAATGTCTTTCTTAACTAGTACTTGTACAAAAGAGTGACCATCCATATCAGATATGTTAACGTTAGCCATTACAAGTTTAAATTGATTTTTTTGCTCTTCTATCATTGATAAAGCCGTGGATGCTAGCTTCGTCGCCGTAACTGAAATAAAACATACCATAATTATAATTAGTTAAGCTCATATCAGATATGTTTAACATATGACCTACACAACATAGAAGATGTTGTTAACACATTTCATTATTTCAGGCAAAATGAAAATGTTAAGAACATTGAGAATTGCTCAAGGGCTATAATAAAATTTTGAAACACTCCAATTAGTTGTATAAAATGCGTGATTTGAAAGACTCTAAAGAATAAACCTTGATTTTTTGATCGGTGCTAGTTAACCAAAAAAAAAAATCTCAATTTTAAGAAGAAATTGATCTCAGCAAAACTCCAGTGGCATGTTTACTAAGTCGTAATGAAATTTAAAAGGAATTGAAAAAAAGATTAATCGAAAATAAAATGAATTAAAACTAAATTAGTTTTAATTGTGCTTACTTATTTTACAAAAAATTTGAATAAAAATGATTATTTTACTAAAATATTATTTTGAATGTATAATTATGATTGGTACAATTATAAATAAAAAAGATTGATTAGTTACGATAGATTTGGAAGAAAAAAATTTATTTAGTTCGTAATTAAGTTCATGACTTTTTAAAAGGGAATCAAATTACTCCAAAATCTGTAACTTGATTGCTAATATTTGTGTGGGTCTAATTACATAATATCTTATTTAACAAGTAAATAAATTAATTGCAATCATTATTGATAACTGAATTCTCATTATGGACAAATAAACATGCTTTAAATGTATTAAGTTATTAACAGTGAAATTGATTTATGGTATTACCATATTCTTTTAATTATTTTTATAATAAATGTTCTTTCATTTTTGTGCATGCAACTCTTAGTCTTAATATTAATGAAAGAATTTTCAATCAAAAAAAAAATATATATATATATATATATATTAATGAAAGAATATCATAATATAAACCAAATTTGAGGTATTATATACTTTTTTTTTTTTTTTTTTGGAAAAAGAAGGAAAGGAGAAAATATATTTATCTTCATGTAGAAATAATACTTATAGGGAATAATCACCCTACAATCTATTGATTATCCCAACCCTTTTCAGTAGTATGACAATTCGATCATTTTAATTTTATAAATTGAATATATTAGTTATATTTTTTTGAATTGTTGCATTTATGATCACTTTATTTTCACAGATTCGACACATTAGTCATCTTTTATCATTTTGGGTATTTTTGGAAGAAAAAATTAGGTAAAATGAATTTGAACCTTACTAGTAAAAGGCCGGCAGATATTTGATTCGAAAAATGTCCCAAAAATAGCAATAAAAAAAATAAAAAAAAAAAGGGAAAGTAACTAAAATCACAAAAAATGATTAAAGTATCAAATTTATTAAAGTAAAGTGACTATATTATGAAATCAAGCAATTTATAGGTGATAAAATATTTTAATCAAAAACATAATCCATGTCAACAGTGTGACACACTATATTATAAAATCTTACAAAGCATAAATAAGCACATATATGAACAACAATATAGAAAATTCAAGTCTCTTATTGAGTATAACATTTTCAATAGCATAAAAAGCACAATGGCAAAGGAAGCAATAATAACAATGATATCATATAATCTTATAAACGAGACATTAACAAATTTTTTTTAATTAAAATTTACCTTTATAAGAGTATTGTTCAAGTATAGAGGATATCTGTATAAGTGACATTGTATCAGGATCCACCAGCAATATTTGAAGGCCTTGAGCAAAGCTAGGCACACCTCTAATGCTCATTGAATCACTTTCTGCCATCTGTATGAAAATTAAGAATAACAAGACGAAGAAAAAAATGTTGCAGATTATTGATTGGATAAGCTTGAGCCCAAAAAACATTATTTTTTAGAAAAAGCTGATCCCTAAAATGGAAAAAATAAACCAAAATAAGAAAAGATTAATTAGATAATAAACTTAAAGCAAAGAGAGCAATAAAGAAATACAATGTGAAAAGGTAATATATGAAACCAGAGTCAAATGGGAGACGGATGAGATTGAGCAAATCTTTGTATTGCAACCAGCTTCAACTTTGAAGGTCACTTTTATAAGAGCACATTAAAAAAAAACTTTGGTATGATACATTGTAAAATAAATTTGAAGGTAAAAATTTTAGGAAAAATAATAAAAATAACACTTTTTAAAACTTGTAATAACAAAGTTAGTACTATTTGTGTTTAAATTTATATTTTCACAATTAAAAAATGAATAATATGTCATTTTTTTTTTAATACTCATTTAATTAGAATTAAACGACGGTAATTTAGACCTGTTTAATATTGAACATTCAATATTATTTGAATGCTAGTTTTGTTATTATAAGTTTTAAGTGTATTATTTTTGATAAATTTTCAAAATTTTATTCATTTTTCAAGAAAGTTTTGTCACCTATTATTTCATAAATAATATGGATGTAAATTTGTGTGTATTTAGTATTATTATTTTTTATTATAAAAGTCATAAAATTTTAAATTTTCTATTTTAGAATGAAATTTATTGAATTACGATATTTAATTTATCAATTATTGGAGCCATTGAATTATATAACTACTTTCTACAAAGTTGGGAGCTTATACATATTCGAAATTCTACGTAGAAAGTTTTTCCTTTCCAAGTATTTTGGTGTAATTCGATAATGTGAATAAATATAATATCAACTTGGTAAAACATTTTCCTACTTGGAGCCTATTTTAGGCAAAACAATTTTTTTTTTTTTTTTATAGATGAAATTTTCCTAATTGGTAATTAGTTTGCAATATCAACTTTGACTTTGTCTTCCAAAAATGTTTGTAAGCAATAAATACACATAATTAATGGCAAAACCAACATTCCATAAAAGATATACAGCAAAAGAACATGCCATATTTAAGGAGTTATGATTATGAATGTAATGGGAAAAATATAGTACAATTAATTTCAGGGGATAAATAATATAACAATCTATTAGTTATTATAATTAAAATATTTAATTTTAGTAAGTCTTTTAGAACAATTTAATTTACTAATTTTAAAAATAATAATAATACCACAAAAACAAGCGATTAATTTTTAAAAATACCAAGCATCGTTTCATCTATATTCAAGAGAGAAATAATAAGAACAGCTTATAAAAAATTGTAAATTGAGAGATTATAGAAGTCGAGAAATTGTTCGTAAAAAAATTCAAAAAATTATTTATTACTCTTTGTGAAATAAACAACCACTTCAAAAGATGACTTTTGTAGTAAAAAAATTCAAAAAACTAAAAATGAAAATTCTTTTTTTTATTATTATTTAAAAAAGTAAAACTTTCAACTAATAAAAAAAATGAAAATCATTTAAAATAATGCAACTTAAAATTTATAATAGAAAAAATAGTACCATATTTTAAATTGAAAATGATATAAATTAGTGCCTAAATATTATTTTTATGATTATAATTTTTAAGTGGGAGAGGAAACCTCTCTGTTTCAAATACTCCTCTGTTTATGAATCAAATATGCCATTTTTGAAAGGGCAAATAATCTAAGTGAATGTTGCTAGATTTTGAAAATATGCTATTATATTTACCTATTATCAAATTGAGTTTGCCAAAAACATTTGGCAGCCAAGGACTAGAGATTTATAAAATGAGTGTCATCTTTCCATCAGACGAGAAATTTTTGCATATAATATAGTAGATGCATTTTATAAATTTGAATCGTTACATCATTTTTAGTTTAATATTAATTTTTATTTTTTTAAAAATTAATAATTAAAATATATTTATTTTATTACGTAACATATACAATAATTACATATGACACTTTCTCCGATTGGACGAGCATGAAGTGGAAGAATTCAAACAGACGTGAGAGTTACGTACAACTTAAAGTCGGCAGAATGTCACAGTTTGCACAACTGTGGGTTAGCAATCGTGCGAGTCAGACTGAGTGGTTCGTAACCGTCGGACTCTTTCGCTAGCTGTGAAATACGGAATAAGGAGATTATTAATTGTTTTTGCTAAAATTTTCGGTCTTTATTGATACTTTGATAGATTTTTATTTTTCTTTTCAGATTTGTTACGGGTTTCTAGGATTTGTTTCCCTTATTCTATGGGTGTTTTTTTTATTTATTTAAAAAAATGTTAAAAAAAATAATAAAATTAACACCTCTCAAAATTTTTAATAACAAAATTAGCACTCTTTATGTTCAAACTTATATTTTTACAATTAAAAAAATGACTAATATGTCATTTTTCTTTTAACACCATTCAATTAAAATTAAACGATGATAATTTAAATCCGTTCAATATTGAACGTTCAATATTTTACATTTAAATTGAACGTTCAATATTATTAGGGTGCTAGTTTTGTTATTATAAACTTTAAGAGTGTTATTTTTGGTAATTTTTCAAAAGAGTTCTATATGGGTAAAGATGTTGATTATTTGGTGAAATAAAAAATTACACTTAATATAAGTTTGTTTAAATTAGTGTAATTTAGTCACTTTTTTCTTATATTGTGAATAATTATTTTAAACCAATTTAGAATAATTTTAATAACTTTATTTTTAATTTTTTTCTTAAACTTTTAGAAACATTATCTTTTACAAACATATACCAACTAATTCTCAACCAGTAAGGTTTAATTCAATTAAATTTAAATTTTTTTAAAATTAACAAAATAATCAAGATTAGAAAGAAATAATTCGAGGGTTAAAAAAATATAACAATAAAATAACTAAAGTGTGTCAATTTTAAGAAAGTAACCAATTTACTTAAATTTTTTTTTTATTTATTGAAACTGATTTACTTGTGTAAGTAAAGTTATCAAATGTCATACAACCCTACTTGGTAAAGGAAAATTCTGAACGATTCATAACAGAGTCTGTTTAATCTCGTTTATTGTTTTGATTTAAAATTTAACTTTTATCTGTGAATTTTTATATTTTTTAAATAATAATTCCACGTTACATATTATTACATATTTTAAGAACAATAACTAATTTCTCTTTTGTAAGTTGTATTACATAAAACAAATTTTAACATCTGCTGCAAGTGGCACTGAAAAAGTGGTTGCAGCGAAGTGGCAATTGCCAAAATTCACAAGTAACAAAATACAACCGAGAAAATTGCTCCTAAGTTAACATCTTCATTGTCAGCACTATTATAAACATTTTTTTTAATAAAAATGAGATTTAAATTTGTTTCTTAGTTAAAACGTGTATTTGATGTGATCATTTGTTGGACATGAGCACAGCCCACTTGTGAAATTGATCAAAAATCAATCATGTTGAAATAGTGTGGCTCTAATTAAGTCATTTAATGGAGGAGTAGATGAGCTCATTGCTTATGTCATTCAAAGGATTAGCTCATTGCTTATGTCATTCAAAATGTGAGCTCATTGCTTATGTCATTCAAAGGGTGAGCTCATCGCTTATGTCATCAAGCCCACAAAAGAAGAAATTGCAAAGAAGTGTTCATACATGAACTAGCTCTTAATAGTGAAATTTCTTCTCTATAAATAGAGCAAGTATTTGCTCATTTGAAATCATTCCTAGCAATTCACAACAAGAGTTGCATTTGAGAGAAAGAGAGAGCAAAATTAGGAAGTCTATTCTAATAGCTTCATAGTGTTAAAGATAACACATTTGGTGATCTCTCTTGTTTGTTAGAGAGAAATCTCTAAATTGGGTGTATTGGGATATTGGGGTATTTGAGAGTTTGTACCCACTTTGTAAACACCATTTGAATAGTGAATTATTCTCCTCGTCTTTGCCCGTGGATTAAGCCTTACGCTGAACCACGTAAAATTTGTGTGTCCACTTTGTTATTTATTTTCTCTACATTTGGTTACCGCAGTTGTTTGTTACTCAATTGAGTGCTTACTATTTAGGAAAGTTCTGTCTAAGGAGATTGGAATTTAAGTGGCTCCAGTGTGACCCTCCAATCTTTCCTGGGAGCTTTCTTATAATAGTGGTATTCAAGTAGGTTCCGCACAACAAATCAAACTGACCAAACTAACCTTAATCATACATCTGTTTTATACCCAATATTTATGCAATTGTTGCAGATATTATATATAAGAAATTAATTTACTTCTAAATTCAGAGAAGTATCATCGGAGAGTTTAGAAAATTGCAAAGTAATTATTTACGTTGTAAAGTTTCATCAATGTTTATATGTGATTCCCATAGTTGAGATTTCATGTTTCATCAATGTTTATATGGGTAAAGAAGTTGATTATTTTTAAAAAAAAAATTACACTTAATATAACTTTGCTTTAAATTAGTATAATTTACTCACTTGTTTCTGAATATTTTAATTATTTTAGAGCAATTTAGAATAATTTTTAATCACTTTATTTTTAGGGTTTTTTCTTAAACTTTTGGAGACATTACCCTCTACAAACATGTACCAACTAATTCCCAACTAAGAAAGTTTAATTCGATTAAACTTAAATTTTTTTAAGATTAACAAAATAATCAAGAGTAGAAAGAGATAACTCTGAGCGTTAAAAAAATATAACAATAAAATAACTAAAATGTGTCAATTTTAAGAAAGTAACTAATTTACTTAAAAAAAAAAAAATTTATTGAAATTGATTTACTTGTGTAGTTGTGTAAGTAAAGTTATCAAAGGTCATATAACCCTACTTGGTAAAGGAAAATTCTGAACGATTCGTAACAGAGTGTGTTTAATCTCATTTATTGTTTTGATTTAAAATTTAACTTTTATCTGTGAATTTGGTTCCTACAATATTTGTTATAGTGTTCATTTTGTTTTCGTTGGATTACAATTTCCATGGATACATCTTTAAAGAGACAAAGTAATCAAATTTAATTTTTCATTATTTTTCTACTATGTATCTTTTTTTAGATGTATTCTTAGTAATCATATTAAATTTTATATTTTTAAATTATTTACTGTCTATTTTTCTTAAGTGTTAGATGTTATTGTATTACTTTATTTGTTATAAATTATTATTTTATTTGATGTTAACTATATCATTAAGTTTGGGGAGCAATGAAAAACTTATAAATCTTGGGATAGAAGTAGATCTATAACCAATAAACTAACATATTTGACAGAAATTAAGCTAAATTAAATTAATTTTTATGTTTTATAAGTCTAAATATGTTGATTTTGGTTTTAAAAATGTAAAAATACTTATGTATGGTCGGTTAAGATTTTAAAATTTGCATATTGATATTTAATCTATTCGATTTATATATTACTAATACACATATTTATTTTTTAATTTCATACAATTATATTACATATATCATATACATATATATCTATATATATATTTTTTGTCAATATATCATATATATTTATGGTAATCTATTTTAGTTAATCTTTTATTTCATTTTAAAATGTGAAGCAACTTACATTATTCTTCTATAACGTTCATTTTTATAAATATTTAATATAATTAATAAAAGAATTTAACTTAGTTTATGTTCTAAGATTTTAAATAATTTATTTATTTTCAAGAGTAATTCTCAAGTTAAAATTGCACAATTTTAGTTTAAATGCTAATATGCAAATTTTTTAATTAAATTTTGAATTAAATATTAAATTTTATTTATTAATTTTACATTAACATATGATTAATGTAATTAAATTTTTTTTTAAATAAATAAATTTAAATTGACATAAAGACATTTTTTATATCAAATTTCAATTTTTGATCCAACAAATTAATATATATTGATTCGATTAATATTTAAGAAAAAATTCACCGTATCAAACTAAGCCTACCCAGAAATAGGGCAATAAAAAAAATATTTAGCATTATCGTAAAAAATATTATTTATTATTTTTAAAGTATATTTTTTATTAATTATATATATTTTTTATCATATATTGATCGAAACTCTTCAAGGAATAAATATACATTCCGGCCTCTCCTTGCACTTTGAGTAACATTCTTTTTATTTATTTTATTGAAACGTTATTATATATTATAATTATAATCGATATTATAATTTATTACGATCTAACCATATTTACGAATAAGGTATCTTAAATATAAAATATATGGACTCCTTAATTTGTTCCAGTATTAAATACTAATGGTTGACAGTTGAGGGTTCTTTATTCATGCTCGGAAGTTCGTTGAGTGGTTGTTGAGGCGAAAAAAAAAAAACATTGAGGCAACTCAACTCATTAAACTCGATCTAATCTAACCTAAAAAAATATTAGTTTTTAAATGTTATTGATTTAATTCAATTTTTTATAATAAAAAATTTATTAATATTTAATTAATTTAATTTTTATTTATTAAAATTTAAAAAAAAAATCGAACCAATCCATTTAAATTTTTCTTATTATTTTTATTTTTATATTATTATTTATACTTTATATAATTATTTTTAAAAAAGAATTTGTTCAGTGTTCACAATTTACTTTATATTTTATTCTTTATAGTTTATACCCCTTTGATCTTTGAATTAATTTTCTCACTTTTCTCTCAAAATCCTAAAACAGGTCCTCTCACAAGCCATCTAGTATGATTCTCTAAGAGGGATAAGCTTCTATCTATTGTCTGGATTATTAAAGTAGCAAACTGATATTTGTTGTTTTTAATATGAAAATTTGAAAAGAATCAATAGTCATTAAAAGAATTATCAAAGTTCATAAACTTATTTATGTGCTAGCTTATTCTGTAAATCACAATCACTGCTGAAACAAATGAACAAAATGAAAAACAATTTCAAATGAGGAAAAAAATAATTTTTCACTACTGGATTGTTGGTATAGTTATTAATTTATTATCATTATTGTCTAAGTTCTAACAAACCATTTTCAATTTCAAGTTTCTTCAATACATCTAATTTCTTTGTTACATATCATTATTATTATTGGGAGAAATAGATGCATTCTGTGATTTGTCTTAAATTATTATGTTGTTTATTATGCTGATATTTTGTAATATTTTTTCTTAATAAAAAATATTATGGATTTTATTGCTATCTTAATGAATATTAAAGCTAATATTTTTTAAATTTAAGTATTATAATAAAAGTAACATTAAAAACGTTAGAAATTATATATAATACAAGAGTTTAAAAAAATTAATAAACAAAATTTATTACCGAAAAAAGAGGAAAAAATTTCTTTTAACTAAACAAACCAAAAAATTATTCAATTAGTTAC
>CM055644.1:13586146-13701879 GCA_029378325.1 Elaeagnus macrophylla | reverse complement strand
TAATTATGGTATTTATTCTTACAAACATTTTTGGAAGACAAAGTCAAAGTTGATATTGCAAACTAATTACCAATTAGGAAAATTTCATCTATAAAAAAAAAAAAAAAATTGTTTTGCCTAAAATAGGCTCCAAGTAGGAAAATGTTTTACCAAGTTGATATTATATTTATTCACATTATCGAATTACACCAAAATACTTGGAAAGGAAAAACTTTCTACGTAGAATTTCGAATATGTATAAGCTCCCAACTTTGTAGAAAGTAGTTATATAATTCAATGGCTCCAATAATTGATAAATTAAATATCGTAATTCAATAAATTTCATTCTAAAATAGAAAATTTAAGATTTTATGACTTTTATAATAAAAAATAATAATACTAAATACACACAAATTTACATTCATATTATTTATGAAATAATAGGTGACAAAATTTTCTTGAAAAATGAATAAAATTTTGAAAACTTATCAAAAAATAACACATCTAAAACTTATAATAACAAAATTAGCATTCAAATAATATTGAATGTTCAATATTGAACAGGTCTAAATTACCATCGTTTAATTATAATTAAATGAGTATTAAAAAAAAATGACATATTATTCATTTTTTAATTGTGAAAATATAAATTTAAACACAAATAGTACTAACTTTGTTATTACAAGTTTTAAAAAGTGTTATTTTTATTATTTTTCCTAAAATTTTTACCTTCAAATTTATTTTACAATGTATCATACCAAAGTTTTTTTTTAATGTGCTCTTATAAAAGTGACCTTCAAAGTTGAAGCTGGTTGCAATACAAAGATTTGCTCAATCTCATCCGTCTCCCATTTGACTCTGGTTTCATATATTACCTTTTCACATTGTATTTCTTTATTGCTCTCTTTGCTTTAAGTTTATTATCTAATTAATCTTTTCTTATTTTGGTTTATTTTTTCCATTTTAGGGATCAGCTTTTTCTAAAAAATAATGTTTTTTGGGCTCAAGCTTATCCAATCAATAATCTGCAACATTTTTTTCTTCGTCTTGTTATTCTTAATTTTCATACAGATGGCAGAAAGTGATTCAATGAGCATTAGAGGTGTGCCTAGCTTTGCTCAAGGCCTTCAAATATTGCTGGTGGATCCTGATACAATGTCACTTATACAGATATCCTCTATACTTGAACAATACTCTTATAAAGGTAAATTTTAATTAAAAAAAATTTGTTAATGTCTCGTTTATAAGATTATATGATATCATTGTTATTATTGCTTCCTTTGCCATTGTGCTTTTTATGCTATTGAAAATGTTATACTCAATAAGAGACTTGAATTTTCTATATTGTTGTTCATATATGTGCTTATTTATGCTTTGTAAGATTTTATAATATAGTGTGTCACACTGTTGACATGGATTATGTTTTTGATTAAAATATTTTATCACCTATAAATTGCTTGATTTCATAATATAGTCACTTTACTTTAATAAATTTGATACTTTAATCATTTTTTGTGATTTTAGTTACTTTCCCTTTTTTTTTTTATTTTTTTTATTGCTATTTTTGGGACATTTTTCGAATCAAATATCTGCCGGCCTTTTACTAGTAAGGTTCAAATTCATTTTACCTAATTTTTTCTTCCAAAAATACCCAAAATGATAAAAGATGACTAATGTGTCGAATCTGTGAAAATAAAGTGATCATAAATGCAACAATTCAAAAAAATATAACTAATATATTCAATTTATAAAATTAAAATGATCGAATTGTCATACTACTGAAAAGGGTTGGGATAATCAATAGATTGTAGGGTGATTATTCCCTATAAGTATTATTTCTACATGAAGATAAATATATTTTCTCCTTTCCTTCTTTTTCCAAAAAAAAAAAAAAAAAGTATATAATACCTCAAATTTGGTTTATATTATGATATTCTTTCATTAATATATATATATATATATATATTTTTTTTTTGATTGAAAATTCTTTCATTAATATTAAGACTAAGAGTTGCATGCACAAAAATGAAAGAACATTTATTATAAAAATAATTAAAAGAATATGGTAATACCATAAATCAATTTCACTGTTAATAACTTAATACATTTAAAGCATGTTTATTTGTCCATAATGAGAATTCAGTTATCAATAATGATTGCAATTAATTTATTTACTTGTTAAATAAGATATTATGTAATTAGACCCACACAAATATTAGCAATCAAGTTACAGATTTTGGAGTAATTTGATTCCCTTTTAAAAAGTCATGAACTTAATTACGAACTAAATAAATTTTTTTCTTCCAAATCTATCGTAACTAATCAATCTTTTTTATTTATAATTGTACCAATCATAATTATACATTCAAAATAATATTTTAGTAAAATAATCATTTTTATTCAAATTTTTTGTAAAATAAGTAAGCACAATTAAAACTAATTTAGTTTTAATTCATTTTATTTTCGATTAATCTTTTTTTCAATTCCTTTTAAATTTCATTACGACTTGGTAAACATGCCACTGGAGTTTTGCTGAGATCAATTTCTTCTTAAAATTGAGATTTTTTTTTTTGGTTAACTAGCACCGATCAAAAAATCAAGGTTTATTCTTTAGAGTCTTTCAAATCACGCATTTTATACAACTAATTGGAGTGTTTCAAAATTTTATTATAGCCCTTGAGCAATTCTCAATGTTCTTAACATTTTCATTTTGCCTGAAATAATGAAATGTGTTAACAACATCTTCTATGTTGTGTAGGTCATATGTTAAACATATCTGATATGAGCTTAACTAATTATAATTATGGTATTTTTATTTCAGTTACGGCGACGAAGCTAGCATCCACGGCTTTATCAATGATAGAAGAGCAAAAAAATCAATTTAAACTTGTAATGGCTAACGTTAACATATCTGATATGGATGGTCACTCTTTTGTACAAGTACTAGTTAAGAAAGACATTCCTATCATGTGTAAGTTGCTTCAACTTAATTAACTCAAACTTGCATATTATTTGATTTAAATTAACAAACTTTCTAACTTGTTAACAATCAGTGATGTCTTCAAAGAGAAATGTACATGTAGCTAAGACAGCCCTAGCTGAAGGAGCATGTTTCTTCCTTGAGAAACCAATTTCCCTTCAAGAATTGAAATATGTGTGGCAACATGTGTATCGAAAAAGAAGAAACCCAATGACAGAGTTCAGTAAAATTTATGACAATGAAAAGGAACCTCAAAGCCTTCAAAATAAAGAAAAATTGACATGTCACGGTATACCATGGAAGTTAATACAAACAAAGAGATTGGAGGCATAACTAGGTCTCCTATCCAAGACAGTCACAATGGGCACATGACATACAATTTAAAAGGTAACAAGAACAAAATTGGGTTAAGGTTTATAAAAGCCTAAAATTCTTTAAAATATACACTTTAGTTCTATATCTTTTAAGATATATTCATAGGGTCATGTAATTATTAAAAATGTACATTTTAGTCATCTATATTTTAAGATATACCTTTAAGGTCCAATAATTCATCAAAAGTTTCATTCAAGTTTAAAAATATTTTTTTACAAGAATAAATTCAAAAATTTGAAAAATAAGATAGAAAAAGTAAAAAAAAAATTCAAAATTTTATTTTATAATCTTCTCCATTTTTTTTTAAATCCATTTCACATTTAATTTTTTAGTTACTTATATTATTTTCAAAATCAAATTTTTTATATTAATTTAATATTACTTTTTGTATTTTATTTTTAAAAAATTTAAGTTTATCCTAAAAAAAAAGACTATTTAGACTTGATTGAAACTTTTGAAGAGTTATAAGATTCTAGGAATATATCTTAAAAGATAAAAAATTAAAGTGTACATTGAATAATTACGAAATTATAAGAATATACCAATATATCTTATTAGAAGACTAAAATATACAGTTTAAAGAATTGCTTGTAAAAACCTTAAGCCAAGAAAATTGAGGGACAATCTAATCAAATTAATCTTGATTTGCAAAACATTTTCACTAATGATTGAAAACTATAGGCAATGAGAAACAAGGAGGATCTGACATAAAGATCAATACAGTAGATGAAAATTCCAAAACCATGAAAATTAATGAGGAAATGAGGGAAATAAAGGACAACACTAATAGCTCCTGTGATAAGACGTCACGCACTGTTTGGAATCCGGAATTGCATCTCAAGTTTACAGCAGCAATTTGCGCACTTGGTGATACAAGTAATTTCTACATCTCATAAAAAGTTTAATACTCTTGAATTTTGATCAATATATTTATGTTCATGTCCTTAAGTATAATAAGCTACTAATGTTAGTAACTGTATCACTATTTAAATCTAGAAGCTCGGCCGAAAGCGATTCTAAGGAAAATGAATGTTCCAGATTTGACAGTACGTCAGGTTGCTAGCCACTTGCAGGTTCTCTCCTATCTACTCAACTTCATGATTAATTTAAAGAACAATTGTATCCATAAGATTTTATGCATGATAACACTATGACATTAATGAACTAAAATGAGTTAGTCTCATAATATAATGTCAACGTTTGAAAATTTATAATACAAATTGCCTAAAGGTTACATTGTTGTTTGTAGCTCGGAGGAGGTCAAGTGTATCTGTTTAATTAAATTTCAAAAACAATGGATTTGAATTACAATACTTAGTGCACAATTGGATGCTCCGTTAAAAAGGCTTTTATAGACACAAGCTTATTTTAATGCAGTTGACAAAAAAATAAAATAAAATAAAATCACTTTCAATATATGTTGAGCCCACGTTTATATCATATAAGTTCTTTTTCTAAAAGTACTATTTATTTCTATAAAATCACTATTTTTTATATCTTTGGAATTAAAAGCACTGTATATCCAAACACACCATAAGTTTTTTTTAAACTACTTCTGTGTTTGGTCAAAAACGTTTTTTAATAAATTAAATCACTTTTAAGAGTATTTGTCATTCTCTATAAAAAGTATTTTCAAAAGTTTGAGAATCACTATTTATAAATTTGATATAAATAAGTAATATTTACTTTTAAGATAAGTAGTTTTAATTGCATGCTCTTGTCCTAAAATTATTGCTAAAGTATCAATTAAAATAATTTCTAACATTTTCATCCCAATCACCTAAATGCTTTTCTTAAAATTATTTTTAATGAAACTACTTTATTTTATACCACTTTTTAAAATTACATCTAAAAGAAGCGCGTTGTCGAATGTATGATATCTATGAAATATTATACTTCATATTTCACATGTTTCTTGGCTAGCCTATTGACACTATTTACTTTTAAGATATTGTTCCTTAGGCTTATATGATAGTCTAAGAGAATATAGCACTTTAATATTGTATATATGAAAATCTAGGTCATCATGAATTCTTGTATTATTATTTTCCTCTTCTTTTAACAGTTCTTGTTTTAAATTGAAAGGACTATATTTGTAATGTCTTATACATTCATGTTTCTACTATTCTTTTGGAGTTAAATTTGAAGCCCATTTCTCACTTTCAGAAATACAAAGCTCAAGTGCAACAGATTTGTGAGAGTAGCACAACTTCACCTTTTGTCAATACATCACATGGCATCCTTACAAAAATTGAATCTCCACCAATCAGTAAATCATATAGATTCCAAACAAGATATGTATTTCCATCAAGAAAATCATATGGCTTTCAAAAGTGGACTCCATTTCCATCATCAAGGAAGCCATTTGGATTTCAAACAACAACTAGGTTTCGATCATCGTCCTATGATACGCGTACTTCTCTAGCAGGCCATTTTGCAAATAAAGGGCCAAGTAATATTTCAAATTCTAGGACTCAATCTAAAACAAATATAGCCAATTTTGCAGGCTATAACAATAAATCAAATTTGTATAATTCCAAGAATACCAATCAGATGAATCAAAGGGTGAATAAGGCAAGATCAAGACAAAGTTCATTGTATAATACTAACATGATTGGTGATTCAAAAGGAAAACAACCTCTTGGCTTAGAAGGGAGCAACTTAGAGGCATGGAAAACCAATTTACCAAATATAAGTTACTTGAATCCTGAGGCTGCTTCTCCTTGTGTAACAACAAATTTTCCAACACACTTGAGTGAATGGAGTCAAAATTTAGAAATTATGAATAAAGAAGCTCCTGCAGTTGGTTCTTCAAGTCAGAATCGACCCTTCTCGGAGTATGCATATTTGTTGAAAATTCTTGAAGAGGATCCAGATGAGTTTGATTGTTTTGGCAATGCAACAGATCTAGCAGATGTTGAAAAATATTGTGAATGGTTACGAAAAACTTTATATGAAAATAGCACAGAATCACAATAGAATGGTCAGAGCTAATTCTGATGTTATGTGAAACTGGATGGCTTTGTTGCTCATGGCTTTTGCTGATATGCTCACTATTTTGTTTGTGGTGCATGGAAACAAATGAAGTAATTTTTTTCATTCAAAATTTGTAACTGTTAAACTTGTACCTCATATATACAATCTCTATTCTATCAATATATGAAATGGGGTTCTATCAAGATTCATTTGGTAAAAGAAGAACTCATTTGTTATGTGCAATTTTCAATTTCTAGATACTATTTGTTAGATTAAAAACAAATATAGTCACATGTTGAAAGATAATACAATTCAAAAGAGATTTATAATTAAGTGCTTGGGTTACTCCTGGGTGGGAAATCCATAGTACACATATGGGAGGACCATTTGCTCGTTGGATTTCTAACAATTGGTATCAGAGTTAAGAGTTGAAGAGTTGTCAACACATGCATATGGCTCATGTGGAGGTTTGTGTTCGAAGACGGACTTTGTTTAGTAATTTCGAAGGAGGCAGGTAGTGAACCTTTACATGGGCCCAAGCAAACTAGGTAAGGAGTTTGCGGAGGGGACTTTCAAGTGGATTGAGTAAAGTTTGCAGTTGAACTCAAAACATCTCTCAAGATGCTAGAGGCATGGCTACAACTACCATGTAGTGATCTTGGAATTGGGCCTAAAGATATTGTCAGGAAATGTGGTATTTCTGATAGATGTATAAAAATAATGTTGACATTTTTGCTAATAGCTTAAATTTTTGGGAGAGTTGGTAACCAATAACTACTAATATGGTATCAGAGCTAGAAGTCATGTGTTCAAGATCTAGCAATCTCAATTGTTGAATTACATGTGTTTAGCCTGCAGAGTGTATAGAGCTAACACTTATGAGGGTGATAAATATATAAAAATAATGTTAGCACTTTTATTAATATTTTAACCTTTTGGAGGAGTCCGTGACCAATAACTTCTAACAATCTCAACCTCTATCACATTGACAATAATTAGGTGGACTACATATTGAGTCTAAAGGAGGCTCTTATGGGTAAAAAAAGAGTTGTGGCTCGTTTGAAGAGGGAATGTTAGTGGAAAGGCAAATATAAATTCACATTGAGTGCTTGGTTTACTCTTATCATAAGGTTGAGCTTTTGGGTTAGAATCATAGCATTTATGGGAGTCCCATGCTTCCAACACTATTTTTGTTTCTATTGTAATCTCCTCTTAATGCAAGTTAGCACGTAGTCTCCAATTTGATAAAAGCCCAAACGGTCTGCTCAACTGTGAAACCGAATCATGCAAATAAATGATATATAATTGGGAAAGCTTGAAAGCAAACAACTAGAAACCTGAAAAAATATCATGGATATTTTCATCCATCGGCAGAACGAAAGTCTTGGCTTCCAACAAGCATGAATGAGACGTGTGGTAGTTCTTGTTTCAATTTGAGTAAGGTCAAGGTATAATCTTTACCACATCATTGGCTATTGCTTTTCCCAAAAACAATATTGCAAAATTACTTTAGAAATTCTTTCAAAACTTTCTCTCAGTTCCTGTATAATAAATTCACAAAATTCTCTTAATTGAATGAATGGATTTTTCTCTCTTATTTCTAAGGGCATGACATGATGCAATATTGGACGTACATATAACATGTGTATATATTGTGCTAGCTCTGGGTTATATAGGAATCACATTCCAGTTAGATTTAGTTAGGTTACACAAGTCAAAGTACCGTTTAACTGTGAAACAATTCTCTAGCCCCTTCAGTGCCACTTTGACGGACCAAGAGATTTTATTCGTCTAAGATTACTCTAATCCTTACACTTTAAGGATTAGCCAGAAAACACTTTTCTTATTTAAGTAAATTTGTGTCCATGTCCGTCTCCTGGAATCCATTTCCAGATAGTTTGACCAAAGTTATATATCATTGAATCTCATGGAGTGCTACATGCCCATTAGAGATATGACTTAGTATTCCTTGATGCTAGCCCAGGCTTGGGAATCTCAATAACGCCCCATATCCTCTTGAATGTAGGTTTGAATCATCATACATAGTTTAGAGTGTGTTCTGTATCTCAAAATGGATTGTATCAATAGGAAAGAAAAAAACCGAACATATGAAGTCATTAAACTCTGGTAAATGCCAATTTCATTTGATATGCCCCTATCGCAATTCACATTTCATTACTATTTTTTAGAATGAAATTATTGTACATTACACAGAACTTCATACATCAATGTTAGTTATAGGACCTCTAAACCAGTGTCGAGCACTCAAAATCCAATAAGAAACTATAATAACGAGCAAACCACCAACTGCAACGGGAGTATAGTTGAGGGTTTCAATGGTAATTGGGTAGGCTACAGGTAGTGAGAAGAGAACAGAGATTAGTGCAACCCATATAACCGCAGTCCATCCAACAACTACACCATAACGGCCTAAATTGAAAGGTCCAGCCACGAAAGACTTGCGTGCCAAAGTCACCCTGAAGAAGATGGGTAGGGCATAAGCAATGTATAGTCCAATGGTTGCTATAGACACCATAGCATTAAATGCCACTATGCTTCCAAGAGACTGCATAATTTTGGGGAAAAAAAAGAGCATTATATTAGTAGATAAGGGAAAAAGAAAGTATGAAAGAAATCAAACAAGTATTTTCTGCTTCTAAAACTCTGCATTTCATTTGCCCGGAAGAACATGCATATCTATAGGAACTATGAATAGGAAGTAAAACCACTAAACGTGAAATGTAATCAAACATTTAAAATGCCTTTTCTGCACGTATTTCACCTAAAATCCTAAATGTGAAAAGAAGAAAAAACTCAAATATGTCCGTTAAAAGAAATATATTTGCGACACAAACAAAAACTCTAGAGCGTTGGTGAGAAGAAAGGTAGTCAAAGTGTTCATGGAAAACTAACCCCTTCAGAAGCTCAGAACTAAAAACTGTAAGATTATGAATTCATAACAACTCAGAAAACTGCTTGTGGGAGCTTTATGGTTCTAGAGTTGCTTCAAATGGTGTGTGCTAAATGTGAACTATGTGTGTGTAGTACTGATTTACTAATCGTCATTGGTTAAACTATGCTACCTGACAGACAGTTGTATAACTCTGAAGAAATCAGAACTCTGTAATACACACACACACATAGAATTAATTTTTTTAAAATTAATACTCACTCTGAAGAAATCAGAACTCTGTAATACTCAGAAAACTGCTTGTGAGAGATGCACACCGGCCAAAGCTTTCTTTTTATTTTGTTTTGATACAACTAAAGTAAATGTTAGGTTTTATAAAATCTATATAAGATTCAGAAATTAGGGTCTTGATTTAATTTTTTTAAAATCTATATCATAATGCAGATATAAGATTGTTAAGAAAGTGATCGATTACCGTCAGTGCCATGCAAAATGATATAAAAGCAGAAAGCCAGACTGCATATATGGGGACGTCCTGCTTGTTCACTTTATGCCAAAGGGATGAAAATGGCATGGCTCCGTCTCTAGAGAATGCATATGCCATCCTGACAATAAAAATTAAAGCATCTAATTATTCAACATATTAATTCTTGAAGTTACTAATGTTTGAGACAACATAAAACGAAAAAAATTACCTGGAGTTGCTAGTAACTGAACTCATACCACAGAAAAAAATGGCAATAGCAACCACTCCCAAACAAATTATTCCTCCAACTCCATTGCCGTACCTGTTCTTGAATGCTAGGTAAAATATTTCCGCAATGGCATAACCTCCAGCATCGTTATTTTCATCCAAAAGGAATGGAATGTTTGTGACAGCAAAGGTGATGCCAAGTATGTAACCAAATCCAACAATAATAGATATCCCAATTGAGCTAATTATTCCCTTTGGGCCATTCTCATCGGCATTCTTTGTTTCCTCTGTCTAAAAAACAAGTTCAAATATAAAAAAATAGTGTCATTGCCATACCTCGTATGTTTGATCTTGTTACAACAGGTCCATACATAGGTAAAAAGTAGTATACAAGTTTCTTAAGAAATAACAGCAAATATCCCTATCTGCACTCAGCAATTTATCAATGTCTACTCTCATGCATATTACATTGTTCGTTCTGAAAAATTCTGGCACTAGAGATTAACATGATTTCGAAGCATAAAAAATGCCATGCATTAACATATTAAGGTTCAAGGTGAAACAGGTTTTGAGGTTTATCCAAAATTTTCACATTTCTTTTATTGGAAAACGTAAAAAAGACAAGCACAGCTTACCATGTGAGCAGATGCATCATACCCAGTTAAGGTATACTGACTCATCAAAAGTCCCAAAACAAAAATGTAAACTTTTTCACTGATTCCGTCCCCGTTATCAGTGTTGAAGGAAGTAAAGACAAACTTGGCACTAGCTCTCTCCATTGCAACAGTGGGAATGAGAATCATAAGAAGGAAGACACCTAAACATGAAAAAAATCATTTGAAATACGAGAAATGGATAGTTTTGATGATTTAAAGAAACAATTTAACCAAGAGAAAAAGGCCAGGATATTCACATACCAACAATGTTCCATGCTGCAGCCAATTGTCCAAAGAATGATAACCATGAGATGGGAAGACTGTTTATGATAGCATGTAGAAGCAAAATTCCCCCATGGAAACCGATAACTTCATACTTAGATGCCTCGTATCCACCGCCATTTTTCCCACCTGTGCTTAGGAGAATGATCACTTGAATAAGCTGTGCAAGTGAAAAGTCCACACTTGTTGTGACTGCCCACTGCAATAAATAATGTGGTTAGATCTTTTAATGCATCATATCAGATTGGAAACATACTTAACCTCATGGTAAATATCAAAAGAATTCAGGACTTAGAACTGAAGTCTTCCTCAAAGTACCTGGCCAACAATGTTGAACCTGCAAGCACGAAAACCATTTACTGCTTATTAGAAGATCTAATGCAAGAAATCAGTTTGATAAACATTGTTATAAATTGTTAGGAAACCAATCTCTCATAAACTTAAGCTATTGGAAGAAGAGCCAACATTACTTTATTGGCTCTATACACCATGCAAGTTAAACATTTGCAATTCAACAATTGGAGTTATTGAGTTTTGAACACAAGATTTCCAACTCTACCTTGCTATAAGTTGTTGGAAAACCAACTCTTCCAAAAATTTAAGTTATTGAAAGAATGACCAACATTAATTTTTATACTCTATGACCACATATCTTGGCTAAGTTTGACAGGTACTTTAGAAATTGTATAAAGCTCCAACCAAATAATTGAGAAGGTCAATTTCAAAAGTTCCTAACTAAGGATGCAGCCTATCTTAATTTATTTTGATACATAGAAAGTATATTCGAGTTAACAAGACAGCAACGTAGGGAAGCTAGTGGAAAAATGCTAGATATCGCTAGTTGGGATAATTGATGTCAATTTTTGATTGGTGTTTCATATTGGGCATGGAGTTCCGACCCAAAATATTAACCAATTAGAAAAAGTAGCTTATCTTAACTATATACTCAATTTACTATTTATATTTTTTTAATGTGGGACTTGTTCGTACACCTAACAATCCCCCCTCAAACGAGAACACATTTGTCCCCTAAACCCCAAACAAGCCCCAATATCAAGGACCAGTTATGAAGTCACATCCACCAAACAAACATCCATACTCCATTAAGTTCAAACGCGTGGTAAGAAAGAGCCAAAGAACCCGTGCCAAATCTCGAGAGTCTAAATGAGTCTAGAACAATATAGCAAAATTTTTAATGTGATTAAATAGGGGGCCCATTATTTGTTTAGACTTGAGCCACATGCTATGTCAACACTGGTCCACTTTCAAGGTGACGATGCACGTTGTGTGTGCCTACACAATGCAAATTGAGCCCCGGCTTTAATACTACTTGTTGAACTTGGGGTTCCAACTCAAAAAATTAACTTACTAAAAGAAATAGCCCCCATTCTAATTATATACCCAATTTGTTATTCGTATTTTTCTAATATGGAACTTATTTGTACACCTAACATTCTACATAAAGCAAACATATACTTGCAAAAAACTGTCAAATGTAGCAAAAGTTTTGGGATGAACCCAACTTGAGAGGTATAGTTTCACTCAAGCCGGTGAACATAATCTATGTTCAATGGACTCTTTCAAGACACCGGGAGCAATAAATTTTTAGATACGTATGGAGGTATTAGATATGTAAAATTACACAAAATTAGAGTATTTGAGTATCAATACCCATATTCATGTCATGTCACTTGAACACGCTTCCTTCATAAATAAATAAAAAAAACAAGAAGAATCCAAGTAATATATAAGACAACTTACAAAACCCAAATAAGATTAAAGCAACACAAACTCAAGGGACTGCTGGTCTAGCTTAAATCCGGATTGAAACTCCCAAATACAGTAACTGAAGATACATATTCTAAACGTTTTTAAGAAGCTATTTCTTAAAAACAAAGGGTGGATTAAAGTAATGAATTAACCATAAGAATTCAATCACCAACAAAATTAACTATAAGAGGTAATGGTTACCAGCCAGTAATCCATGAAGCAAAAGGTGCCCATTTGGGGCCAGCAAGCTTGGCACTCCAATAATAAAGACCACCAGAAGTTGGATAAGATGAACAAATCTCAGCCATGGATGACCCAACTAACATGGTAAAGGAACCAGCTATAAACCAACCATAAATAATAGAAACAGGACCACCAAATCTTAGCCCATTGTTGTAAAGGGTAGTGACACCAGTAAGCACTGATATGATTGAAAATGAAAACGCGAAATTTGATAATACCCTGCAATTCCAAGCCACCGAAACCAAGAACAAAAGCAGAGGAAAAAAAAAGTCAACGAAAAAATAAAATCATCATCAACCCCTTTGACCCAGTTCCTGAATTGGGATTTTTAGATCAAATGAAGGGGAAATAATACAAAACAAGAAAATGGGTATTTCGAAAAATTACGAGAGATCACGCTTGAGCTCTTGTTTGTAACCCAATTCATTGAGACGGGTTTGGCCTGAATCTGATGCACCATCTTCATTTCCATTTCGCACCACTGGAATTGGATATTCCATCTTTTCATCACCATAAGATACCATTTGCTTAATTTTGAAGCAGAAAGGAAAATAATAAATCGGAGACAACCAGAAGAAAAGGGAGTAGATAAGGAAAAATGAGTTATTTTTGTTTTTCCTAATAGTTGCTTACACTTATTTAATAAAATGGGCAACTGAATCAACATGCATAAAGGGTCCTACTAGAATTCGATTCCTAGACGGTGGAAGGAACGAACTTTCAGTTAATGGGAACTGAAAGAAAGTCTGGGAGTCAAACAAAGCTAAACCAACTAGTAAGAGACGCAACTAGACGCGCCGATAAGATGGTAGGTAGGTACTTTGCCTGGTTCTGTTTTTTCTCTCACTTCCCTCTCAAATTTAATATTGTGGTTAACATGTATTGGCTTTTGGTTTGAATTTTTTCTCCTTGAAAAGTGCACATAAACGTGATTGTTTTTGAGTGGAGAAATTATTGACTCCTCCATATTTTTTTATATAAAAAAAATTGTTAGATTTTTGTAGTTTTTTTTAATAACATAAATATCTAATCCATAAATCGATAAAAAAAAAATTAATAAAAAATATATTTTAAAAATAATAAATAACTGCAAATGAATATAATTCTACTTCTTTATTCATGAGTGATGTTATATATATATAATTTTATATATTAATTATTAATTATATATAATTAAAAATATAAGATGGTAAATGATGTTAGAATTAGATATTATATGTAAATTGACGTATAATTATGATAGAAAATACATTTTTGATTATTTTTTTTTTTTTGATCATAAGAATTTTCATTAATCAAATTTCAAAGTTACATCAAGTAGTAAATTCTCGTATGAACTACCAATCCAAACATTACAAAAGCTCATCACAAGTAAAGTTAAATCCTTAGGAGGAAAAATGTGACCAAAATCACGAATTGGTGGTGAACCTTGAGCTTTTGATAGCTTTCTCAACCGACCAACCTCCATCATCAAACGTGATGAATCGCTAAGCCAATGCAAAGGATAGTACTCAAAACAAAACAAGTAAAAACTTCCCTAATGCTAAACCTCAAGATATGAAAATCTAGAAAACTCCCAAAGGCCATACATAGCCACCGAAACAACAGATCCAACCGGATTATAATCACGGTTAACAACCAGAAAACACCTATAAACTTTGAATACACAAAATTATAGGACAGATCGCACACCAAAAACACCAGCCTTATTAACATAGCATATACAGAAAACATGGCATTTAAGCCTAACATGGCATTTAAGCCTAAACAGAACCCCGGAAAAATCCCGGTAACACACCGAAAAAATTAAAAACCAGACGAACCAAACGGCCAGACGCCACGCGAACCAGACGAACCAGGCGGCCAGACGGCCACGCGAATCAGACGAACCAGGCAGCCAGACGGCCACGCGAACCAGGCGGCCACGCGAACCAGAAGCGCCGAACCAGGCGGCCACGCGAACCAGAAACGCCGAACCAGGTGGCCACGCGAACCAGAAACAGCGAACCCGACGGCCACGAAGAACGACGGCCACGCGAAGCAACAGAACAGACCAGATCGATGAACCAAAGCCTGGCCGACGGCCTCCACGGCCCGCCGTCGGCCAAACCCCACACCAAAACCTGAGAAACCCTACTCGAGGCGCGGCGCTCTTGAGAGAATTTCGTTTAGAGAGAGAAACCCTAACTTACATTTTTGATTATTTAATTACGTTTTGCTGTGTCTTTTAGTGCCAGAATATTTTGGTTCCGATTTCAACAGTGTGAATGGATTCTTCAAGTCTTAAACAATCTTCTTAAAGTCACCACGTTTTTTATTGTCAAAAAACACGCAGGCCACTTATTTTTATAACAAAAATACTTTGAGATATATATATATAATATATATATAATAAATTAATCTTTTGATATTTTATTAATAAAAAAATTTACATATATATATACTTTTAATTAGCTTTGCGACAGAGTGAAACCAATTCTGTTGTGATTTGTGACACGAGTGTTTTTTTTTTTTTTTAATCAAATAGCAATTCCCTTAATAATTTTTTTTTTTTTTTGCTAGAGGGGATAGGCGATAGCCTAAGGATGGGGAATGGGGGGAGGGGGGTGGAGTGATTACACCGAGATGGATCCTGTAAAGAAGTTGATCTCAAGGTATCCCTGTAGTTGATTTAACCAAATTGTGAGCTCGAACATTCAACTGACGTGAGATCCATCGAATAGAAATCATGAAAAATAGTGGTAGCTTAAGCTTCAGATTCTGGATGATATTAGCTGCTGTATTTGATATTGTGTCCTGTGCATCTTCCATTAGTGCTTGGATTACAAGTTTGGTATCTCCTTCAATGTAGATGGCTTTGTGTTTTATTGTTAAAGCATGGGTGACCGCCGCTTCTAATGCTAGCGTTTCTGCAACATCCACACTGGTAGTGTATCGTTGGTCCATCCATGTTTCAACAACGTTGCCATTTTTGTCAGATATAACAAATCCAATTGTTGCCTTCCCATGATGCCATGATGCGTCAAAATTATATTTTACCGCACCCAAAGGAGGCGGTTGCCATTGGTTTGGTATATGAATGAAGATTCCATCCTGTGAGATTTGGATGTCTTTTTGTTGTTGAGGTATAAGACAGATTCAGAATTCTTCAACTCTCCTGATTATTGAACTGATGGCTTTGGATCCTTCCAGTGTTCCTGAATTGAATATGATTTGGTTTCTGGTAAACCATATCTGCTCAAGCATGATAACTGCTGTCAAGGTGAACGTTTCAGTAGAACCGTTTGCCTGAAGAAGAATCTTCGGGGGTTGTAGTATGAACTTGATGTACGAGAAAATATCAAGTGATTGAGTAAATTCCCACAATAAGTTCCAGTTCCAGTGTTTCCACCAAGATTGTAAAATTTCACATCTGATAAATAGATGTTCTACATCTTTTGTTTCTTTGTGGCATAGGGTGCAACTTAAATCAGTCATTGGAGTGAATTGAGCAATCCATTTTTTTGTGCTAAGAGCATTCCTCAGTATCTTCCAAAGGAAAATTTTGTGTCTCTCATGTATTTTCGCTTTCCAGATTAAGTTCCAATAACTCTGGCAATCTTGAGTTCCTTTGTTTTTTAGCAGAGTGTGATATGCATCCTTGACTGAGAAATTGCGAGTACCTGTGCCAAACCAAGTTAGAGTATTCGGGGTACCTGGTGTAGGGGGGGATTGCCTGTATAAAATTTGCCACGTATGCTGGGAAGATGTTTTGTACTTTTGACATATCCCATTGCAGGTTGGTGTTCCAGTGGCAAAGGTCTGTCGGAGTGGAGATGTCATCTTGGGTGTTTTGACAAATAAAGCGGGGGAGTTTTTGCTGTGGTAGGCCAGGGATCCAAGGTTGTGTCCATATGTTGATGGATTGACCATGTCCTAGTTTCCAATAGCTCTCTTGAATGATTAATTCTTTACCCCAAAGAATACCTTTCCATATGTAAGAGTCGGAGTTGTGAGGGAGTACTGTTGAGAACTCCAGATCTTTAATATACTTTGCACTGATAATTTTGACCCAGAGGTTATTTGGGGACTTGAAGATTTTCCATGCTAGTTTTGAAAGCATTGCTTGATTGAAGTCTTTTAGTTATCGGAATCCCAACCCCCCTGCTTCTTTAGGTTTACAAATTTGTATCCAGCTAATTGGTGAGAAATAGTGTGTTGCATTAGTGTCTTTGTTCCACCAAAATTTCCTGATTATGGAGTCCGCTTATGTCCAAATGCTTGAAGGGAGTTTAAATGTACTTAGAGCATAAGTGGGTATGTTTTGTTGGACGGAACGGATTAGCGTGGCTTTATCAGCTTGTGACAGTAGTTTAGATTTCCAGCTTTGTAGTTTGTCTGAGTTTCTGAAGTAGGCCATGAAAATTTTCTTTTTTTGATCGATTGAGAGGGAGGGAGTTTCCTAAGTACTTGATACTGCCTTCTGCTCTCTGGATTTGGAGTGTATTGCAGATGGTAGTTTGAAGTGAAGGGTGCATGTTTTTGGAGAAAAATATGACAGATTTCAAAAGGTTCACTTTTTGTCCAAACCAGCTGCCATAAGTATGCAGAATGGTTTTAATGCTATTGGTGTTTAAAAGGTTACCTCTCAAGAAAAATACCACATCATCGGCATACATTAAGTGAGAGATGGGAGGGGCTCTTCTTACAATTTTGATACCATGAATGATTCCTGTGTGTTCTGCTTTCATAATCATCCGGGACAGACATTCAGATATTATAAGGAAAAGATATGGGGATAGTGGATCCCCTTGTCTGAGTCCCCTTGATGGTTGAAATCTACCAAACGGGGAGCCATTTAGCAAGATTGAAATAGAAGAGGTTGATATGCATTGCAGAATTAAATGTCTAAATTTGCTTGAAAAACCCCATAACTCCATTATCTTCATGAGGAAGTTCCATTCCACCCTGTCATATGCTTTTTTCATGTCGACCTTAATACACATTATACCACCTTTACCTGTTGATTTCTTGGAGATAGTGTGGGCAACCTCATGGGCTAGGATGGTATTTTCTGCTATCCATCGCCCAGGGAGAAAGGCTGATTGAAAGGGGGATATGTGTTTTTGTAGAATTGCTCGAAGTCTATTAACTAAGAGTCTAGAAATGATTTTGTAGCTGACATTGCAAAGACTAATGGGTCTGAAGTCCTTACATTCCATAGGACCTGATATTTTTGGAATTAAAATGATGAAAGTGTGGTTCCATCCATCCTTTAATGTACCAGATAGGAAGAATTGTTGTATCTCCTTAACAATGGTTTCACCTACTATATGCCAGTATTTCTTATAGAAGCCAGCAGGAAAACCATCCGGACCCTGCGATTTATAATCCCCTATATCCCAAAGTGCTTTCTTTATTTCAGCATGAGACGGGATCTCTGTTAGTCTGTAATTTTCTTCTGTTGTGACCACCGTTGAGAATAAGTTACTTAATTCAGCGTGTAAGATGGGCTTATCCGAAGTGAAGGAGTTTTTGAGGTGGGCAATGAATGCAGTACCAATTTCCTTCCTGTACCAGGTAGTTCAACCAGTGTTTAACTTTAAACAAGGGATAAAGTTCAATTTCCTCCTTAGTAAAGTCGAAGTATGAAAGACTTTAGTATTTCGATCTCCCTCTTTAATCCAAAGTTCTCTGGACTTTTGCTTCCACAATGAGTCCCATCTGGTATATTGTTCTTCCAATAAGGTACATACCATTTTTTCCTTATCTTGGGTATCCTCTGTAGGTGATCCGTGTTGTATGTCCTTGAGTTGAGATTCCAATTTATTTATTTTTTCAGGAATGAATCCAAAATGTTGTTTGTTCCATTGACTTAAGGTATTGGCCAACAATTTAAGTGTGACAGTGACATTAGAATACTTGCCTGTGTGTGTCGCCCAAGTTTGCTGGATTAGTGTTTCACAGCTGGTATCAAGAGTCCACATCTCGTAAAATCTGAATGGTCTCCGTAGATATTTTTCATGTGTACCATAAAGGTTTAGCACTATGGGATTGTGGTCTGAAGTATAAGTGGGTAAGTTGGTTACCATTGCTTTTGGGAAGACATTCAACCATTGAACCGAAGAAATAGCCCTGTCCAGTTTTTGGAGTATTCTTTGGTCCTGTTGTCTTTTGTTGCTCCAAGTATATATGTTTCTCACACTACCCAAGTCTACTGCCCCTTGTTCATCCATGAATTGAGTCAGTTGATTGATTGGATGGATGTTGAAAGATAGGCCTTCACATTTTTCAGAGTCTTGAGTGATGTCATTTAGATCCCCAATTAAGCACCATGAATTATTCAACGTGGGAATCCTTTCCGAGATGTCCAACCAAACTTATTTTTTAACACTTTGATAGGGAGGGATATAAGCAAATATGATATGTATTATTTCATTAGGTCCAAACGCAGAGTTTAAATCTGCAATTACAAAAGAGCTCCCTACAAAGTTGATAGTTAAGTTTACATTTCCTGTCCAAAACAAACAATAGCCACCTTGTAATCCTACTGTAGGGATGATGAGACTATTGTTAAAGCCTACTAAAGTAGTTTGGAGTTGAGAAGCCTGTGTTTCTTGGGCCTTCGTTTCCATTAACCAAAGAATGTCTGGTTTTTACTTCTTAATCAAAAAGCGCAGTTTGCGCTTGGCACGAGGTCGGACCAACCCTCGGCCATTCCAACTAAGGAGTTTCATGGTTGCTTGGGGGGCAAGTTAGAGGTCGCCTCCTCACCTTTAGGTTTACCAGTATTAAAATTGTCAGCTTGCTCCCACGTAGGAGTGGGAGTTATGTTACTATTGTGCGTAACCAAATGGTCTCCCTTCGTTCCCGATCCTGTATCCTGCACATTATCCATGCCAGAGTGAAAATAGTCATTTAAGCACAGTAAGGATTCAGAACCAAAGTTGATGTCAGAATTGCTTAAAAAAAATTTCTTCTTGCAAGCCACTGGGGTGTCCTCTGTTGCCTTGCGTTTTGAGGGGCCAGAAGATGCCAGGTTGGTTGTTGGGGTCTTATTGTTCCTTGCCGAGATTGTCCTCTCAGTCCTGTTTTGTACAAGTTGGTATTGAAATAGGGCAAAAGTGATTTTGGATAGATGATCAGAAGCATTGAACCGTACACCATTGTGTGCATATTCAGCCAGTTGAAATATTCTTGTGGTTGTGAGTCTGGTTGGTGGTTCCTGTATGTTGAATTCAAGGTGATAGTCGATGGCTTGGGCTAGCAATTTGCATCTCAAATTAATATCATTGTCTGTGGTAGCACCTGCGGAGTACCATTCCTCATAAGCAGCTGCAAAATGTATGAGATCCAAATCATTCGTCATTTGCAGCAGTTCCTGTACTTCTCCATGAAGTCTGTCAATCTTGTTTGAGAAAGATTCCTTTTGAGTCACTGAATGGGATGCTTCAGATTTGTGGTGATAATTGAAGGCATGTGAAGCCAGAGTGTTGGGGGGGTTCTGTTTCCCATGTTGTGTGCGCTCATGGTTGGAGTCAATTCAAAGTCTGAGGTTAGGAGCCAGAATTTGTTTAATGGAGCAGTTTGGTTGGCACTAACCTTGAGCCACTCTCCAAAGACGGGGGAATAAATGTTGTCATTGAGCATATAAGTTGTGGCGGTAGTCATTTCACAGTCCTTAGTGACATGGTCCAGAATGCCACACTTATAACAGAAATTAGGTAGTCTTTCGTATTGAAATTCAACCCATATCTTGTCATTGGTATGCTTTGCATGCTTCCTGGGGACTATGCAGCCTGCTGCTAGAGGTTCATGGACCTTGATTTCCACTCGAAACCGAAGGTATTTGTGCAATTGAGTTGTGTCCAGTTCATTCAATTCTTTATCCACCAGTTTGCCGGCAACCTTCGCCAGTTTTTCAATGTTGGACGATTTCATGCCCGCAAAGTGTAACCCATGTGCTTATATCCAGAAACATGCAGTACTGAAGTCGAGTTCTTGTATGGTGAGTTGGTTATTCCAAGTTCATAGAACCAGCAGGGCATTGTTGACGTGCCAAATCCTTTGTTCCCAAACATAGTCTCTGTCCCCTTCCATTGAGAAAGTGAAGGAGAAAATGTTTCTGTTGTAATCCATTACAAATATTGATACCTCACCTTTGAGATTCCAAGCTTTTTTTGCTGCACTTATCACCTGCACCTTCATAATGTTGGAACGAGATAGTATTTTGCCAATTAATTTGAGTGAGGCTGATATTTGATCAGCATCAGGGTCTTCGTCTATTTGGATTTCTAGTAATAGGCATGTGAGGTTTTTGGTTTCTTCCACTAGTGTATTAAGCTCCTCAGTATTAAGTTCTTTTGGAGATTGAGACATCTTGGTTGACGAGGAAATTTTTGTGTAAAAACTTCGTTTGTCTCTTGTTTTGTATAATTCAGTGATGAATGTTCCTGGGATACGCAAGTACCTTATATATTGGTAGGGAAGTGCTGGGAATGTCAAATCTCTTAAGAGTGTGCAGAGAGTTGTAACGACATGTAAAATGATTGGCCCTACTGCTGCTCTGGTTGTGTGCCGTTTGCGGGTAGACAAGAGGTAAATCATTTCGAGTTCAGTGTGTGGTCTTTTAATATTGGAGAGCTGGAACGACAAGTTAACAGACCTTTGAGCTGTGATTTGGTTGGCGTGTAGGTAATTGAATGAATGGAGGGGCTCGAGATCATAATTCCCTGTTAACTAGCAATTCCTCCATGCTGATTACTCTGAGTAATCGTCTGATTATAAAAATTAGGGGATGGAGCAATGTTTGATGCGATGTATGATGAACCCTAAAATGATTACGGGTCTGAGTAAATCAGAGAGCCCACTCTGGTTTATGTATCTGATAAAATGGATCGAGGGCTTCAGAAGTATATGTGACTAATATGTCTGAGGTTGAAGCAGATTAGAGGAGTTGCCACCGGCGATTCGGGCGGAGTTCGCAGGCCGATCTCCCATGGTCTCCCCCATTTCAGGAATGCAGTACTTAACTCTTTGCATGATTTCATGTTGCTGTGTGTCATTGATATAGTTAAAAAAGAAGCAAAATTACAAAAAGTAAAATTTTAAAATTTATGGTAATAAAAATAATATTTAATATTTAATTAAAATAAAATTTTAAAATTTATAGTAATAAAAATAGCACATAATATTTAATGAATATATAATAACAACATTTTGGGCCCATTACATATTGGACAACAACTACGACTTGTTTTAGTTTAAAGCTTAAATTTTAAGGTTTAGATTTAAGAATTTAAGGTTTAAAGTTTAGAAAAATATTTAGTTGTTGCTCAACATACAATGGGTGATGTGGCCTAATATATCAATTTTATATATATATACTATTTAAATGCATATACGATGCACATGTTATATTTTATTTCATTTTAATTTTAATTTTTTAGTTTAATATTTTAATGAATAAAATACTATAAAATAATTTACTAAAAAATGAATAAAATTTTATATTTAAATATTAGTGTCTTAACTAAAATAATTGTTTGTTATTATTTTGATAAATAACATATTAAAAATTTATAAGTAAAAAGGAAAGAAAAATCAATAATAATAAAAAAAACTTGCACATGTTTTAGTTATGAAAATACATATAAATTAATAGTAGTATAAAATCATTACTATTGAATAATTGATATATAAATTGATTAAAATAATTAAAAAATGATTTGATAGATTTAATTATTTAAATTTTTTCTTTTTGAAATTTCATTAAATTAAAAAATAAAATATATTGATTTAAGGGTTTAGTACTCCACAAATACTCTAGCTTTTTAAAAGGGTATATTTTAGGTTTTTTTTTTTTTTTTTTTTTTTAACTTGTACATCACAGGTTACTGAACTTTAAAAAAAAAAAAACTAAGTTCAAATTTTTCTTACCATGCAAATAATTAACATTTTTTTTATGTGCAACTCACATAACTCTTTTTAATGAAATAAATTGGTCATTTTGGTGTTTAATAAAAAAAATATAATAAAATTATTTTGACCTCTAAGATAAAATTAATTTTTCAAAAAATGATTTTGGGTAGGGGTGGATATGGGTTCTGTAGATTGGCTATTTAGTCATTTTACAAGTCGAATTTATTTTAGTAGTTTGAAAAATTTTAAAATATTAGTCGATCTATAACCCTTAAACAACCAACCTTTAAGCCAAACTACAAAATTGGTTTGAAGGAGGTTAATTTAACGGTTTTTGACCTATAATTTTACTTAAAAGTTATTATCATAATTAAGAATACAATAGAAAGTATAAGAGTATTCTTTTACTCATGCAAACACTTTTCTTTGGTCACCATGCGGACAATTTGCACAGAAAAATTAAAGTTTATGTCCAAGATCTCATTCTTGTAAATTAAACTTTCTATTAAGTTAAGTTTAGTTTAATGCAAACAAATAGACACTCAAACCATTAGTTTTAGTTTAAGACTTGTCGACTTGGTATATTGTATATTGTATAATATTGCATTTTTTATAATATATATATATATATATATATATATATATATATATATGTATGTATATATATGTCAATTTGGTTGTGTCGATTTTTATCTTTCATGGACCTACAATCAAATGTCAGTTTTTGAAATATTTTGAACCTACCTTAATTAACTAACCTCAAATAAAAAATGTGTAGGCCCAATTTGAATTTAGACCCGGATTGGTTGGTCAATTTTTTTTTTTTAAAAATAGGATTTAATTTTATGAAATGATACATATTAGATAAAAACTAACTTTTTATCTAATATAGCAAAACGATTGTGTTTGGCAAGATACAAGTGACACTTTTAACCCCCAAACTCAACGCAGAAGGAAATCGGAGATTTCGTAACTGCTACTTCAGACGAAGCTTTATTTACTTATATAAATTAAAATATCAGTGAATTATAAAGAAACTGATATAAATTGAATTAAACTTCTATCATATATTTATTGAAAATAGATTGAAATATTTGTAATTCTGATTAAGTTTGATTATTTGTGATTCTGATTAAGTTTGATTTTTAAGTAGTTATCAAACTGAGTTCCTTTTATTTATTTGCAATATCACTTGGGTTTTGTTCTCAAGCTTTCGACTATGTCTACAAATAAGTATTTAGTTTAATTCCAATCACCCACTGGAAGAAGAAGAACAGTTTATGGAACTTGTACATTCACATTTTGTATGTACAAGTTACATACATATTTATTTTGTATATAACCTGTACATTCACGTTTTATATGTACAGGTCATGTGAATGTACAGGTTACATACAAATTTATTTTGTATGTAACCTATACATTCACATGAAATGCATTGTATTTTTTGTATGTTATTGTTGTTTTGAAGAGCTTATGGAAGTCTTGTGAATGTACAGGTTACATAAAAATTTATTTTGTATGTAACATGTACATTCACATAAAATGCATTGTACTGTTTGCATGTTATTACTGTTTTGAACAGCTTATGGAAGTTATGTGAATATACAAGTCATGTGAATGTACATGTTACATACAAATTTATTTTGTATGTAACCTGTACTTTCACGTGAAATGCATTGTACTGTTTGTATGCTATTGCTGTTTTGAACAGCTTATGGAAGTCATGTGAATGTACAGGTTACATACAAATTTATTTTGTATGTAACATGTACATTCACATGAAATGTATTGAATAGCTTATGGAAGTCATGTGAATGTACAGGTTACATACAAATTTATGAATTTTTTTCACTATTTTAACCAATGCAGAGCATTACCTTGTAATGTTCTTGCAATATAGAGTGATAATAAATATTCATATTCAATATGTGTTTCTTGTTCTTGTTCCTTTGTTCTTCATTGCAGAGAATAATAATTAATTTCATAATTAAAGCTACTTTTTGGGTGATTGATTAAAGTTGGACCTTAATGAATTTGAAATTGTAAAATAAATTGCAGATGTACGATCATGGGAGGAGGAGGATATGAAGTTATGAGAGAAGAAGCGTGAACGTGATGGAGGCGATGAAGAAGAAACTGGACGTCAGGCGTGAGCTCACGTAACTGACGAGGGTAATATTGTAATTTTAAAACTTAAGTAATATCCAAACTGTGCGTTTTGATCTATATATTTGCTATTTATGTATAAAAGTACTCTGATGATGAAACTTGTTTATTTAGGTATTTCACTGAAAAAATAGTCACCCCTAATTTTGGGATAATTTTTTTTTCTTTCTAAAATATAAATATTTTGGTGAATGAGATAAAATTTGTTTTATAAAAAAGTAATTTCAAGGTAAACATAATTTAAATGAACAAATTGAATGAAGGTTTTCCAAATAAAATTAAGTAATTTTGATGTTTTTTTACTATAAATAAATAAATTATATAATATATTAAATGATAAATTTTAATCTTGATTTACATGATTGATAAGAGATTCAAAAGAAATAGAAATTTATTAAAAGAAAAATTTTAATTTTATTAAAAATATGATTATCTAACAATATATAGTTATTTATAATTAAAATAAATTATTGAATAAAATTATTCAAAATTTATTAATTTCACATTCAAATCTATATAATGCTAATAATATCTATCTATAGATATTGGAAACAACGAGTGAGTGATATTGATCAGTGGTATAGTAATGGTATTTGCAATGAAGGGTTAACAAAATAAAAGCACAAGGGAAGGGTGGGTGTTACTTACCAACCAGTGATCCAAGAGGCAAAAGGTCCCCAGTTTGAGCCACAAAGCTTTGCACTCCAGAAGTAAAGTCCACCAGAAGTTGGATAGGCAGAGCAAATCTCAGCCATTGATAACCCAACGATGAGGGTGAATGTACCCACAATGGGCCATCCATAAATCATTGTTAAAGGCCCACCATATGTAAGGCCTGTATTATATGTTGTGGTTAGGCCCGTCAAAACTGAGACAATGGAAAATGTTACTGAGAAGTTTGATATTGCCCTGCATGTACAACATCACAAACACAAAAACAATTATCATTATTGTTTCATACACGTGATTTGATAGTATCTAAATAATCGTATCATAACAGGAGAAAATCAAATGATCAAAACTTAACGAGAACTATAAATTTTCAATTAAAAAATAAACCAATAATTAGTGAAAATGACTCTCCAAAAAAAAAAATGAATGTATTTTGTAATTTTTACAGATGTGAATAAAATCTTTCAACAACCAGGACGGATACCCAAGCCCAGTCAATGACTTTTCATAAGTAATTGAAGAACATGAGAAAAGACAAAAGATGAGATATATAGAAGAGAGCGAATTTTAAACATACGAAAGGCCACGACTGAGTTCTTGCTTATAACCGAGTTTTCTCAAGCGAGTGATGTCATAATCTATGGTATTGTTATCAATGGCATGATCTTCACCCTGCTGAAGAAGCTCATAAGGCTCCCTTGAATAATCTTCTTGCATTTTCTCTGTGTATGCTCTTCTGCTTTTTTGCCTAATAGTTTATCTCCACAGAATAAGTGCCATTTATGGAACACATGAAGGTATCTCATTATTTACGTAACTGATCGAAAAAAGAAAAAAAAACTTAACTGGTGGGTCATTAGATGCGATATAGCTACCTACCTTTCAAACACTGTTTCTACCATCACGATCGATCGATCTAGTGTTCTTCACGGAAGTTAAAAAGGTCTAACTACTGAGTAAAATAATTGATAACGCGAGGGCCATATGAGTTCATTCATGCCTTTTTAGGACAGCCGACTTAATTAATGCTGGACTTGGAAGTTGGAACTAACATTTGGGATCTTTCAATTTCTTGCTTATATTGACTATAATTTATACTTATTATGATTACCAAAAAAAAAAAAAAAAAACACTAATAATTTCTAACTACGATTAAAATGAGCTTAACATATGAAAGGTTAGATTTAATGTTTGATATTGATTAAGTATAATATTATGGTATAATTTTTAAAATAATAATAATAATAATGTTAATGACACATAAATAATCAATTATATTAATACATGATACTTTTTTATTCTTCAAACATTTTCAACTGCTTCTTCAACATTTTCATTAATACACATAATGAAATAATATCTTAGAATGATTAATGAGTGTGTACTCAAACCTTATTTACTTAATTTAGAATAATTAATGAATGAGTGTATACTGAAAAGCAGATTATATTGTTAAATCGTTTGAACAAAAAGAACTTAAAACATTTTCAACTGCTTCTTCAACATTTTTACTTTTAACTGCCCCAAACTTTGGGGAGTTGCTTTAACAAACACACATGTGATATCTTTGAATGAGTTTACTCAAATCAAAAAATCTATTTAATTAGATTTGTATCAAAAGATGCTTTTATTTATCAGTATTTTTTCTATGTCTTTCACATATCAAGTTAGAAAAACGTTCCTCCTCATGCATTCAAGTTCACCATAAGAGTTATGTTCTCTCAAGAGAGAGAGAGAAACCGCCATGGTGAAAATTGATTTCTTTACGTGAAGGTTATCATAAAATTTTGGTACCAATAATCTCATCTTGTTCTTTTGTATCTCATCCTACCTTTTATTTGTGTCAATTCTCACCATATCAAAACCCCCTTTTCTCCTTTAATTGTTGGTTCTTGGTTCTATCCTTCAAAAACCCTTTTTACTTCAAATGGATGCTTTACTTGAAGATTCAGGGGAAGAAGACACCGATGATAATGAAGTGCTTAGGAGGACAGTGTGCACCCTGCTGCAACATTAGCCACTTTGGGTCTGAAATGTCAAGTTAGGACTTGTTCTCTCAAAAACTTATTATATAAATATTTATGTGAATATAGTAAGCCTTTTTCAATTGATTAAAGTTAGCATAAATAATTTTAAAAGATCATAATGAGAAGGACTAAAATATTGATATATTATATGTATAAAGAAGACCCATGACCCATCTTTTCTAAATAGGCTAACTGATTCATTAAGTTAGCTACTAATGTATTATAGCACTAAGTTCACATATTGCATTATATATATTGAATGATAGTTCTTAAACTTGTTTGATGATTGTTGTGTATATGTGAAAGTAGTGTGTTGTGTAAAATCATGTACAATACACCAAACAAAACATGAAAATAATGGAGATTGTAATGACACTTTAAGGTACCTTATATCAATTCTTTAATACATGCTATATTAACAAATATGATTTTAATGTTATTATAATTAACATCCATAACAGTGCTACATAAAAGCAATCACCACGATCATGATTTTAATAGCTCCAGATTAAACAAGGGAAAAATAAAGAAAAAACAACAAAACTAACACCCCTTAAACTTGTAATAACAAAACTAACACCCCTTGTGTTCAAATTTATATTTTTATAATTTAAAAAAATAATTAATATGTCATTTTTTTTTAACATCCATTCAATTAGAATTGAACGACGACAATTTAGACCCATTTAATATTTAACGTTCAATATTTAACGTTCAATATTATTAGGGGTGCTAGTTTTGTTACTATAAGTTTTATGAGTGTTATTTTGGTAAATTTCCAAAAATAAATGATAGTTCAAAAGTTAATAAATATACAAGTCACGAAGTAAATAAAAGTTAGGGCTCATTTATAGGGTTCGTGGCTTTGGCTAATGAAGATAAACTCGTAAATGAGCCTAGCAAGTCCACCACCAATATTAATTGTATTTAATATATCAAGAAATTTATCTAATAAGGAGTGTGTATTGAATTGAGTTATATATAATCTATGTGTATGTGATGTGTTTTTATGTTTTTGAGATTTAATAAAATTCATCCTTAAAGCCATTTTTGGTTCTACTGCTTGTTCTACTACTATGGAGTTCAAGAACCCACAAAGTAGAAGAAGGTGAAGAAATAAATAATTTGAAGAAACAATCTAATCGAAGAAGAAATGGTTTCTCTGATATATTTTTCATTCTTAATTCGTATGAGTTTGTACATTGTTTATATAGACAAATATTAATTACTATTACAACTACCACACTCAACATTTACAGCTGCACGTCTTCTTTGATAGGCGCCGTCTGCCGTGAAGGTTGGTAACTGTCGGTAGGCGCCGTCTTCTTTGATAGGCGCCGTCTACCGTGAATTGTTGAACGTCGGTGCGTTCATTGTTGAATTCAACACTCCCCCTCAAGTTGGTACATAGATGTCTGTCATGCCCAACTTGACTGAAACTTCTGTGAATACTCGATATGAGACTGCTTTAGTGAGAATATCAGCCAATTGATCTTCTGACTTAATTTTTGGCAATTCCAAAGAATTTTCTTCTATTTTTTTCCTTAATAAAGAATCTGTCCACTTCAACATGTTTTGTACGATCATGTTGGACTGGATTGTGAGCAATATCACATGCTGCTTTATTGTCACAAAATAATTTAATTGATTCTTTAACAGGATATCCCAAATCATTCAAGAGAGATTGTAACCACAAAGCCTCACAAAGTCCAAGTGCCATGCCTCTGTATTCAGCCTCTGCGCTTGAACGGGCGACAACATGTTGTTTCTTACTTCTCCATGTTACAAGATTTCCACCTACAAAAGTGAAGTAGCCTGATGTAGATCGCCTATCATTTATTGATCCAGCCCAGTCAGCATCAGTATATACTTCTATTCTTTGGAACTCTGTAATTTTTTTGAACAATACTCCTTTTCCAGGAGCAGACTTTAGATACCTCAAAATACGAATAACTGCATTCATATGTTGTTCTCCAGGATTATGCATAAATTGGCTAACAATACTTAAAGCATAGGCAAGATCTGGTCTTGTGTGTGCCAAATACATCAACCTTCCAACAAGCCTTTGATATCTTTCTTTATTTACTGGAACTTGATCCACCTTGATACATAACTTTAATCCTTCCTCCACTGGTGTATTAACTGGTTGACATGCCGACATACCAGTTTCTTTTAATAAATCCAAGGCATATTTTCTTTGAGATAAGAAGATTCCTTCTTTTGATCGAGAAACCTCAATCCCAAGAAAATATTTTAAGGAACCAAGGTCTTTCATTTCAAATTCTCTAGACAAATATCTTTGTAGAGCTTTCCTCTCTTCATCATCATTTCCTGTTACTATCATATCATCAACATATACAATAAGTGCAGTGATCTTACCATGGCTTTTTTTCAGAAATAAAGTATGGTCTGAATTGCTTTGTTCGTAGCCAAATGCCTTCATAGACTTTGTGAATCTGCCAAACTATGCTCTTGGAGATTGTTTTAAACCATACAATGATTTTTTTAATCTGCACACCTTTCCATCATGTATTTCTGATTTCTTGATTCCTGGTGGTAGATCCATATAGACTTCTTCAATTAAATCTCCATGTAGAAAGGCATTTTTTACATCAAACTGATATAATGGCCAATCTAGATTTGCAGCTAGAGATACCAAGACTCGAACAGTGTTGATTTTGGCTACAGGTGCAAATGTTTCTGTATAGTCGATCCCATATGTCTGAGTGTATCCTTTTGCCACCAATCTTGCTTTATAACGTTCAATCATACCATCTGCTTGGTACTTTACTGAAAAAATCCATCGGCATCCAACAATTTTCTTTGTTGGTGGACGATCGACAAGTTCCCAAGTTCTATTTATTTCTAAGGATCTTAGTTCCTCATTCATAGCTTCTTCCCATTTTGGGTTAGCTAAAGCTTCCTGCACACTGTTAGGAATAGATACAACAGATAATTGATTCACAAATGACATGTTTGATTTTGACAAACGGTGTGTAGACACATAGTTATTCATGGGATATTTGACTTTACTTGAAATCTCAGGTTCATACATGGTTTTAGGAATACCTCTGTTAAGACGTGGTGGAAGTGTTTTTCTGGTTGGTTCAATAGTTGGAACATCCTCTGCAAACGATTGGTTAGGTATATCAGCAACTTGTGGAGTAGGAAACTCGTACTCACTTAATGGTAGTAATGAATTTGTTTGATGATCTTGGAGTTGACGAGAACTTGATTCCATTTCCCTTGAATCTCTTCCATTTTGGGAGTTATTACCATCTGAATCTAAATTATTTGTGTTTTGATCACATATAATTTGTCTTTCTTCATAAGGTAACAATTTATATGTGAGGGTCTGAATTTCATCATGGTTGTAGTTGTACTCCCCCTGAAATTCAGGCTTAGAAGAGAAATACATTGTATCCTCATGAAAAATAACATCCATGGTGGTAATCATTTGTTTTGTTGGAGGATGATAACAACGGTACCCTTTTTGTTGTGTAGCATATCCCATAAAAATACAACGTAGTGCTCGTGGATCCAACTTGCTACGTTGCTGTTTATGTAGGTGTACAAATGCTACACACCCAAAGACATGAGGAGATAAATTTGGAACACTTGGTGCAACAATTGCTTTGGTGATGGCTTGTAGTGGTGTTTGGAAGTCAATTGAACTGGAAGGTATCCGATTGATCAAATATGCAGCAGAAACAAGTGCTTCTCCCCAATAAGATAATGACATATGAGCTTCGATCAATAAGGCACGAACAACCTCCAATAAGTGTCGATTTTTTCTTTCTGCAACTCCATTTTGCTGAGGTGTATCAACACAAGTAGTTTGATGAATAATTCCTTCTGATTGAAGATATTCTTGAAGCTCAGAACTCTTATATTCTCCTCCATTATCACTACGTAAAACTTGAATCTGTGTATTATATTGAGTACGAACCATTTTATGAAATTTTCTAAATAATAAGTTTACCTCACTTTTAGATTTCATTAAACAGACCCAAGTCATTCTACTAAAATCATCAATAAAAGTAACAAACCAACGTGAGCCACCCAAAGTAGAAACTTTAGAAGGGCCCCATACGTCAGAGTGTATAACCATAAAAGGAAAAGGACTTTTATTTAAGGTTATAGGAAAAGAAGAACGATGACTTTTTGCTAACTCACAAACATCACACTTTAAAGAAGAAATATCTAAATTTAAAAATAAACTTGGAAATAATTTCTTTAAATATCCAAAAGAAGCATGACCCAATCTCCTATGCCATAGCCATATATTTGATGTATCCTTTCTTTTAGATCCATTAGCTACCAGTGCATGATTTGTTGAAGCCAAGTCCAAATAATACAAGTTTTCTCGCCTAACACCACGACCAATCGTTTGCTTTGTTTGGATGTCCTTGAACACACAAAAGTCAGGCCAAAAAGTAACAAAACAAGATAAAGCAGTAGTTATTTGAGAAATGGATAAGAGGTTATACTCTAAAGAAGGAACAACTAGCACTGAATCTAAATTTAAAGTACTAGTGAGAGATAAAGAACTTTCCCCAATAACTGGAGTTGTGTTACCATTGGCAGTGCAAACAGTTTTGTGTGAAGATGATTTTGAGATTTGTTTAGAATTGAATGTCATATGATCAGTTGCACCTGAATCAATTATCCATGTATTATTAAAAATAGGAGGAAAAGCTTTCTTACCAACATTGTTTGAGGTTGCTACTGATACTGAGGAGTTTGCAACATGATCATTCATTGCTTCAACATTGGTGGCAATAGACATCTGTCTTGGATTTTTCTTGCGAGATTCACGGCTATGATCCCACCAATCAGGGTATCCCACAAGTTCAAAACATCGTTCTTTGGTGTGACCCTTTTGATGACAATGGGTACATTTGAATGATGATTTTTCAACAGCCTTTTTAACATTCATTCGTTCTTGCTGATTTGAAAAAGAACGGTTTTGAGATATCATGGCGGAAGCATCAGAGTCTCCAGATTTTTCTTTTAATGATATTCGACGCACTACTTCTCGTCGAATCAAGGAGTAACATCCTTCTAAATCCTGGATGGTTTCTTTTCGTAGAATTTCTCCACGAACCTGATCAAATTCATCATCTAATCCAGCAAGAAAAATATGTACCCTCAATCTTTCAACAGACTCTTGATATGATATTAAATCATCAGGATCTTTCATGACCACCTTATCACGATGGTCTAGTTCTTGAAAAATTTCAGTTAACTCTCCATAATATTCAGAAAGTGATTTTCCATTTTGTCTGGAAGTAAAGGCTTTTTGGTTTAAGACAAATACCTGTAATTCGTCAGTTCCATCATAAAATGCCTTTGCCAAAGCACCCCAAATTTCAAAAGCAGTTGGTATGCGTAAGTAACGCTTCATGATTTCAGGACTCATTGACATAAGTAGCCATCTCTTCACTTTTTGATTTTCTGCATACCACTTGTCATAATTTTCTGATGTTTTTTCGGGTTGCAAATTTTTGTCATGAATATAAGAGAGTTTCTCTCTCTCTGCAATATGCATTTCTATTATTTGAGACCAAACATCATAATTAGTCTCAGTAAGAATAATTTCAGCATTAAAAACACCTTCAGAATGGACAGATTGTACAATAACTGGAGTTGATTTCTCCACAGGTAATGAAATTGTGCCCTCTGTCATGATGTTAGGGTACAAAAACTAGAAAAATGGTGTAATAATTTCAGAACTGGAAAGAAGAATGCAAGAACCGGTATAAAAAATATGAAACCGATGGGTTTTTTAAGAAGAAATGGACCAAATTGAATAAAAAATACAAAACCGGGGACACAATTGGTTTAAAAACCTTGAAAAATGGACCAAACCGGTTTGAAAAAGACAGAACCGGAGAAAAAACCGGATTTAGGCTTTAAAAATGCACCGAACCGGTCAAATTTGCAAAAACTGCAAAAAAACCGGGTTCAGACCGAACCACCGGTCTAACCGGACCGAACCTGGGTGTGAGCCGGACCGGACCGGACCGAGCCGAGTGAGCCGTGTGAGATTAGCCGAGCCGAGCGGAGCGGATCCGAGCCGAGTGGGAGCTGAGTGCGTCGAGCCGAGCCGAGCCACGTCAGCGTCTTCAACCTTCAGCTGGCGCGTGAGAGCGCGTGGAGGCGAGTGGTGGCGCGTGGATTTTTCCAGTGAATTTCTGGTGGCGCGTGGGAGCGCGTGTAGTGGTTTTTTTTGGTCCTAATTTTACCAAAATGCTCAGAATTCTGTTTAGAGTAATCTGGTAAAATTAGGTGAGATAAATACTGACTCAAAAATGAGATTTTTAATTAATATTTGTTTGGGTGTTTGGGTGAGAATTTTTTTCTCAGAAAAAATATTTTTCAGAGAAAGAAAACTCAGTTTAGGCTAATAAGAGTTTCAAATTTGTATAGAGCAATGACTTGGCTCTGATACCATGAAGAAATAAATAATTTGAAGAAACAATCTAACCGAAGAAGAAATGGTTTCTCTGATATATTTTTCATTCTTAATTCGTATGAGTTTGTACATTGTTTATATAGACAAATATTAATTACTATTACAACTACCATACTCAACATTTACAGCTGCACGTCTTCTTTGATAGGCGCCGTCTGCCGTGAAGGTTGGTAACTGTCGGTAGGCGCCGTCTTCTTTGATAGGCGCCGTCTACCGTGAATTGTTGAACGTCGGTGCGTTCATTGTTGAATTCAACAGAAGGTGACCCAAAAAGGGCTCAAGAGTGAGACAAATGAAATCAAAAACTACCTTTATCCTATATTTATAAGATTAACTAAGCTTTCAAATTAAGCAAACCTAACAATAATAATAATAATAATGATAATAATCTATATCTATATCTATATATTTTATCTTATTATTATTATATAAAAGTGTAAACTGATAAAAATATTTGTTTTCAACTTTATACCTACATATTTGAAAATACAATAATAATATCATTATTACTAGTTATCTCAATTTTTTAATACATATTGTTATTTTTTTTTAAGTATAGAAAATTATAATTTAATGTATATATGTTTTATAAAACATCCATATGTGTGTTGGTTAAAAACATATTAGTCTTTATCAGTTTAAGATAATGGTTTAGTAGAATTTTAAAACTTTTATTCAATAAACATGCCACGTGGCACATTTTTATTGGTTATATTCAACAATATGGCTCACAGCCCAGCCCAATAAAAGTTGAATAAACGGATAAACCTAATTACTAGATAACGATTATCAGATAATTAAACATCGAATATCTCTTAATTATCCGATAAGAGATAATTAGAGAGAGATATGTCCCAAATGTAAGAATAAGTCTATTTCTTAGGGTAAGTAACCGACAACGGGTATATCTCTATCTCCTATATATATGTACCTTATAGGGGGTCACAAGACACTAAGTGACAAGTCTGATATTCATAACGAGTCAGATATAATGAACAATACACACAGCTCCTATATTCTCTCTGTTTATACTTATTTTCCTTATTATCACAGAATTGAGGCTTAGATCTCCCCCCCTCATCGCCATTACCTGAACTGACTTAAGCATCAGAGGGCCAAAGGCCACCACACCTCGTAATAGTCTAAGATCCTAATGTGTTTTTTCTGTTCGCAGGTCCACAACAAGGAGAAATGCACCCTTCATTTTGATGTTAACAAAAAACAGCATCAACAAGTAATTTAAGGATAAATTATAATTTTGAGACATAATTGTGAGTGTAAGTAGACTCTTTAAAAATTGAAAAATAATAATAATAATAACAGCAAGGTAGGCATGGATTTGATCGTAAGGAGACACCTAATATTGAGATAGCTAGCTAGCTAGTTACCGTCACTACAACAATAATGGGCTTCAGGAATGGTTCTAAATTGCAAAAAATCGGTCAACCGTCCCTAAATAGGTGTTTTAGGGACGGTTTACGCTTTGTTTTTCGGAAACAGTTTTAGGGATGGTTATGAACCGTCCCAAAATGTAAGATATTTTGGGACGGTTATTAACCGTCCCTAAAGACCTCCTGCATAATAATACAACGCCTGCGTTTTGCCATTTGCTTCAATCAAACCTAGAAAGTAAAAAGACACAAATTAATCTACTCGTGCGATCCATTTTTTCTTCGACGGCCGCTTGATCCTCTCTCCGGCGCCACTCCCCGCTACGGTAGATCCAGCTGCCCCTGCTTTGACTAGCGTCGTGCCTTGCTCCTCCATTAGCGTCTTCTGCAGCTACCTCCAGCAGCGGTAACTTTAGCAGCCCAGCCACAACGCTGGGAGGTTCAGACTCCTCCAACTCCGTGTGATGCCAGCCCAACTCCGCCCCGTGTGACTCCAGCTTCTCGTTCAGGCTCGAGAGACAGGTCATGCTTATTTGAGTATTGCATCCAAATATGCTCTCTAATAAACCATTTTCTTCCTCTTATTTTTCTATCAACTGCATTTATTTTTCTTTTTTTATTCACAGTTTCCGTGGACTATGGCTCCAGAGTATGCAGGTAATTATTTATGGTGAGATTAAGATCCCTGGGAGGATGTATAGCAATGGTTCTAGCGAAGTCGCCTGCTTGTATACTCAGCAGGGTAAGAAAGGCACCAATCAAAACGCTATGCTTGTTTGGGAGGTTAGTTAATTAGTTCTCTTCTGATTAAAGCTTGCTTCTTTTTTTAAAAAAAAAATGTTCTTCGTTTTACTTATCCATGTATATTTTTTAGTGATTGAGCTTAAGCTTATGATCCACTGGAGTTTCTTTAAAAATATGCAGCTAAGGGATTTCAAAATTAAAGGGCATGTTTATGTTTAATTCAAATACTCTTCCTATAAATTTGATTTGTGTTCTACTAACGAATGACTATTACTCTATTAGAACCCAAAAAACTGCTGATTTACTGTTTTAATGGCACTGTTATGCTTGTTTTTTATGGTGTTTCTGTGACCTAGACGATTAGTCACGGTGTTATAAGCCATATGTGCTTTGAGAATTTTCAGGGGATTAGTAGTAGTTAGTGCATGAATGAAATTTTATAAGTAGACCTTGAAAGAAGCTGCTGGCTTTGAACCAGAACTATGACTTTCTGCTTGCAAAGGAATGTTTTTGGTCAAATTGGTAACCATTAGCCTAGCTTGCTGCCATATTCATCTCATATTTTGGAAAAAAAAAAGTTGAAAAATCTGTTCTATGTATATCCTTTAAGGAAACATGGTAGAAAGTTTGAAAGTAACTAGCAAGCATTAAATGATTTTCCATGTTCTTCTTTAACTTTTATCTTCTTTTCAAGTTGAATAAATCATCCAATTCATGGCAAGAAATCTTCTGCCTTGAAAGCTTCACTCATATGTGATGATAAGGAGCACATGCCCTCCATGAAAACATTTATTTCATGTTTTATATTGGATTCCCCTGACCCATCTTGTGATCTTTTTCTGAAACGTTCAGGGCTTGTGGGTCACAGAGCATTTAAGCAGTGAAGTTTAGGTTAAATCCATTTTTGCTTTGTGCCTAGAAAGACGGTGAAATTATGCAGACCCCAAACCCAAAAGCAAGGTGACTTTGAATTCCCTTTTTAAAATTGCTTTCCCCTCTTTATATAGACATTTTAATGTTGCTTGGTTTTGGCGGTTAGGTTTTTAAGACCATCATGATAATATAACCACAAAAAAGATTATACATTTTCTGCGGTAACGGTCCATACATACTTGTCATTTTTTGCTGGAAATAGATGGCTATAGTATTTAGTTCTGCAATTTCTTTGCAGATGCTGAAACTTCTCTGTTTCATTTAGCTTCAGCCTTCATTTGTGAACCTTACTCTGATTATTCTTTCCATTTTATGTTAGAATTGGTACATCTGAAGTACCTCATAAGGTCTCTCCTAGAGCTGCACGGAAACTTAGGCCAACTGCATTGGATACTGATTCTGCATCTTCTAGTCAAGCTAGTAGAATACCAAAAGATAGAAGCCCTAAAGTCAGTGAGCGAAAATCACCAAGAAGCCCAGCCCCTGAGGTACTCCTAAATTGATTGCATGTGTCATTTGCTTTAATATTAAATAAAATGCAACAAAATTGAGAAATGTATTGCATGGACATTATTGAGGTTATCTTAGATGTTATAGAGGCCGTATCAGGAGGAAAGTTTATGGAAAATTGAATTGCTGTAATCATTTCAATGTCATTTTTAAATCTGATGATCTGGAATACATTTCTTAATGGTGAATATAAGCAAATTGAGTAGCTCTGTTCTCAAAATAGTAGTATGCTGGTACTCAATAATAAATCCAGGATCATATTTGCACTTGCTGATATGAATGTTTTATTTATAACTAGATATGGAAATCTTAAGGTATGTTTATTAGTTTGTGCTTTATTTTGTTCAATTTCTATTTTTACTCTTTATTCCAATCGAAATTTTGTCATGGCAAGCAAATATCTATTTGAAAAAAAAAAAATATATATATAATTATAAATATTCAACTGAGTCTTTACTTTCCTTCTCAATTCATACTTATACCGACCTTCGGTCTAAGTATTTAGGACCCATTTTTCTTCTTACCAATTGATTAATAGTAACTTCATTTATATTTTATCGTATACTTGTATTTTAAGAGTGAACATACCTTGTGTTTGTGAAGACTGTAAGCAGAAAATTAAGAAGATAATACAGAAAGCTGATGGAATGATGTCAAAAAGGTTTTAATTTTTTTTATCTTTGAAATTTTATTAATTTGATTTTGCCAACTTAATGTTTGTTTATTTATTTATTTGGGAGGGGGGGCGTGAAAGTGTTCTACTCACCTGAAAAGTAGGTTAATGGCTATTTTCTCAAATTCATTGGATTGAAAGTCCATCATCTGAGTATGTTAATTATAATGTTCATCTGCTTTTTTCATCCATTGTTAGTTTTAGAAATGTCTCCAGCATATTGTTAATTATATTGTTATTTCTAATATAAAGTCCTTTCACACATTTTTTACTCTTAGAGGTATAGTTATGTTACTGATAATTGATTTTGTTTTGCAGGCTTCTCGTATAATTGGTACTGGGACGTTTGGTTGTGGGAGCACTATTGTTGAAGGATAAGACTTTATTGCTGAAAATATCATTAACAGAATAAGAACTTGAGATTACTGATATATAATTTAGGACGGTTATTAATATTTTATTTAGAATTAGACTAAATAGTAATTAATTGATAATATTACTTAAACAATGATATTGTTATTGGTGATTTTGAATATATATATATATATATATTGAGTATTTCATAATTTTACAGGACTGTGCATGGTAAATGTTTCAATGAAAACAATAGTATATTGAAATTTAAAAAAAAAAAAAAAAACACATTTAGGGACGGTTAAGATTACAAACAAATGTTTTAGGGACGGTTACTGGTATACAATTAGGGACGGTTATTAACCGTCTCTAAAAGTAGAAATTTAACCGTCCCAAAAGACTTTTAGGGATGGTTGTTTGGATTTTAGGGACGGTTACATTCTACTTTTAGGGACGGTTAATAACCGTCCCTAAAAGTATGACTTTTTGGGACGCCCACATACGGGACGGTTACGTCTCAAAAAAGAACCGTCCCTAAAGCCCTATTTTGTAGTAGTGCGTAGTATGAAAGTTATCATGCTAAGTTTATAACTTGTGCATGTCGAAAACCAAATTAAAAAAATTCTACAAAAAGGGAATATGCTTTTAAGAACATATATGTTAGCATGCACAAAAAGAAAGAGCCAAAGAGGTTAATAATAATAACAATGTGCCTCATTTATAAAATAAATTAAATTTTTTATAATGTACTCTCTTAGTAGACATTTTATTTTTTGATATTGAAGATACAATTGCAGCTTTGCATGATAAGTGATATAGTTTTTGTTGGGTCTTTCATATTTAGTCATAAATGAATTAATTTGCATACTTGTAGAGTTCAAAGATATATACTATTTTGAGTGAATGTTAATATGTCATTATACGTGTTAGTATTTTTGTGTGACTTGTCTATTGCACTTGCTTATTATGCATTGGATAATCAAAATTTGAACAAAAATAAATTCTTAATTGGTTGTATGCTTATTTATGATTAAATAAGTTCATTGCTTTGTGTGACCATTTTAAAAAAATAATCATTTTTAATTTTTTTTATTACAAATTTTTCTTATTTATTTCTTACTAAATTGATTTTACTTTAAGAGAGTCATAAGCAAAGGCGGATCTACGTGGGGTTGGACGGAGCTGCAGCTCCGACAATCTTTTTTACAAAAAAATAATTACATGTATATTTTTAGTATTAAATAAATATTTTATTTATAATAATATATCGTGTCTAATTTTTATGTACATATTTTAGTATATATTAACAATATTTAACAAATATGTGAATAAATATGACATAAATTGTAAATAAAGTAGTTAAATATATATATATATATATGTGTGTGTGTGTGTATTTGGTAACTATAAGTAACAGAAATAAAATTAGAGTAGTATACTATGTAAAAATTCTTCTTAAATATAATAATTCAAATAATGTTTAAATATTTTTAAACTCAATATTATAAAAATAAAATTAAGAAAATAAGTATATATATGATAAGTTTGATATTAAAGCTTTTAAGTTATGTTTATTATATTTTATTTCAATCCAAATTTTAAATTTATCTAATATTATATTATTTGCTATTTAATTTTAATAATTTTTTAGAATTTATTTGAAATATTTTTATATAAAAATTTTATTATTTTTATTATTATTAGTCATTCTTATATTGTTTATAAACATATATTTTTAAATATAGTCTCAAGCTTAAAATTATAAATCATATTTTACTTTTTACATTTTTTTATATGTTTATTTTAATTTTAGTTTTAACAACTATAAATCTTAATGTATTTGATTGAGATTTTATTTTCTTAGATTTTTTAGTTAATAAATTTATTTTATTCATGAATAACACTAATACTTATTAACTTATTATATTTTTATTTAATTTTTGTTATAAGTTAATTATAATGTGTTAACTCTATGTCTATATTATAATATGACATGAAAAAATTTAGTGTTGAATTGAGTATAATTTACTATAACTCCTACTAATTTTTACTTTGTATAAAATAAAATAAAAATTTAGCCTCCCCTGGTCATAAGACTTAAGAAAGTCATTGTATTTAGAGAAAATTTAGCTCCATTACATCCTCATACATATTTCATCATTGTTTTTACTTTTAAAATTATATGTGTGATCATATACAATGCTGACTTATTTCAATAATTGTTGAATTTTGAGAATCGTGTTTGTAAGGCTTATTTGTATTAGCAATTTTCGTGGACAAAATGTTTGATTGTAATCTAACATAAGTGTTAACCGTTTAATCAGATGATACATGATTATGAAGTCACCAAGCTTGCAATGCCCATATAACAGGTAAAATATTCATGCATGCATTTCCACACAATTGTGCACTACACTTAGTATGGATTGTAACGAAAAATAAAGTGTGCACATGATGATAGATCGATCGAGAGGATAGTTAGATTGATCGAGTGTGGATCAACTTTGATATAGGTGCTCTCGGGTTGAACTAGATCGATTGAGTCATGCGTTGATCGATCGATCGAAAGGGGTGTTCGATCGATCGAGACATGTGTGATCGATCGAGTATAGAGCGACTTCAATCTAGCTGCTCTCGGGTTTGAAATTGCATGGTTAGATCGATCGAGTATTGGATAGATCAATCGAGCATTGGCTAGATCGATTGAGCCAGCTGCTAGATCGATCGAGACTGTTTTTCAATTCTACTACAACTCTTTTTAATTTGACCCATACGTTACTTTTACCAATTTGACTCATTTAATGTTAAATGCAAAATCCTTATATGAGTAGAATTGTTGTGAAAGTTGGAATCATTGTATGAGTTGAATTGTTGTGAAAGCAAAATTCTTATATGAGTAGAATTGTTGTGAAAGTGGAATCCTTGTATGAATTTTTGTGAGAACTAAATCCTGATATGATTAGAGTTGTACTCTATTACAAATCCTCTTTCAAATCAAGTTGGACTCTATATAAGTGATGCTTGTTCGTGCAAAACAATCAACCCACACCGAAATAATATTTTCTACATCTGTTGAAGCTTTCAAAGAAAAATCTTATTCTTTTCATCTATTAATCTACTCACTTTCTTATTTTAATTGTTCAAACATATTGTGTGGTTATGTTTGAATAACTCATGTGCCTAATTATTTTTCATGATATTTAGATTTGCATGATCGTTCTAGAGTTTACTAGCTGATTTATTTTTTACATCGTATGTTGTTGAATCTGCTAGTTAGGATTTTCATTGTTGAATCTGCTCTAAGACACACTTTGCAGTGTTATTTGTGCTAACGTTTCAGGTACTGAGGTGACGTGTTCGGTATTTCGTGTGACTCGAAATTACAGAAGTTGACGGGTTCGATTGATCTTGTGGGACTCAAGTAGATCGGAACGTTGGTCTGGATCCAGACACCTAGCTTGTGGAGACTATGAAAGGAGCGACGGCTTGTAAGTAAATTACAGAAAGGGGGATCTATCTGTGAAGGGTAGTTCTAGGACTTATGGTTGTAATTGAATATTGATTTTCATAGTGGATAGTTAGGTAGTCCGGTGGACCGGTGGTTTTCCTCTTAGGTCATTAGAGTGGCCTAGGTTGTTTCCACCTAAAAATCTCGTGTGTTATTTTTTATTCCGCATTTTATTTTTACACGCGATTGCATGTCTGGCTGTTATGATTAGGTTAAATAATTAATATCTGTTAAAATTGAAAATAATCTATTCACCCTCCTCTAAGTATATTTGATCCGTAATTAAAAACTTTCGGTCTTAACTTTGATAAGAATCCTTTAAATCTAGTTGATATATACTAACCTCTGATCCCATTTTCTCCTTAGTTGATCTACGGCAACAATAGGTATTTAGCAATTACTATAATTCATTGGGGCAATATATATATATGAGAAGCTATTCGACTACTTTATGAATGTTATTAATAGGATGCTATTCGGCAACAGGGGAAGCCAATCCACCATTTAATAGGGGTGTCAATTCGTGCGAGCTGGGCTAGTTCGAGCTAGCTCAAACTAGCCCAGCCCAAATTGATTCAACTATAGCTCAATTCAAATTTAATTCGAGCTAGCAAATGTGAGCTCGAACCCAAACCAAACATAAACGAGCTGGTTCAAACTGGCCCAAATTAGCCCTAATTGTTAATTATATATATATATTTTAGTTAATATGACTTTTTTTTATTAAAAAAATATGTTTAATAATTAAAACTCAAACAAAATTACATAAAACAATAATATATATATATATAATAATAAATTAATTATTAAAGGAAAAAATCAATTACTAAATTAATTAGGCAATGAGTAAATGCATTAAACTCTACTAATGTAAAAGTTAGAAATCGTCATGTTCTTATGAAAACTCATATTTAGAATAAAGAATTCTCAAATCCAAATCAAATTTCTTATAGCTATTAAACAAAATAAATAGAGATAAATAGATTAAATAAACATACTTATTAAAAATTGAACAGTTAAAGTAAATTAAAATGTTACACGATAACATAACTTTTTTTATATACACAAGAATAAAACTTTGACTATTACATAATATATAAGTCTCAAGACAATGAACAAGTGGAAAAGAGAATAGCATAACACAAGTATCAATTTAAAAATAGAAACTTCATAATACTAATTTAAATTAAATATAAATATTATTATTTTTTGTTTAAAGAGTTAGGTAGATTTAAATGCTAAATGAATTAACATAAAAAAATGTAGCATAATATTGTGACAAAATGAATAAATTATAACTATTTATTCATTATCAGCTTATTTTTTTTAAAAAAAAGGAAGAAAAATAACTAATATATCATAAAAGAGAAATACTGAAATGCTGAAATACATGAAAGATTATTTTAATTTTAATATAGTATTTTTTATTTTTTTATTTAAAATTTTATTTAATTTAATTTTAATTCGAGTCAATGGGCTGGCCCTAACCTAGCTCAAATTTGTTCGTGTTATTCGAGCTGGGCCAAAACAAGCCCAAATTAAATTCGATTCGTGTTCGAGTCGTGTTTTTCGATTCGGGTTCGATTCGGTCAATTAAACTATAGGACAAATTGTCACCCCTACCATTTAACAAGGGTAGAGAATTATTTTGTTTGGCAGGGCTGTTCGGCAAGGATTGAGAAATTAATTTATGGTATTTGTTTTTCTATATTCTCGTACTTTTAGCCAATCTGTTTTTTATTTTTTATGTTTATATAGCTTTTATTTATTATTAAATTTTTTTTTTTTGCTTAGGTTGTTTCTTGTTTGGATCAATTAAACATTTGATCTTTATTATTTGATTTAATTATAGAAATTTAAGAAAACTATTTTCTTTTGAAATTGTGATTAATATTTTCATTTTAGAATTGCTAGTTAATTTGGGTTAATTTAATATATGTTTTGAATCTACTATTGAGAATTATTCATTATTAAATCCATCTATAACACACATAAGTACTTGTGTTTTTGTGCTAACCTTTTTATATGCTATTTTGTAGATGGGTTAAGTAATTCGTACTACTCAAACTTGCTAAAACATCGGTCCAAATTCGTTCGTTCCAACCTTGTGGAGACTGGACTCGTAAGTAAAGTACATTAGGGATTTTATCTGTAAACGATAGTCTAAGACCTAACTTTGTACTTGAACATTAAATTTTCATGGTGGATTGGTTAGGTAGTTTGATGGACTGATAATTTTCCTCTTAGATCATTGTTGTGGCCTAAGTTGTTTCATGGTGGATAGATTAGGTGGTCCGGTAGTTTTCCTCTTAAGTCATTGTTGTAGTTTATGTTGTTTCAACCTAAAAATCTCATGTGTTATTTTTTATTTTCGCACTTTATTTTTACAATCGATTGCATGTCTAACTGTTATGTTTATAATTTCGATAAAATTTAAATTAATCTCTTATTTTCGCACTTTATTTTCGCTGTGTTTAGAATTTTGATAAAATTTAAATTAATCTATTCACCCCTCTAGGTTTTTATTTGGTCTGTAATTTGAAACTTTCAAAGTATGTAGCCATTACTAATTATATTTAACTAAAATTTTATAGAAAACGAAAGAAAAAAAGAAGAGGATTTAACTAATTCATAGACAATTTACCTACGTTATATTACTAAAAAAAAAACTAAGAGTAGTAATTATATCGTGTAGCAGTGTTCGTATCATTTTTATTTCAAATTATTCGTGTCGTGTTTTGTAGTGTTGTCAAAAGGGTGGATCGTGTCAGGTTCGGGTTCAGGTCGACTTGTTTACGACCCAACTTGTATAAGCTTTGACCCATACCCAACCCATTTTATTTATTAAACAAGTTAAAAAGTGCAACCCTAATTCAATCTATTTAATAAATAGATTGACCCGTTTAACCCATTTAATCCGTTTAAAAATATCAAATAACATATATTACATTTTATAATGTAAGAAATTTTGGCATATTGAATCAACATATATTTATGTAACCTATTAACATAATAAATTCTAATTAGACTTCAAAAACTAAATTATTTTAAATATTATTTCAATAACAAATGTTAAAATATTAATTAATATAAAATAAAAATAATATCAATAATTATAAGTATTGTGATACATTAAAGCCAAGTTGCTAAAGTCTCAAATACTAACAAAAAGTTCTAATAAGAATATATATCATAAATTCTTTGTAAGTAAAAAATTATTTAAAGTCTAAAATAAATAATAAATAATTAAAACATATAAAATTAAATTAAACAACCTATTATTATAAATTGATAAAAATATGAAAAATAAAAGATGAAATGAATTTGAACATCATCCAAGAATATTTCAAAGTACAAACTTACAAAATAATTAAATTAGAAATAATTACTTACATACTTTAATAATTTTAATTATTTACTTGAGTTACTTATACGGGTTATGGGTTAAACGGAATTGACTTGTTTACGACCTAACCCATGTAAGCTCAACCCAAACCTGACTATTTCGTGGATGGATCGTGTCAAAAATTGCTGGCTCTAATATTTTGGCATTTTTCATGTCGAATTTTCGTATTAATTAATACATAAAAAAATGTACTCAATTTTTTTTTTCATGTTATCTATTTATAATAGTAAAAAATAACAAAACCTTCAAGAACTTGAAAAAACTATGGATCAATTTTTACTAAAAAAATTATTTGTATCGTGTCGTGTTATCAAATAGTGTAAAAATTTGTTGCTCCAAAAAAAAAATGAGGGTTAGTGTACAGCTCACAAATCAAATTTTAACATATTTAATTGACTTAGGTACCTGTGTATAAAATAGCAGTATTGGTCATAACAAATCAGGATTGAGCAGCAGTTGGAGAAATAATCAAAATAAGTTGATTAATTGGATTTAAGATTTGCTTTGCATGCTTTCACCCTTACATGCAAGCCATTCATTGAATCTACTGATGTTTGGAGAAAACTTGCTCTATTGACCAAACCAATCTTCTGGCACGTACATGAGAAGTCCATGTGTACTAGCTCTTTTGCTTATCAAAATGTCAAACTCAAGTGATTGCTTAAGGGAACCTTGGTCAGTGTTGAAATAACAAAGAAAGTCCTTGCTCACATGAGTGGATTTTAATGTTAAATAACAACCATCAAGTCCGAGCACTTCATAAAAAACACACAGTACACATCCATATATATCCAATTTTGATGTAGAAGTTGATAATTCAGTTTTTATGCAAGACTCTCATCCCCATTGGAATTTCAAAAAGAGGCCAAATAATTTTGAATAACTTACCATGAGATATATGATCCTATAAATCACAAATCAAAATATTTATTTTGGAAAATAAAATAAAAGGAATAAAAAAACTATAAAAGAAAAAAAGTGAGGAAGAGAAATATATATCTACATAGAGTGAATAAGGTCATCATATACATTGGCTGTTTTAACAGGTGATGTTGGGTTGTGATGAGTTAAGCTTTTGTGGTTTTCCTTCCCTTCCGTTGCGTTTTTCCCTTCCTGTTGATACATTTCAAAAAAAAAAAAAAAAAAAAAAAAAAAAAAAATTATATATATATATATATATATATATATATATATATATATATATATATATACTTCTCTTGTTTCTTCGTAGTAAGGAATCTCGTATAACTCTTTAACGAGACTGTTGTCCAATCACCCTTCTTCCATATTCCTAAATATCTTGCTATCAAATCACAATATTGTGTATCTATTTCCAAACTAAATGGCAGAAGTTTTGGTAAAGACGTGTGAACTGAGAGAGTTGAGAAATACTTTCACTAATGCTCATAAAGTTATTATAAACCAACCTTAACTCCTTTAACGAGGATAAGCTAACAATGTCATCAGGTATTGCTCCATCACCTAGTCCGCACCCAGTAAGGTCTAAGATTACCAAAGAGCACAAACCTGATAAGGAATTCGGCAGTTGCAGTCCTTTACAACCACATAAATCTAACTCCTTAAGGTTGCTTAGATGCACAATAGAGGAAGGTAGTTTCCTAATACCAATACAGTACCTGGCTTTAAGTGTCACCAAACTCTTCAAGTTCCCAATGTCCTCTGGTAGTTGACACTTAGAACCTGACAGGTCAAGAGTTTGCAAAGATGTCAAACTATAAATGCTACTTGGAAGACTCTCAATAGCAGTGCCACGTAGATCCAAATGAACCAATTGTTTGAGACATCCAATCGATTGATCAAGTTTACGTACATTGCGAAAATAAGGGAGGTACAATCTCTGCAGATTTGGAACAATACTAAAGTCTATGCTGTCGCACATAATTTCAGAATAACTTAGATCGAGTACGGTTAGTTTTTTCAATACCTGATATCAAATAGGAAACAAAGGAATATTTAACATATAAAAATTGAATAACAAGCTTTACAAAGACTTAAAACTAAATTAGATAAAATACAATTTTACCATAGAAGGCCTTCGTGGAAATTCAATGATTGCACCTTGACTAATCAAACATTTTAAGTTAGGCATCTTCGAAAGTGAATCAACATTCCATCTTAAAGGCAATGATGACATACCATAAAAATGAAGAATCACTTCAACAGCTTCTGTTCCCTACACCAATGATGAGGCACAGAATCACTTCAATAGCTTCTGTTCTCTACTTGCAAAATGGGTATCTTATGCATTACAATCATTACACTTTTTGTAAAAAAATAAATTTTTTTTAGGCTAAACTTCTTTCTTGGGTTGTCAATGGAGCTTTGTGGGGAAGCTATCTCCATTGCAAGTTTAAATAATTGAGAGGGCGGGTCAATGATTTTTCATCGAGGTTCAAATATTTTTTTCTATATTGGGGATTCTTTATTAATAAAAATCTTAATACTAATTTTAATTTAAATAGCCAAAATATTCAACCTAAAGTATATTTGTTTATTATGCAATTAAATAATATTTTTAAAATTTAGAGTAATTAAATTCTTTATTTTGTTTGTTTAACAAACAATTATTGAACTCCTATTGCCGACAACAGCCTGACCATTGTCATTAATTAGCAATTGCATTCTCTGATTAATTATAATGCGACAATGGTCAAGCCTTAACCATATGAACATTCAAGAACTTATAAAATCACACTTTGTCCTCAAAGCACATGTAGAGGGTATGTCGCTTGATGCATGTAATTGAGTGTCTTACCAATAATAGCAACTTATCCTCCCAAATGGTTATTCTAATCAAACATTTTAAATGAGAGTTACCAATCATTTCTTCTAAAAGATCAAGTTTTTAGGAGGTGAACTAAATATCAACTCATTATAGCTCAACATATAAAATTCAACAATTGAAGGTTATAGGGATTTGAATACGGGATATCATGCTTTAATATCAAGTTAGAAGTTGTTCCGAGTAACTTTGATGAGCAAAAGGAATAAATTGGTTGAATATACAAAATGCTAAGGATTATGTTAATGGTTTAGCCAAAATAATTAACTTCTTGGAAATTTTGAAAAATTTCTAAAAATCATGAAGAAAAATTTCATATTTACATCCCAATAAAAATAAAGTACCGTATTATTTGTGAGCACTTCTTGCACGTCATTGAAATACCACACTCTACTGCGCTTGCCAGAATTATATGGAGATTCTTGGTTAACAATATGTTTACCCATTTCTGACAGTAAATCATGCATCCTGAACCTTTTGAATCCATAATATTCTGTAGTTATTAGGGATTTACTTTGAAGGATGCTTATACTAATGTCAAAATTGGAACGAAAGCCTCTTAATACTTCTTCCACAGGATAATCACCTAAATTGTTGAAAAGACAAATATCAAGATATATTTCTTTATCGGGTTCATCCAATCCATCAAAACTTACTTTAAGAGAGCCTAATATTTCTTTATTAGGATATTGCTTAAGTCGATCCAAAGTGTCCATCCAATAATTAACATTTCTTTCATGCAATGAAGAGCCTAAAACATTAAGAGCCAATGGATGGCCATTAGCATATCTTACAATTCCTTCAAATGCACCTCCATACTTTTCTATGGAAGAAGGAAAGTTTTCCTTGAAAGCTTTTTGAAGTAAGAGTTGACGAGATTCAGCAACAGATAGTTGCGGCACCTCATAGATATCATCCACTCCATTTGTCTTTAAGAGATGCTTATCTCTTGTTGCAATGATGATCCTACTTCCTTCACCAAACCAACGATGCCTACTCTCTCCTTCTCCGATCAAACATTCTAAGTCTTGTGATCTATGAACATCATCCAGGACAATAAACACCTTTCTACCACATAGTCTATCCATTAATATCATTTTTCCACCAACATAATTTTGTATACTTACAGAGCTTTCAAGCAAGCGCTCGTGAAGAATCTCCTGTATATTACACAATCCTTTTCCCTCCAAAGTCTTCTCTTTAACATTCTCAACAAAACAACTAGATCCAAATTTGTTGCGGTTCAGCTCAAAGATTAATTGTGCAATAGTTGTCTTGCCAATACCTCCCATTCCCCAAATCCCTACGGCAAGTACCTTCTTTGACCCTAAATCTAGAAGCTGATTTAACTCATTTAGCCGAACATCCATTCCAACATAGTCCTTGCTGACAACTGACAAAGTATTGGGCGGCACAGCATTTGAAACCACTTCCACTATGATCTTTATCAGGTCTGCCTCAGTTATTCTGTAAAAAAAAAATAATAATAATAAAAAAAAAATAGTGAAACATATGTGAACTAAGACTACAGGGAAACAGTGATTACTCATTATCATTCTTCAACTCCCAACCAGAAATGATGGAAATATCCTTTAAAGCTTTTCTCCACTCCTCAATCTTGGATTTGTTTCCTTTGATAACCTCTCCAACTTTAGCAAACCCCTTACCGAATTTGCCGATTTGTCGTTTCACCTTAGTTGGTTCCACATAATAGAAAACTGGGAAAATCTTATAATTCTTATCCTTTTCTCGATAGCATTTGAGAATATGCAAGAGTTCTTCTAAACACCAAGTTGAAGAAGCATAGTTTCTAGAAAGAACAACAATGGCAGACCTAGATTCTTCAATTGCTTTCACTAGTTCAGGAGCAATACTAGTTCCTTTCTGAATTCGTACATCATCCTTGTAAGTGTAGACTCCTCTACGATCCAGCGCATCGTATAAATGACTAACAATACCTTTGCGGGTATCTTCGCCTCTGAAACTGAGGAAAACATCATACATCCTTTTACAGCTTTTTGAAGGTGTGGAGTAAGAAAAGGTATCATCATACTTCCGTTTAAGGCTTGAAGAAGAAGGTTGAGAGTTCATGGTAGGTGCAATATTAGAAGCTAGAATGTTAGATATTTGTATATAAAACCAAGAGGAAGAAGAAGAAGGGAAAGAAGAAGAGATCTTAGAACAAGAATTATAACGATATTGAGATTAAAATGAAGTGATGAACGCTTGTGTCCAATAAATAATTTCAATGTGAAGGGATGTTTACTTTTGCCAAACGCGTTTACTTTTTCTAAATGATAATATTAAAATTGAGAAGGAAGATGATAAGGACAAAGAAACAAGATCTCATGGTAATTAAATGAGTAATAAACTACGCTCAACCACGTTCTGGTCCCATTGTGGTAATTTCACTATTGCTAAGGCTTAAACTGTTATTACTGACTTTTTTTTTTTTTTTTTAATCTAAATTAATTTTTTTTATTAATAAAAAAAATATACTTATACATTTTATTAAGATTTAAACTTGAATTCTGAGCGAAAGAATTAAAAATCATACCACCTAAATTAAAAAAATAAAAAATATATATATATACACGAGGACTTCCAAAACTTACAGAGCAGTGTTATTACTGACTTGTTTCTAAGCGAAATGAATATTTTCATTAAATTCAAAATGAGATAGAAGATAAGGACAAAGAAGTTTAATGTGCTCTTTACTTTCCAAACGTTTCATGAAACTTAGAAGGAAGATCGACTTTTTCTAAGTGAAGTAGACATTCCTTCGTATGTTCAATTCTTCCCACCTCAATCCATTTTAACTTAAAATAACTTTTTCTTATTTTATTTTTATTTTTTTAATAACCGAAGCTAACACAATGCACTTTTTCTAAGTAAAATATACAATTTTATTTCACTCTAACTTAAAATTAAGATATGTATAAATTAGTATTAAAAATATTATTTTTATTATTATAAATTTTAGTATTTTTTATAAAAAAAAAAACTATATACACACTTTTTTAATAACAGTAAGTTATTTAAAAAAAAATTAAATAAGCAATTTTTTGTAATAACACAAAATGATTTTTTTTTTTTAATAACTTGAGCCCTTTTTTGACAAACAATATTATAGGTTTTTTTAACAACATGACATTAACTTTTTTTTTTTTTTTTTTTGTAATAATCTGCACAATCGGATAGTCATAAATAAAATCTAGCAATGGAAAATAATAGCTAAATCAATCAAATATAATAAAAATACACCCATATGCAAGATTAACAATATTGGACGAGTAGCTACCAAATATACACCATTTGTTTACTCTACCTTATCTCATTGATTAAAATTTAAGTGAGTAATTTTTTTCTTTCCACTCTTTATAAATCTCAATTGTTGAGAGAAACAAAGTATAAATAATATGTAAAAATATAAATTTCAATTATTGAGATAAACAAAGCATACAAAAATGTGTAAAAAGTTTGGCACACTGACCATGTCCCACATCTATATTACACAAACGTGTTACACACATGAAAATAACACTCCTCATTCTAAAAATGTATCCCAATTGAGGTAACAGGACTCTATTTTCAAATTTAAATTTTAGTTGAATATTGCATTTATTAGAGATGTAATTTAAGATGGAAACAATTTTTTTTGTTTTTGTTTTGGTATCATCATGCTCTGATGCATGGAAAAAATCAAATTAATTTTGATAAGGATTTATACTTTATTTATGTCATTAGAATATTTTAGTTACTTTACTTTTGTAATGAACATTTATATCATTTTTTTTTATAAAAATAAAACATCTTAATAACTTTTTAAACAGTAAAATATTATTTTATTAAATACAAAATTGTAAAATTATCAAAAATAACACCCTTACAACTTATAATAACAAAATTAGCATTCCAATAATATTGAATGTTCAACATTAAACGGCTCTAAATTGCCGTCATTTAATTATATTTGAACGCATGTTTAAAAAAATGATATATCAATTATTTTTTTTTAATTGTGAAAATATAAGTTTAAACACAAGGAATGTTATTTTTGTTATTATAAGTTTTTGGGATGTTATTTTTGTAATTTTTCCTAAAAAAAATTTGGACAAAATAATAAAGTGAATTTAATATGGCAAAAATTATCATTTTATTTTTAATAGCTTAAAATTGAATTTTAATATTACAATATTTTTATTTTATATTTTTAGATTATTTTTTTTGTAAATTTTATATTTTATGAAATTTTTTTATATTTTTAGGCCACTTTTTTGTATTGTATTTTTGTTGGTATCATGTATGTATCGAAAAACATAATAAAAAAAGTGCCCTAAAATACAAAAAAATTTCATAAAATATAAAATTTACAAAATTTTATATATTGTATTGACCAAAAGAATTAAGTTTTAAAATATATTGTATTGACCAAAAGAATAAAAAAAATATATTGTATTGCTCAAATTAAGTTTTAAAATGTTAAAATAAAATAAAAATTTTGCTCATATTAAATTTACTTTATTATTATTTTAGACTTTCTATTAATGAAATAATATTTTACTGTTTAAAAAGTTACTAAAATATCATATTTTTATATAAAAAATAACTTAAATATTCCTTATAAAAACAAAGCAATTAAAATATACACTTCATATAAACCAAGTACTTTTAAAGCCCCATCCTTAATTTATTGTCCCAGATTCAGTATAAACTTATTTTTCTGATGGTACTCGAATAGAGATTACAGATTCAGAAGATATGTAAGAATGAGAATGGTAACAACGGAAATATTCCTCACATTTGTATTTTGGAAATTTTTTATTCTCCAGGTAGAACTTCAAATCTTTCCACCAAGAACTTAAATTTGAATTTTATTTAGATATTTAAGTATTTTTTTTTATTAATAAAAAAGAATGAGATTTTAAAATTCTTTTTATAAATTAAAAAAAAAATGCAAATATTGGTTTGCTGATTTTTTCACGTATGAAACCTAATAAAATATTAAATAATTTTTTATAATAAAAATAATCGTAGAAATATTTGGATAAGGGAACTATGATGAAGCAGCTTGAAATTCAAAATGGACGCTTGTGACCCATAATTTCCAAGCAAACTAAGCATGGGCTCCTTACATTGGCTAATAGCGTTACCAACACGCTTGATGCTTTTTAGTTTTTAGTAAACAGTAAAAAAGTAGAGATTTTAGCTAACTTTTAAGTCTCAACTCTTAAAGACTCTCGATCAAAAAAAAAAAAAAAACTCTTAAGGCTTGCTCTTTTTTCTATATTTTTTTTCTAATGCAAAGACTTACTTTTTTTTTTTTTAGATAATATAGAAATTTTGATTAAATTAATACTTTTTTTTAGATAATATAAAAAATTTGATTAAATTAAAAATGAGAGGAAAGTCACCAGAAGTTTCATAAAAACAAGTATTCATTTGGTTCCATCGTTGAAATTGGAACGTTAATTATATAAAAAAAATAAATAAAAAATTTATCACAGTACATCATTCAATGTCACTTAGGTGTTAAAATCTCATGGCTCTTCTTTCTCATTATGTTAACCTCATACTACACTTATATACCTAAGCGTATGCATCTCCATTTATGTTGTATAGCACTACTACTCATTATTTTAACATTAATGACTAGCGAGATTCCTTTGTTGAATTCTATATTTTTCAATCAATAACATTTTTTTATAAGTGCAAAAGAAGGGAATGAATTCATTTGACTTCTTTTGTTACGAAAAGATTAAATTCAATTAATTGAGCTATAAATAGGTATTATAATCAATTTATTGTAATTAATTAGCAATTTGACATTAAATTTTGTAAATGATATTACCTTTTTTTTAATACCAAAATAACCAGAGAATAAGAAACATCATAAAATCTTATTCATGCTGTATTATTATTGTCACTTAAACTTCAAATATAAATTTTAAAAGTTTTAATTTAAAGCATAATAAATCCAAAGCAATCACCTTGATCATTATATAATTGCTCCAGATTAAACAAGGGAAAAATAAATGATAGTTCAAAAGTAAATACATAAACAAGTCACGAAGTATATAAAGTCGAATTTAGGGCTCATTTATAGGTTCGTGGCTTTGGCTAATGAAGATAATAAACTCGTAAATGAGCCCAGCAAGTCCACCACCAATATTAATTGTATTTAATATATCAAAAAAAATTATCCAATAAGGAGTGTGTATTGAATTGAGTTATGTATAATCTATGCGTATGTGATGTATTTTTATGTTTTTGAGATTTAATGAAGTTCTTCCTTAAAGACACTTTTGGTTCAACTACTTCTTCTACTACTATGAAGATTAAGAACCCACAAAGTAGAAGAAGGTGACCCAAAAACGGCTTAAGGGTGAAAGAAATGAAATCAAAAACTACCTCTAATCCTCTATCCTATATTTATAAGATTTCAAAATAAGCAAATGTAATAATAATAATCTATATCTATATATCTTGTCTTATTATTTTATTATTTTAATTATTATTATTATTATATAAAAGTGTGAAGGGATCAAAACAATTTTTTTCCAACTTTGTACCTATATATTTGAAAATACAATAATAATATCATTATTATTAGTTATCACTATTTTTTAATACATACTGTTAAGTTTTTTTTTTTTTTTTAAAGTATAGAAAATTATAATTTAATGTATATATGTTTTATAAACCATCCATATGTGTATTGGTTATAAAACATATTAGTCTTTATCAGTATAAGATAATGGTTTAGTAGAATTTTAAAACTTTTATTCGATAAAATTAAAATATTATTAGAACCCGGATTATAAACCAATGAAATTAATCAAATTTTGGTATATTTAAATTATGAATTGTTAAGGTGAAAAAACTTATACCTATTTAAAAAATAAAAAACATTTTTTATACAAATGTTAGCTGATAATATTAGAAAATATTAATATAAAAAAATATAATCCTACTAGTTTATGGTACATGACATAATTTTTCTAGAGCATGAAAATAAAACGTGATGGAAAAAAATAAAATGAAGAAGACATAATAATAGTTCATGCTTTAGAAAAAAAAAAAAAATGTTACATTGCTTAATTTCTTCTATCATTTTGTTATCAATGAAAATTGTTGTAAATTTTATTATTTTTGCCGCCACCTGCATATAGTTGTTAAACATTATCACAAATTAGATAATATGTTTTCTTAAAAATATTCAAAAGTTAATGCTTATCATAATTTCAAACATGATAGACTTCTTAGGAAAATCTTATTAGACCTTGGGATCATCTGATTAATAATCTTAAAATGTATCCATGCCAAGGCTACATAAAAGCAATCACCATGATCATGATTTGGCAATTAAAAGATAAACGCTCCAAATTAAACGGGGGAAAAATAAAAGAAAGATCAGAAGCAAAAATACATACACAAATCACTAAGTAAATAAAGTCGAATTAGGGCTCCTTTATAAGTTCGTGGCTGTGGCTAATGAAGATAAGCACATAAACGAGCCCAACAAGTCCACCACCAATATGTAAGGTATATAATACATACAGTAATTTATCTAAGAAGTGTGTATTGAATTGAGTTATATATAATCTACGTATATGTGATATGTTTCTGTATTTTTTATATTTACTAAAGTTCATTCCTGAAGCCATTTTTGGTTCTGGGACAGATCTGTACACAAGTGAAGAAAAACACTTATTCTACTTTGATAAATAAAATTTTAGATATAATATTTATAAAATTATAGATAATTATATGTACAAAATATTATTGTGCCCCATCTGAATTTTAAATTTTAAAATTTTAATACTCAATAATTCAATACAAATTTACTAATTTGTACATATTTTTACTAAAATAAGATACATCTAAAATATTTTTAATTAAAAATAATTAAATATTATTTTTTATTGGATTTAACCCACAAAGCATAAGAAGTAGACCCAAAAAAACGGCTTAAGGGTGGGAGATATAAAATCAAAAAACAATCTCTATACTATATTTAAGATTAACTTAACTTTCAAATTAAGCAAACTTAATAATAATGATAATAATAATCTATACTCATATCCATCTTACTATTATTATTACATTATTTATTATATTGTATTATATATTATTTATAAATATACTATATTATTATATTAGTTATTATTTACTATTATTATTACAAATACCTCAACAGAGTCACAACTCATGTATGATGTCAAAACAAGTTTTAATTTTTCCGTGTTTCTTGTACTATCTTATTCTTAAGCATGTGAGGCCCTTTGGCCTCCCCCAAAGTGGTGGTCATAGGCTCGTCTAACATGTTTTCTTTGATCACACGAGAGAGGAGGAGAATATGGCTTCGACTTCTGGCATTGTCAGTGGGAAACGAATTTATTAGAAATTGGATTATGCTTCATTATTCTCTGTAAAAAAAAAAAATGCTATCGATCATGTGTATGATCCAACTGAATAAATTTTTACTTCAATTTATGCAGAAGATTTTAAATTTCTCTACATTAAGAAACTGCACAAACGCAGGATAGCCTCATATATTTTCACTCGCTCACACCACTAAAAAAATGATGTCAATTTTAAACCATATATCCTCCTCTCCGTTACAAGGGGGGAAAACTACAAAATTGTTTCTGTACTAATTACATAGACTTGTACACGCATTGCAGTGCATTCAAGCTTGGAGCAAGATCAAGAAAGATGTCTTCTCTGCAAGGAATTGTAAGACCTTCCTGAAGAAATAAATACTTTGAAGAAACTATCGAAATGATCTTAAGAAATAAATGGTTTCTCCGATATATTTTTTCTTAATTCGTATGAGTTTGTACATTATTTATATAGGAATATATTAATTACTATTACAACTACCATAATTAATTTACAACTACTTTGTATCAAGAAGTCTTCTTTGGTAGGTGCCGTCTGCCTTGAATATTGGTAAGCGTTGGTACGCCGGTGCATATATTATTGAATTCAACACTCCCATGGGATGGTAATATCCAAATTCTTCCTCAGCCTTACTTAGCAATTCCTGAAATGAAGGCTTTCTCAACAATGATATTGGAACAACATATCTCTTTTTTTTATTCTCTCCAACATATACTGCTAAGTGACCTTTCGGAACATCTACAAATGTGGTTGCTTGGTTTGGAGCAGAAAATTGTCAGCGACAAATCTGCTTTGCATGCATAACTCTAAAAATCCGTATTGCCATGATTATAACTTATCGTTGTATCTTCAAATGATATTGAGACTCAATAATGGATTGTAAAAATGCAAAGAGGTATGTTTTTCTTGTATAAGAAAATTTGAGGACTTGAGAATTTGACAGTAACGTGTGTTTAAATAGAATAAATGGTGAGTCACAAAACAATCTAAAAGACAGAGACTTGTCTGGAAGTAATTTTGGTGGTGGGGTTTTTTATTGGAGACACAAGCATATGAAGGATCACAGATTCACATGGCTTTGTCTTGGCATTCATCTCAAAGAAGTAGAGTTGTTACCAAATTTGTTGTGTCTTGCTGGTTTGAGTGGTTGAGCTTTCTTTATCAGAGGACAGACTTCAGACATCAATAGCTTTCATATCTTTATGAGAGAGATGAATGTCTAACCATATGCACCAATTTGCCTAATAATACAAATATGAAATAAGAACCTAACTTTAAAGCATCCTCAGAATGGTAGATAATGACATAAAAGTGGTTACTAATAGAATTTGCCTAGCTAAGTTAGGCATTAAAGTGCATTTGCGCAAACGGTTTTCTTAATAGGTATTTCGTCAAACACCATATCTGCATCTCTAAAAATTGTTGATTTCACGTTAAAATCAACCAAGACACTACCACAAAAATGCTAGCTATCCTCCCAGATTTTGCGGCATTGGCATGACCTTTTTGCCAAAGTTTACATCTTTAACAGAAGATGAGATGTCAAAGTCGTACACAAAGCGTATTGGCCTTAGTAACAGCATTCCTATTATGCTCAAGATAGTCTTTTATTATTGTAAGAAATTGAAACCCCAAATAAGATATTATAACACTGAAGGAATTGCGTTATTTGGATCATATATTTAAGTAGGTTAGGGTTCGAAGATTATCGTGAGGAAGGCATTGTGTAGAAGCCAAACTAGTCCAGGGCCTCCATAAGTGCCAACCAAATTGTTAGCCTTTGTTGGAGGAGTAGCCGAGTACAAGTTTGAACCCATTAAAAATTTCATATCTTGTTATCTTGTGGATGCTGAATTGATGAGGATTAAACATAAACACAACATTACACCACACAAATTATTTAATAATAATTATTAATTATTAATTATTTTCTTGAATTTTCTTAACATAATAAATAAATTGGTTAAAAATATTTTTTTTTTCCTTGTAATATTACAAACCATGCGAATTTGGGTTGAAAAACCCAAATACAAACACAAATATTTATTTACATCAAGAACAAACACAAATTACCATTCCTAAGACCCTTATTTTGAATGATATATGTAATTTTTTATTATAATATTATAAATTTCTTAAAATAAGAAATGCATATTTTGAAATTTAAAATAACATATGTAATTCAAACTAACGGTGTGTAACGGGTTGGCCCATTAAGCATTCAATCCGTTGAGCTAGCATGACATAATCTATTAAATGTTGTAACATCAGACCAGCTCATTAAGTATTTAGTCTATTAAACTTGCATGATACGGCCTACTAAATGTTCAGTAAAACATGCGAGTAAAAAAGAGTTTATTCAAAGTTGAATGTTCGAAACAGTAATAAATAAAACTAATTGATTAATCAAATTTTGGTATTGTCCAATGATTTTCAAGAATTGTACCGTTGGGAGTTTGACTCCCACCGGAGTAAATTTTGTTTTCCAAAACATATCAAAATTTCGTTAAAACATCAAGAAAATACTTCTACTCAGGAAGTAAAACATCCCTCCATACACCACTCCTCCCACTTCCCACACAGTTCTTAGCTCCTAAATGCGCCTCTTTGTTACCATCACGTCAGAACTCCATTTGATACTCTTCCAAAGATAAGAAGCATAGATAGGAACTTTAGAGGACATAAAGTCCCCATTTGGAAAATAATTGGCTTTCAATACTCTAGCTGGAAGAGAATTTAGTCATAAATTTTTTTAAATATTAATATTCAATTAAATAAATAAATATATTAAAAGTAAAATAAATGATTCACATGGCTATTAAATAGTTGGGTCAAGCATATTACGGTACGACAAAGCCCACAGGTCAAGAATAAAAAGCATGACATGTACAAGCAGTGACAATGATAAATTTAGGATGTATATCTAAGAAAGACATTATATACAAATTAAAAAATAGTACTAAGTACTTCTTAATTAATACTATTTTTAATTGAAAAAAATTAATACTAGTTTTAATTGAAAAAAAATATTATATGTTATTGAATGTTAAAAGTCTAAAATTTTAAATTTAGGTGAGATATAATTATAATTTATGCAAGCAGTTTATCTATAATTTTAAAAATATTACACTTAAAATTTTATTTGTCGAAAGTTGAGGTAAGACACTTATCCTTCTACACGTTGGCGTACATCTTTCCCTGCGTACAGGCCACGAACTAACATAAAATCCTCGCAATGGGCCAATAATTCATTTATATATTCAAGCATTATTGAGGGGACTCCATAGACAATGTAGGCTTTACTTGAAATTCAACAATATATTAGGGTTGCAGTTGTTCAAAAATATAATATCTTACTGTATAGTATATCCTATGTTAGAAGTGTATTGTCACCAATCTTTTTGCCAATCAATACTCCCTGATATCAATTTAAATTTTTTATTTGTGATTAATAATTGATTCTTTTATAATTTTTGATTTTTTATAAAAATATTCTTTAATGTATTTGCAAAATTTTATACTTAGTGATTTAAAAAAAAAAAAAAAATCAAAAATCACTGTTGAAATCATTATTGAAGATTTGAATAAACAATAACTTGATAATCAATAATAGAGCAAAGCTGAAATTTTTTGTAATGATCTACCTGATCATAAACTGTTACTTGAATTAATGTAAATCATTCAGTTCACTGCCCAGCAAACACTATACAATTCACCCAAAGTTCATGTGAAACTGAGCAATACTATTTACAAATAGTCGGTCAATTTCAAAAGGAAAGTATTAACCATTTTACAAAAGTTCCAACTTTCAAAATGCCATATGTGGTTAAAATAGGTTCAAGCCTGAAGCAAGATTAATTAAGATGTCTTCTCTACAAGAGTGGATAAGAATGTCAAGAGGTATGTTTTGAATGTAGAAGAGAATTTGAGGACTTGATTTGTTTGGAGAATAACGTGTGTGGATTATATAGAAGGATACTGTGAGACAAAATCTCCAGTGTAGAAAGAGCTTGTAAGAAAGTAGATGGGTGGTGGGGTGCTTGGTTAGAGACATGAGCATCTGAAGCATCACATATTCTCATGGCCTCATGGGTTTGTCTTTGCAATTCATTTTGGATAGCAGAATACTCTTGCTGATTATGGGTCTATTTGCTTGTGCTTGCGTTTAAAAATGGTTTTAGACAGAAGTCCACGAAAAAGCACATACAAGTGGCTTCTGTTAGCAACCATAAAATATGTTTTTTGATCTCTGAAAACGCTTCTAACAAATTTGTTACTGAAACACTTTTACAGGGATCCGGTAGCAGAAACAAATTAAGTGGTTTGGCTTTCACTATTTTAGAGGACATGTGTTGGACATAAATTGATTTCATATATCTAGATGAGAAGTAAATCAATATGATCTTATGCTCAAAATTTGACAAGTAAAAAGAAAATTTCTAGAGATTGGCAATGGACTGTTGTATAATTGCGTTTTGGATTCAAGTTGAGTCATGGCATAGAAAAAACAAATTTGTACAATTCTTATGCATTCACATAATATGCAAGGCAATCCTGCAACTTCTGCTAAAGCTTCCCCAAATGATCAGTCAAATTACAAACTCTTCCCTTTCTAAAAAAGAGAAGAACAAAAAATTACAAAATTGTTTCGGCTGTTAATTTTCACATATGTGAATTAGAATAGATTCAAGCCTGAAGCAACATCAAGGAAGATGTCCTCTCTGCAAGGGATTGTTAGACCTCCCATGGGATGATCATATCCAAATTCTTCCTCTGCTTTAGTTAGTAGTTCTTGAAATAAAGGTTGACTCAGTAATGATATAGGAACTACATATCTCTTCTTTTGGTGCTCGCCAACATATACTGCTAAATGTCCTTTTGGAACATCTGCAGATGACAAAACGGTCTCGTTTGAAGCCACGCTTGTTCGGCGTAAAATCTGCTTAGCGTTCATGACTCTAGCTAGTCTAATGGCCATGGTTAAGTTTCCAAATGCTTTGGAAGAGACTGAAACTCAAAAATGAGGAAAGTATTGCTTGTAGGATAGAATATTTGGAGTGTTTGTTTTATTTGTAGTATAACATTTGTGTTTATATAGGAGTGGTGTGTAACAGAATCTCTTAGAGAAATATAGAGAGGGGTGAATGAAGTAGTTGAAAAGTGGGGTTGGGATAGAGATATGAGCATTTTATGCTTCACATATTCACATGGACTTGCCATGTAGTTGTAGATCATCTCAAATTGAATAATTGGTTCTGATTGAAACAAGTCATTTGTTAAGAGTACTACTTCACTCTTGTTATCACAAAGTTGTGGATGTTAGAAGTTGTTTATTCAAGTGCTTGAGCTTTCTTATTTATGTGGAGGACAAGTTTGGGACCTGAACTGTCTTCATATCTTGATGACTAGAGCTGAAATATCACCTTACATGTCATACTTATCTCTAAACAACTTTAAACAAGAAAATAAAATTTCAATTATTTGTATAGACAACGAAGTAATAGGTGCTTGGGTTTTGAGTTTTGATATAAAAATATAAAATTATTTGACCAAATTGGTCTTGGTCTGTGATATGCCCATTGAATACGATTTCGAAATAGGGCCAACTGTTTTCTACAGATTTCATGTTAGGAAATTTTGTTTCCTATAATATTGGGTAATGTATAATCTATTGAATTATATTAACTATTTAATTTAATAAGCTAAAATTTAGTAGTATAATTTTGGTAGACTACTCAATTTTAATATAAACTTTTTGAATAAATATCAATTTTGTTCTAATTAGGGGATTATGGGAATCCTAATTAAAAAAATATATAAAGACTCTTTAAGTTATGATTCTTAATATACTAAATCATAACTCAGATTTTTTTTTTCCATCTGGATTAGAGACGATGGTCTCATTAATGAACTAAAGAGATTTAGTTGATGAAATCACAAATCACTGTGCTATAAAATCAATTGATTGTAATGGATTTAGGTACACTTCCTCATATTTATTTTAATTCTTGATAATCTCACATTAATGTTTATAGATATATTATTGGTGATGGTTTTAACAAAAAGGTTAAATTCTAAGACAGTACTAATCATGTTATTTTATATCTACTTTGTAGGTATCAATCCTGCCATATTAACATTTATTTGTGTTCACAGTACGTTTTATTTGTTTATTTATTGTTTTACAGATATTCAAGGAAAAAAAAAAAGCATAAAGACCTAAAAATGACGAAAGTAGGACTTTCCTAATGCTGATGGGGCATTGAGTAATATAGGTTGGACTCAAAAATGTCAAAAGTAAAACCCAGGCTTTAAATGGATGCAGTTAGCAAAAAAGGGGATGGACATAGGTAGTGAATCTCTTGAACTAATCAACGCCGAAGAATCGACCTGTTCAGCATGTTTTGGTCAGTTCAAGCTGGTTTGTTTCAGTTTTACTTATTTTTGGACCGGTTCTACATTTTTGGGATCAATTCACCGTATTTTTATTGCTTTGGGCACATGGCATAGCAAAATTTCGTCAATTTTTCAAGATCCGATGGTCTAGATCACTCCTAGGTTAAATTGGATCCTATACATAATTCATATGCACAATTTTTTTTCCAAGTCTCACTCATAAATTGCAAAGTGGAGGCCAAATTGAAAGGCAAAATGTTATCTACAATTCTAGAGAGAGAAGTCGAAGACCAAAAATAAGATTGAAGGCTTGAGCATTGCTTTTCATGGCAACAACCTAAATTTAAATTCCTAAGCTTTTCATGACTTTTGTATGAATTATTATTTTATTCTGACCATGTTTATGTCTTATTACATTTTATTATGTAATTGAGAGCTAGTTCCAAGCCCTGAATTATGATTTTGATTTATCTAATTCTATGAATTAGTTTATTTTCCTTAAATTATTTTAAAGATGTATTTAGTTTAACTACTTAATTTATATTTAAATATAAAGTAAAATGTCATGATAGACTATTTATTTTAAATAGTATCACTTCATTTTATTGATCGTTAAAATTTAAAAAAATATCATTCATTTTGACTATTAAAAATGTGCAGATGAAGAATAAAAATATATATTTTATTATTAAATCTTAATCTATGTTATTTATGTGAGAAAAATATGTTTTTTAAGGATTAAATATGAAAATTTAAATTTAATTTTTTTTAAAAAAGGAAAATTATAAAAAATAACACCCTTAAAATTTATAATAACAAAAATGAAACTTTAATAACATTAAACGATCCAATTAGACGACGTTCAACATTAAGCAGATCTAAATTATCACAGTTTAATTTGGACGACATTTAAAGAAAAATGATATAATAGGAAAAAAATTAGATAGAAGGTTGAATTTTTTGTGTTTGAAAGAAATTATATAACATAATCAAAGTACCCCTTTTATAAATCCAAAAATTTGAAAATATTACCCCTTTTTCACAAATAAAATAACTAAATGACACATTTTATAAATAAAGGGCCAATCGATCCCAAAAACATAAGCAAAAGGACCAAAGAGATGCTGCACCCTAAATATAATATTCCTAGGTTCATTGATTAGAACATAATTGTTGGAAAATAGGATTTTTAACCCATGATTAAATGTCATTTTGAGGCATTATTTTGAATGAGACCCACTTAGAATAAATGTGTTATCATGATTAATTTGAGTTCTCCTCCACAAGAGTTTCAAAATCATATATTTATATGCTCAAATTGATATTATGGTGAATGAAAAATTATTTCAAAATTCACTTGTTGAATTTTAAGATTTAATTATAAAAAAAAATACATTTTTCTCATATGATTTACCTGAACTTAAAATTAATAATAAAATATTCATGTTTGTACTTCATCACCATATTTTAATTATCAAAAGAACTAAATGACATTATTTGAAAGCAAATGAACAAAGTGACTCCTAACTTAATCAAAATAATTATCACGAACTTATACTCTTTAAATAAATTTTGAGTTTTTTATACAACTCAACTCATATGCTTATAAATGATATTTGAACTCTAAACCTTTAACATATTCAAATGAATTTCATATGGTTGAATTACAGTTCAAATAAACTTCATTTTTTATAGTTTGTGGATCTTATATTTGATATTCGATAAACCAAAATATGCACTGCTTAGTCCCCTCTAAAAATATTTTTATGGTTCCGCCACCGTATACATCACAAGTGTGATCACAAACAAGGCTTAGCTTTTACTAAACAATAGAAGGGTAGGACTTGAAATCATGTTATGATACAACTAGTTGAATACTTATAGTAACTTCAAATTTTCATTGCACATAAAAAGCGTACAATTCAATTAATACATAAGGAATCCTGGTAGCCTCTGCTCAAGTTCTCCCAAATGGTCAATCAAATTACAAATCCTTCCCTTTGCTAAAAAAGAGGGGTAAAAGTTACAAAATTATATCTGTTGTTAATTTAAAGAGGATCGTATATGAAAATTAGTTTCTACTCAAGCATGCAGCAACATCAAGGAAGATGTCTTCTCGACAAGGGATTGTTAGACCTCCCATAGGATGTTCATACCCAAATTCTTCCTCTGCTTTACTTAGTAGTTCTTGAAATGAAGGCTGGCTCAATAATGATATAGGAACTACATATCTCTTCTTTATGTTCTCTCCAACATACACTGCCAAATAGCCTTTTGGAACATCAACAGACGATGAAGCTGCCTGGTTCGAAGCCACACTTGATCGGCGTAAAATTTGCTTAGCATTCATTACTCTGGCGAGTCTAAAGGCCATGGTTAACTTTCCTAATGCTGTCAAAGACACTGAGATTTGGAGTTCTTAGTTGATTTATTTTTAGTATAACATTTGTGTTTATACAGGGAAATATATATAGAGAGAGTTGAAAGAAGTAGTTGAAAAGTGGGGTTTGTACAGAGACATGAGCATTTGATGCATCGCATATTCACATGGGCTTGCCTTGTAGATCATCTCATTTAAATGATTGGTTCTTATTGAAACAAGATATTTTTTAAGAGTACTTCACGCTTGTTATCACAAAGTTGTGGATTGTAGAAGAAGTTGTTTATTCAAGTGGTTGAGCTTTTCTTCTTTTTGTGGAGGACAGGGTTGGGACCTGAACTGCCTTCATATCTTGATGACAATAACTGAAGCATCTGACCTTATATGTTAGACTTGTCTATAAACAACATTAAACAAGATTATAACAATTTCATTTATGTAATTCAGATCATATACAATGAAATAATGGTTGCTTGTTTTTTAATAGTAAAATAAAAAGACAAAAAATTGTATGACCCAAATTTGTTTTTTTAATATCAATTGTTTGAGCCAATTGGTCTTGGTTATGCACATTCCATACCTTAACCTAAAAATTAAGGGAAAAATAATGTACCACTTAAAACTTAACAATAAAAATTGGTTAATAATATTTACCACAATTACTTTTATTGTTGGCATAATAAAAACGCATAAGTTAATTATCTATTTTGCCCCTATGATTAATTACAATTGTCACTATTATTGAATAAAATAGTTATTAATAAAAAATTATTGTGACAATAATAATTTGAGTTATGACAACATTGTCATTCTAAAAATAAGCGGTGTACATATTTTTTCAAAAATCGTCCATTGAATTTGTAAAAACTGAACTTACATTTTTTATAGGTTGATTGATCTCTAGGATAAGTCTTAAAATTTAGAAAACATACTTAGTCAAGTCAGTTATAAGTTTTTATTTTATAAAATTGACAAAAACCGAACATATCTACTTATATTATAAAACATTTTAATTTTATTTTATTTATATATATTAATTAATCATTTTTCATAATGTCTAATTTTTAAACCTAATCATGTGCTTGCAAAATAAACATTTTTTTTCCCATTTTTGAGAGAAAGATAAGCATGTTTGAACAAATTTTTCGGATTTTCTTTTCAAATTATAACCACTTTTATAATCTTTATTCTAGTGTTTCATCCACATTTATTTGGCGTATGATAACATTTTAAAGTCTTTCTTTGGAAATTTTGATTTTAAACAAATTTTAACATTTCCAAATAGAAACATATAAAAAAGATATGTCATGGTAATAATTTTTCTCAATTTTTGTAAGAAAAAATAATTTATAAAAAATTATAGATCCAAAACTATTAATTTAAACGACTTTGTAGGTCTGTTAGAAGGTCAATTTTTGGGAGTTTATAGATCTTCTAAAATTTTAGTTTTCCAAAAACCGTAAAGATAAGATTAGTTTACAAAATATAAGTGAATAATCGACCACGCCCACCCCTACTAAAAATAATGTTCCTTGTATCCAGCTTATATCTTTTTATTACAAAGAAAATCTTAGCCCATAATTTCAAATTAAAAGTCGTTTACTTGGATGCCATTCAAGTTGAACTTTGGCCACTTAGACTCGTTCAACAACAATGACCAATGAATCTTGTTGAATGTTATAGAAATATTATTTTTGTTATTATAAATTTTAAAGTGTTATTTTATGTAATTTCTAAATAAAAAAAATATAAACCTTACTTATGCAAGTTTTTGTTTAGAATAAAATATTTGTTATTGACAAGGAGGATGCTAGAAACAAAATGGGTAAATTAATTTTCATCAAATATGAAAGCATATTGTTATTGAGAAAATAGTACATTTGTGTTGTATTGATGCTTAATCGTATTGATTATTGATTCATTATCATTAGTGCTAAATATGAATGTGTGTGTGTGTATAAAAATAGAGTGAATAATAGTTATCTAATTCATTGCTTTCTCTCATCTTCTTATCATTTCTTTACCAAAATATTCATCAGTTAACTGGAAGAAAATCTTCTACAGATATCTATACTTTACATGAATCAGAAATTTTATGATATGTCTTTGGAATTAATTTATTGAAAAGATTCAATAAAAAAAAAAAATTTGAAAAGATAAAACTATTTAAAATTTCGTTTCTTAATAAAGTAAAAAAAAAAATTAGAGAATTTACCAAAAATAACACCCCTAAAATTTATAGTAATAAAACTAGCACATCCAATAATATTGAGTGTTCAATTTGAACGGGTCTAAATTGTCGTCGTTCAATTCTAATTGAATGAGTCTTAAAAAAAAGACATATTAATTATTTTTTAGTTGTAAAAATTTAAGTTTGAATACAAGGGTGCTAGTTTTATTATTGTAAATTTTAAGGGTGCTAGTTTTGTTGTTTTCAAAAAAAAAAAAAAAAATTGTCATCTAACCCTCTAATTTCCCAATCGAGTTATCTGAAGATCTATTTCCCATCAAACGTCTAAACAGCCTAATGTTTGAAAGAAAACTAAAACCAATTGGACTGTTATTTTGCTTGTGTGAGAACACGAGACAATTGTAATGATATTATTTTTTGTGAGAATTAATTCAATTGACCAAATGTAATTCTACTAAAAAAAATTAAATCAAATTAAGTTCGAATCAATTTAAATAATCTAAAAATTTAGGAATGAAATCGGACAAGTCCAATACTCCAAAATAAAATAAAAATAAAAAAACTCTATTGTTAAACTAAAAAGAAATCTCCTTTTTCGTTTAGTCTTTTTGTTTACTGCAAACTTGCTACCACTTCCTCCCCTTATCCTCACTCCTCGTTGTCAATGTGTACTCATGTCATTCACTTCACTATTCATCTTGTCCAATTATTATATCCCCTTCTCTTTTTATCTCTTATCATCCGGCCAATCAGCCACCATTCACTACTTCGCTCTCTCAATTTTTAGCATTTTTCGAATGATATTTTTACTATTATAAATTTTTATATTTTATTTTCTATTATATGTTTTAGTAATATCTATAGATTTAGTTTTGAATATGAAGATCTGCAAAGAAATCATTTTGCTTTATAATCAGTAATTATAATTTATTTTAAATAATGCACTTTAATAAATAGCTCTATAAGAGCTTGACAATTTGTAACGATTATTGAATGAGATTTATTGATATTAAAAAGTTTTTATACTTAAAAAAAGACTAATTAACAAAAAAAAATATATAATTAACAATTTGGACTAATTCATATTTGATTCATTTTCGTCCTATTTTTATTAGTTAGAATTAAATTCAATTCGAATTATAATTGGACTAATTCGAGTCGACTCAACTGAACAACCTATACGAATTGACATCCCTCGTGCCAGTAGCAATTAGCAATTGTAACTAATTTCCTGCTTGGCTTTACTTGCTTTTTCATCTTAAACATTCTTTTTCTTTTTGTTAATCTAAGCTTAGTAAAAGATTGTTAAAGGAAAACAAAAACAAAAAAATCCACCAAATTTTTCCTCTTCAATACCTTTTTCTACTTGGCACTTCTTTCCTTTTTCTGGTTTGATTGAGGATTATTTCAAGAATAAATAGTACTATCTATATATTTACGGTTGACCACGAATGAGTGATTAATGTTAGAACTGATGTATGTAAATTAAAAATTATTTTCCTTCATTCATTCAATTGTTAATACACTTGGGAATAGTTATGTAACTGATTAAGTCTATATGTTTTTTACGTTAGTATATATGCACCAGTGATTGAAAATGAAATTCAAGGTCGTTAATGTTATGCAATTAAACATTATTTATATTCAATTATGTTTTGAGAAAATATATTGCAATATCAAAACACGTTTAAAAGTTTGTAGCATACACTAGAGTGGCGCACAAAACACGTTCAAACCAAAAGAAAGCGTGAGCATTACACTTCCTGTAAGAATATATCAAACCCACTGGGCTCTTCTCTCTATCCCTTGTAGCTTTTTTTCCTCGTTTTAGGGAACACGTTCTCTTTCACCCAGTCTTGGCATATTTCTCTTCTCTTCTCTTCTATATATATATATATATTATTCTTCTCAAATCTCTATGAGACTGTCGGTGTGTCTCAATTGTGACGTGCATGCAAATGGGACAATTCTTAGAAGCATTTTTGAATTTTGAACAAAATAAAGCAACAAATTCCAAAGCTAGAAAAAGTAGATAGAATTCATAATATCTCAACTTTTCCAAGAAAGTAAAACTCATTGTATGCATATTTTTATTTATCCACTTTTTATTTTATTTTATTTTTCCAGTACCTGATCGTTTTTATATCACTTTGATCAATGATCATGATTTAGATTCTTATGTTAATCAAAGTTTTTGAGTCTTCCCTCTTCTTTCTTTTAGAAAGAGAAGGGAATGAGAAAGCTTAAGAAAGTCTTTAATTTTTGGTCATGGAAGGATTAGAGGAAGGAAAAAAATAAAGAAGAAACTGAAATCTTTTATTCTATTATGGCCTTTTGTTTCTTTTTCCTTTTCAATTTTTGATTTTTTTTTTGTTTTTTGTTTTTTTCACGTCCTTCTTTCTTTCTTTAGCTTTCCTTCTTTGTGCTGAATCAAATATTAAATGAATACAGTTTCTTCACCAAGGATGAAAGAAAGAGATAAGAGTTGGAGGGAAATGAAGAAACAGAGCAAATCACTGTCACTTTATTCACAAATGCCATTTGGGTCCCTCAGTTACCTGTGAGTGTGTTGTTTACGCTATTCCCTTGTTTTACTTTACTTTCTCTTATTGCTTAGGCCTCCTTAGTTAGACACATAGCTAATTCCTCCAGCTAAGCTAATGTCATGTGAGTCTCACATTTTAGTTTCAAAATTGGTTGGAGATTCTCAACACAGTTGGTACAAAAGATGATTTATTCTCAATAAGTTCCTTGTTAAGATTTCAAAATTCTGTTGTTTTTTATATTCTGTTTGCCTTGGATTCAGAATTACACCTTGAATTGTTGCTGATTCTAGAATGAGAAACTAATACTAGTAATGAACTATTCATTTTTAAGGTTATTTTCTTAAAGGAACAAAATTAAAACATTTATAATTTTGGAAAATGATCATCAAAAACAGCCCAATTCAGTTGGGATAGGTGGTCCACTCCTTTGGTAAGATTGTCGTACCCTTAGACCTTAAAGTTTGAATCTTAATCCCTACATCATACGCTCAAAATAGATGCTTATCATTTAAACTAAAAAAAAAAAAAAAATTCATCCCAATAATTCTAATTGGGTAATGTTATAGACTTATAGTTAAGGGAAGGGGTGAGTCATCCCAATTTACATCTCCAATTATCAAAATTGACCAAAATTGACCCCATTTATTATCTTATTTTTCAATTTTTGAACTATATTGAACTTTTTCAACCTCAATTTGTTCACTATAAATAATAACTTGTAACCCATCAAAATTGATTGAGACTTTATTTTCAGAAGAAAAAAATCACTAGGGATCCTAAGTGATGTTTTCTACCTAAAGGTAACACTTTCAATAGTAATCTACTAATCCGAATGTTGTTGAATAAATTATTTATTTACTAACTAGAAAATACAAATACAGATTATATGAATAACACATATATTTGAATTGATGGGAAGGAATTAATAATAGATGATGATTGAAATATTAGGAATTGATTCTAAGTGTTGGCTTCTAAGATTACAATGATGAGGAACATATAAGGAGGGGTCAGGAGTGAAACATGAGAGTTTGAAGGAGGATTTAATTTGAAGAAGAATATATGCTTTGCTTGTAGGAGGAGACTTAGATGGTCCCACTCTATTGGGCCCCTCTTAAGTTAGAGTGCTCTTTCGGTATGCTTCTTTAACGATGTCCAAAATATTCTTAGCTCCATGCAAGACTTAAACTAGAGGCAGTCTTAGTCAATCACAGACTCACAGTGCCTTTTTCTCACTTGTTATATACTTCTCTAAATCCACATTATTACATATCAGTTTCTCACTCACTTCTTTGAGCTCAGTACTTGAGTTCTCTCTCAACTGAGCATTTTTGCTCTGTCACTTACACTATTAGAATGAGACTACCTAGGCACATTGTCAAAGAGTACTAATTATCAAATGTAGTAGGGTACACCTAAAATAAATATCTTATAATTGGACAAACAATATTAATTGTTCTGTGCCCTGTCTCCTAATTGATTGTGCGTTTGTTTGATGGGTCTCACTTCTCTGCAAGTTTGTATGGATTCATCTGATTGGCTTCAGGTATGTTCATGCTTTTTGGGAACTTCAATTTTCCTTTCTATATCTCATCAATCGTCCTCATAATGATAAGTGCTCCATTCTTTATGATTAACATAGTGCCTCAACTTAAGGTTAAAACCAACGTTCTCCAACTTCTTTATGATTAAATTTCTTAGAGATAAACCATATTCTGCTTGTTATGCCATGGTACGTAGATAACCCAATTTAGGAATTAAAAAAAAAAAAAACCATATATCTAGTTCTGTTCTGGCCACACTATTCATGAATATATGATTACTTATCTCCTTCAATAGTATCAATGGGAACTACTTAAAAGAAATGTCAAACTTTTACCGATTGTAATAGCAAGCGACTAACGAATTTTAAGAGTGATTTAACTAGGTTGTATTTTTATAATAACAATGTAATATGAAAATGTAAAAGAATGCACATTTACAAGTTCAAATCCAATGAAATGAAAGATAAGTCAAAGGAATTGAAATTCTATGCCTCAAATGCCTATAAACCTGAGAAATGTATCTATGAACTATGATTTTGCTATATTGTAAGTGTTGCTTATTATAGTTTATATAAAGAAGACAATAATTTTGAACACATTGTGTTGTACTCTTATGGATTCTTTAATTCCATTTTCAGGGCTCTATTCATGAAGAATCTGGTATGGATTCTTCATCACCTTCTGGAGATCACATGCTCACATGTTCAAGACCTTTGATGGAAAGGAAATTAAGACCTCCACATGACCAAGCTCTCAAGTGTCCAAGATGTGACTCTACTCACACCAAGTTTTGTTACTACAACAATTACAGCCTCTCTCAGCCAAGGTACTTTTGCAAGACCTGTAGAAGGTATTGGACCAAAGGCGGTACTCTAAGGAACATCCCGGTTGGTGGTGGATGTAGAAAGAACAAGAAAGTTACTTCCAAGAAACCAAACAATGATCAACTACCAATTAATCAAAACCACCCTGGATCTTCTTCCTCTCACAACCCAACTGATCTTCAGCTTTCATTTCCTGATATGCAATATTCACACTTTAATAACCTAATTGGTAATCCTCATGGAAGCTCAAGTAGTAACTTTTTGGAGAACAAGTACAATGCAATGCTTGAGAACAATATAAGGCCTATTGATTTCATGGAGAGTAAGTTTGAGGCTATGGTTGGGAATTCAAGAAATTATGACTTTATGGGGAGTAATGGGGATTTGGGCATGATGGGTGGGATTAATAACATGGGTAATGTTCATGCATTGGACCCAAGTTTTCATGGTCTTTGCACAACATATAATGGGATGTCACTTGAGGGTAATGGTGGAAATTTCAATATAGATACTTGCCAAAGGTTAATGTTACCATATGAAGGAAACCAGGACCAAAATGCAATTGATGTGAAACCAAATCCAAAGCTTTTGTCACTTGAATGGCAAGATCAAGGCTGTTCTGATGCTGGAAATAACTCATTTGGGTATCAAAGTGGCTTGGGATCTTGGACTGGTGTAATGAACAACTACGGACCTTCCACTACAAATCCTTTAGTCTAAAATATTTGCTAGTACTGTTGGTTTGATTAGTGAGTGAGTTATTATAATTATCTGCTGTAGACTAGTTTATCCAGCTACTTAATCTTATCTATTACATGAATGCATTAGAGGGATAGTTTTTCATTTTTATTTTCTTTTCCTTTATGTATGGAGGGCCTTTCTATGTTTAAAGGTGGTGTTGAATTTCAAGACTTGAGAGTGTGAATGAAGATTTGAGAGTCAAAAATGACTGCTTTCAAGTACAATTTAGACATTCAAAGATTTAGATTTTGCTGTAATATTGAGAAAGATATGGTAATTTTCTCTTTAATTGCATGTCATTTCCATGTGACTCTATAGTACTTTAGAGGCTTCTCGATGGAGATGAAAAAGGATGTACTGCTTTCTCTCTTCATATTGTTTGTGATTATGTCAGGAAGCTAATGACAGTAGGGCCTACACTAATGACCAATCAGGTTTGGATCTTAACAAACAGTAATTAGAAAAAACAAAACAAGTAGAACTATCTGCCCTACCCTTTTTTCTCTTTTTTTTTTTTCTTTTTTCCTTTAAGTGTTAATTTCCAAAAAAAGGTTGCTGACAACCTAGGAAATCTGTTATGAGTGCTCAATTTTCTTTTGGCACAATATTGAACTTGTTCACTTATTATCTTTTTGGGTACATAGAGATCAAGGCCCTTTATGAGTCTTTTGACCTTTTTAGTATAAATGACCTATGTGCTTTTGGGAGAATTGGTATGATATTAGAGCGAGAGTGCGCACATACTTGTTGAAATTTAGACCGAAAAAAGTGGCAACCAACAAAAGTGAAATAGAAATTTCTGAAATCTTGTTATGATTTAAGTGAATTTTCCCTAGATACATTTATTCAATTTTTGATATACTCTTGAGTAAATGGATTGTGTTAAAGATTCAAAAGTCATTAATATGGGAAATGATTAATTTTAATCGTAAACAATTACAACTCACCGCAGAGAAAAAAGATGTCAAAATTCGCAGACATTGTAGGAAACACTGAAGTATAGTTTGTATTCATAACTCAGCCAAATGATCAGCCAATATTTAAGTACATATCTATCCTTTTGTCAAGAAGAAAGAAGAAAATTTACAATATTGTTTATATGCTACTAAATTTTAGAGTGTCAATGTGTCGTATATGAATCACAATCCATTCAACCATAAAATTGATCAAGGAACATGTCTTCACTGCAAGGAATAGTTAGACCTCCCATGGGATGATCATATCCAAATTCTTCTTCTGCCTTACTTAACAAGTCTTGAAACGAAGGGTTGTTCAACATAGATAATGGAACAACAAATCTCTTCTTTTGAGTCTCTCCAACATACACTGCAAAATGACCTTTTGGAACATCTATGTAAGGAACTGCTTGGTTTGAAGCTGAACTTGATCGACGAATAAAGTTCTTGGCGTGCATAATACCGGGAATTCGAATAGCCATATTTAATGCTTTCAACTATAGCTTAGAAGACCAATGATCTATAATTGAATTCAAGCACAAGAAATTTCTTTTGCTTGTAGATGAGATTTTGAGGACTTGATCAATCTGCAGGATTTCATTGGTGTATAAATAGAAGGAATAGCGTGTGACAAAACCTTTAGAATAATGTATATGGTAGTAGTGGGGTACGAGTAGGGTTTCATTAAAGACATAAGCATATGAAGCATCACATCATATTCACATGGGTTTGTCTTTGAGTTCATCTCAAAGAACTCTTGGTTATGATTGAATATTAAAGTTGGTTAGGAGTACAACGCACCACTTGTTATCAAAAAGTTGTCTATAACACAGTAACACACACAACCTTCTTGTTGATTATAGTGGATGAGCTTTCTTTTTTAGACGACACAAGCTTGGGACATGAGCTGCTTTCATATATTGATGAGAAGATAAAGATATGACCATGTGCAACAGAGTAAAATATGGAAAACTTGATATAACCACCCAATTTCTATTGTCTTCAGATATATAGACATTTAAATATAGTGGGTAGTAATTTATCCTGAAATTTTCATTATAGTGATGTATAGCTAGATAAGGATTGGAATTGGACAGTTGTTTAAATTCTGGTGTAAATAATGCCGAACAATTTGACCCCATTATTTTGGGACATTTATAAGCACTGGACTATATGTGTTCTCTAGATACACCATATATAGCTCCAATGATATGCATTCAGCTATTTTTATTTTTTATATTATAAGTAAATACCATATATGTATTCCTGCAAAACCAAGTCAACACAATGAGAAAGAGACTATTATAGACATAAGATCCTGTTGTTAAAATTGGCCCATATACGTTAATGGGCTTTATGGTCCAATGCCTAATTAAACCCTATTTGCCGTGTAATATATATACATGCTTATATATATTAATTAAGAGAGAACTCAAGCCGAAAAAAAAAAATAGAGAACAGCAGCGGCAACAGATTAAGGAATATCAGCGGCAATAATAGAACAACTCCAGCAGCGACAGGAAAGGACCGAGGCAGCAAACACAGAGGTGTCAAGAGGAGATCCATTTAATAAATCCAATTAAGAATATAAGTTCTCTCTCTCTATTTATTTGGTAACAGATTCATAGTTACTGTTTCTCTTTAATTTATCTGTTATTGCTAAATTGGCAAGACAGATTTATTTATTGTTTTTGTGAGAGAGATTAATTTGGGTGTAATTGGGTATTTGGATATTTGAGTGATTTGGCCAATTAACTGTTGGCAAATCTTATTGTACTCCTCTTTGACAAGTATAGTGGAATATTTCGGTGCCGGCCTCAGCAGTGGATTAGGTAGTCGCATTGACTACCGAACCACTTAAATCTTTGTGTCCTTTGTGTTAATTATTTTTCTTTATATTTGTGGGTGCTCGTTATTATTATTTTATCGCTTCCGCATTATTATCTGATCTTGGGTACAACAAGTGGTATCAGAGCTTGGTTAAAGATGACGAGCACAGAGTCATCCACAAAGGTTGAAAGATTTAATGGAGATAATGATTTCTCGCTATGGCAAATGCGTATGAAAGATGTTTTGATTCAACAGGGAGTTGCAAAGCCATTACAAGGCAAAGATAAAAAGCCCGCTGATATGAAAGATGAAGTATGGGATGAGCTTGATCAAAAGGCAGCAAGTGCAATTCGTCAGGGACTCTCAGATGAGGTAGTTCATAATGTTTTTGATCAGAAAACTGCTTATGATTTATGGAAAACTTTAGAGCAGCTTTATATGGCCAAAAATATGACAAATAAATTATTTTTGAAGAAAGAGTTGTACACTCTTCGTATGTCTGAGAATACAAACTTGTTGACACACATGAATACCTTCAATAGGTTAATTTCTGAACTTGCTCAGTTAGGGGTAACATTTGATGATGAAGATAAAAGTATGTTGTTATTGTGTTCTCTGCCATTATCTTATGATCATTTGATTACCACCTTATTATATGGAAAAGAGACCATTGTTTTCAAGAGTGTGAAGGAAGCTTTGTTGTCTTACCACAAGAAGAAGAAAGTTGATGGTGAGCAATCACAAGCAGATGGTCTCGTCGTTACTAAGAAAGATAGTAACAATCACAGCTACAGGCGTGGAAGAAGCAAGTCTAAAGACAGAAATTATGATAAAGGTAGAGGAAGATCAAGCTCAAGACCTATACAGTTTAATAGAGACATGGAGTGCCATTATTGTCACAAAAAAGGTCACATTCGAAAATATTGCAGAATTTTAGCCAAGGAACTGGAGGATAGAAAGAACCAGACACAACCCACTAATTCAGCTAGTGTTGCAGAGGATAAAAGTGAAGACAAAGATGATGAATTGTTATCTGTCTCATCAGGTATTGATTCCTTTGCCAATTCTTGGATTCTTGATTCCGGTTGTTCCTATCATATGTGCCCATATAGAAATTGGTTTGATACTTATACTCCCAAGAGTGGTAATTGTGTGTATATGGGCAATAATGCAAAATGTGAAGTTGTTGGAATAGGAACCATAAAGGTTAGGATGTTTGATGGTGCTGTGAGAACCTTAACAGGTGTAAGACATATCCCTGACCTGAAAAAGAATCTGGTTTCTCTTGGTGGGTTAGATGAGATGGGCTATTCGTATTCTGCAAAAGATGGAGTGCTCAAGGTGTCTAAAGGAGCTTTAATAGTAATTAAGGGTAAGAAATTTGGCAATCTCTACAAGATGATTGGAAATACTGTTGTAGGTGAAGCTGCTTTAATTTCTGAAGATCCTACTTTTGATGATACTATGCTTTGGCATATGAGGCTTGGACACTTGGGTGAGAAGAATATGTTGGAACTCCATAAGAGGAACTTGCTGAAAGGTGTGAAGACCTGCAAGCTTGATTTCTGTGAACATTGTATTTATGGTAAGCAGAAAAGAGTTAGTTTTAAGGCAGCAACTCACTCTTGCTCTGGTATTCTGGACTATGTTCACTCTGATGTTTGGGGACCCGTGACTGTTGCTTCTCAAAGTGGAGCTTATTATTATGTTACTTTCATCGATGACTACTCCAGAAAGGTTTGGGTTTACTTTATGAGAAGTAAAACTCAGGTATTTGATATCTTTAAAGAATGGAAGGCAGAGGTAGAGAACCAGTCCGGCAGAAAGATAAAGATTTTGAGAACTGATAACGGTACCGAGTACAAGCACAAGACATTCAGAGAGTTCTACAAGCAAGCTGGTATTATTCGACATTATACAGTGAGGAAGACGCCTCAGCAAAATGGAGTTGCTGAGAGGATGAACAGAACCATTGCAGAGAGAGCAAGGTGTATGAGATTGCAAGCAGGTTTGCCAAAGAATTTTTGGGCAGAGACTGTGAGCACTGCTGTTTTCCTTATTAATCGAAGTCCTCATTCTTCCATCGATTTCAAAATTCCTGAAGAGGTATGGTACTCTAAACCTGTTGATTATTCTATACTAAAAGTTTTTGGTTGTCCTGCTTTTGTTCATATACAGAGTGACGAGAGATCAAAGTTAGATGCCAGATCCAAGAAGTGCATTTTTCTTGGCTACCAGAAAGGTGTCAAAGGTTACAGGTTGTTTGATCCAGAAGCTAAGAAGTTGATTATTAGCAGAGATGTGATTTTTGACGAGAAGTCTATGCTGAAAAGTGTGACGGTAGAGCCTATGTCAGAAAGTTCTGGTGAGAAGGATAAAGCTCCAAAGGAGGTGGAGTTTGCATTTAAAAACTCACAGGACAAGGTTTATCAACCGGTCATTAGAGATGTTCAGCAGCAACCACAGGTCCAGGATCAAGAGCAACCACAGGCTCAGGATGAAGAGCAGCAATCAGACCAGTATAGTATTGCTACTCATAGAGAGCCACGCATTCGTAGGGCACCACAGAGACTTGGGTTTGAAGACGACACAATTTCATTTGCTTTGTTCACTGGTAGTGATGACCCTAATTCTTTCCAAGATGCTATGAGCAAAAAAGACAGTGAGAATTGGAAGGCTTCAATGAATGAAGAAATGAAGTCATTACACAAGAACAAGACTTGGGAGTTGGTTCCACTGCCTAAGGGAAAGAAAGCTATTGGTTGCAAATGGGTTTATCGAATAAAAGAACTGAAGCAGTATAAGAGTCGATTGGTAGCAAAAGGATACTCACAGAAAGAAGGAGTTGATTATAATGAGATTTTTTCACCTGTTGTGAAGCACACTTCCATCAAAGTTGTTCTTGCCATGGTCAATTTATATGACCTAGAATTGGAGCAGTTAGATGTCAAAACTGCCTTTCTCCATGGAGATTTGGATGAGGAGATTTACATGCAACAGCCAGAAGGGTTCATTGAATCCTGTAAAGAAGACTATGTCTGCAGACTACAGAAGTCATTGTATGGGCTGAAGCAATCACCTCGCCAATGGTATAAACGGTTTGATTCCTTCATTGTTTCTCATGGTTATTGTCGTTGTGAGTATGATTGTTGTGTTTACTTTAAGATCTGTGATGATAGAACATTGGTATTACTTACTTTATATGTTGATGATATGTTAATTGCCGCTCAAAGTAAGGAAAAGATCAATGATTTAAAGAATTTGCTTAAAAGCGAATTTGAGATGAAGGATCTTGGTGTTGCCAGAAAGATCCTTGGAATTGAGATCAGTCGTGACAGGAAAGCTGGAAAACTTTGGTTGTCCCAAAAAGGTTACATGGAGAAGATCCTGCATAAGTTTAGCATGATGAATGCTAAGCCTGTGAGCACATCCCTTGCAGCACATTTCAGATTGTCCATGAGTTTATGTCCTAGTACAGAGGATGAGGTAGAGTACATGGCTCAAGTGCCTTATGCCAGTGCAGTTGGATGTCTAATGTATTTGATGATTTGCACTAGACCTGATATTTCTCAAGCAGTAAGTGTTGTGAGTAGATACATGGCAAATCCAGGTAAAGAGCATTGGAATGCTGTTAAATGGATTTTCAGATATTTGGCAAGCACACGTGATTGTGGCATCATGTTTGATAAAAATGGTGCTTCTAATGTTGCCATGGGTTATGTGGACTCTGACTATGCTGGTGATCTTGATACCAGAAGGTCGATGACAGGTTATGTCTTTACTTTTGGTGGTGGCTGTATAAGTTGGAAGTCAAATTTGCAGGATACAGTTGCTTTGTCTACGACAGAGGCCGAATATATGGCTATGACTGAGGCAGCAAAAGAAGGCATATGGCTTATGGGTCTGTTGGAACAGCTTGGTTTCAAACAAGAGAGTGTACCTCTTTTATGTGACAGTCAAAGTGCTATTCATTTAGCTAAGAATCAAGTTTTCCATGCGAGGACTAAACACATTAGTGTGAGGTATCACAAGATTAGAGAATGGATGAATCAAGGGTTGATCAAGCTATCAAAAGTTCATACAAAAGAGAATGCAGCTGACATGTTGACAAAGTCAGTGCCAAGAGATAAGTTTGAGCATTGCTTGGACTTGATCCATATTAGTTCTTGTTGAGAACCTTGAAGAGGGTGGAGCATTCCTACCCATAAATAGAATGCTGTATTTTGGTGCCTATTGAGAGGTACCTTGAGGTGATGACAGTGGAGGCTCGGCGTTTGAATACTTTGGTACACGTTATGGTCCAAGGTGGAGATTGTTGTTAAAATTGGCCCATATACGTTAATGGGCTTTATGGCCCAATGCCTAATTAAACCCTATTTGCCGTGTAATATATATACATGCTTATATATATTAATTAAGAGAGAACTCAAGCCGAAAAAAAAAAATAGAGAACAGCAGCGGCAACAGATTAAGGAATATCAGCGGCAATAATAGAACAACTCCAGCAGCGACAGGAAAGGACCGAGGCAGCAAACACAGAGGCATCAAGAGGAGATCCATTTAATAAATCCAATTAAGAATATAAGTTCTCTCTCTCTATTTATTTGGTAACAGATTCATAGTTACTGTTTCTCTTTAATTTATCTGTTGTTGCTAAATTGGCAAGACAGATTTATTTATTGTTTTTGTGAGAGAGATTAATTTGGGTGTAATTGGGTATTTGGATATTTGAGTGATTTGGCCAATTAACTGTTGGCAAATCTTATTGTACTCCTCTTTGACAAGTATAGTGGAATATTTCGGTGCCGGCCTCAGCAGTGGATTAGGTAGTCGCATTGACTACCGAACCACTTAAATCTTTGTGTCCTTTGTGTTAATTATTTTTCTTTATATTTGTGGGTGCTCGTTATTATTATTTTATCGCTTCTGCATTATTATCTGATCTTGGGTACAACAGATCCCTCCTTATTTACTTCTCCGTGATTGGCTGTTGGGTATGTGAATGAGTCTTACATTGGATAAATACAAAGAGCAAACTTGGTATACAGTTGAGATGAATACTTGTTCTAACAAGTCTTGTTTGGCTTGAAACTCAGGCCAAACAAGTAAATACCTAGTTTGCACTTCATATTTATTAAATATAACTCGTTTGCACATTCACATCCAAAACTATTACAAAATCTTGGAATCTATCTTATAGAGAACAAATACAAACTATCTAATACACGTTAAGCTTACTTTATAAATGATTTCAACTCCCTAACACTATTATCCATGACTAACATGGGAATATTTATGACAATGTTTATGACAAGCTTACAATCTCCCACCACTTAGTCATGTTTTAATCTAAAACAATGCACTAATCTCACTGTAAGGCTGATTAGTTTGGTCTCTGCTCTATAATTTGATGATATATAAGTGAGCTTTAACCTCTTTGGTGCTTTATTTTCCAACATTGACCTTTAGCTATATGAGACCATGTACTATTTGTTTAATTCATCTTCTTCTTTTTGTTGATTTGGACACTAATGTCTATGTTTCTTTGCCATTGATTTTATTGGCAACAATTGAGAACATCAACATGGTGATTAGTCATTCAAACTTTTTGAGGTCATAAACACTTGAATATGTCATTATTAGAAGATATAAGAAAAGAGCATGACATTTATCTGTTCATGTGTTAGCAGACATGTATATATCTATTTGAAGATTTAAGACAACAAACTGAGTAAAAATAGAGAATGCCAGGACTCTTCTTTTGATCCAACTGGAGGGAAAAAAATGTCACTTTCATTGAAGTAGTAGGCTCTACATTTCTCTTCAGAGTAAAAACTGTGTAAATCACAAATAAAAAGTTACATAGGAGAATCTGAGCAGTTTCTTTAAACAAGCTCTTCTAATGTTCAGTCAATGTTTAAATCCCACAATCCCACATTTTTACAAATATGTTTTTACTTCTAAGTATTAAATAGTCATTTATGAACATCACTATTGAATATTGAATTCAAGCCTGAAGCAGATTAAGGAAGATTTCTTCTCTGCAAGGAATTGTTAGACCCCCCATGGGGTGCTCATATCCGAATTCTTCCTCTGCCTTGCTTAACAATTCTTGAAATGAAGACTTCTTCAGTAATGATATTGACACTACATATCTCTTTTTTTGCCTCTCACCAACATACACTGCAATATGGCCTTTAGGAACATCTACAGATGAAAATGCGTTTTTGGTAGACAAACTTGATCGTCGTAAAACCTGCTTAGCATGCATAACTACGGGAAATCGAATAGCCATGTTTAGCTTTATGAACTAAAGAGGAGATTTGAGTAGATTGATGTTCAAGTATGGCCTGCTGACACAAGAGGAAATTTGATGGCTTGATCGGTCTGCTGATAGCATTTATGTATTTATAGAACTAGAAGTACTAGAATGTGACAAAACCTCTAGAGATATCAATTGAAGTAGTAGGGTAGTTGTGGGGTTTCATTAGAGACATAAGCATATGAAGCATCACATGTTCACATGGATTTGTCTTTGAATTCATCTCAAACAACTCTTGGTTATTGGTTATGATTGAAACAAGAGATTGGTTAGTGGTTGAAAACAACTGAACAACACAAACCTCTTCTTGTTGATTATAGTGGTTAAGCATTCTTTCATAGACGACAAGCTTGGGATATGAACTGCTTCCTTATATTGATGAGAAGAGTAAACATGACCTTATGCAAGAAATTTCAATGTGAAGAACTTGTAATAATCTCAATGACTCCAGTTGTCTTCTGTTGTACCCAAGATCAGATAATAATGCGGAAGCGATAAAATAATAATAATAACAACGAGCACCCACAAAAATATAAAGAAAAATAATCAACACAAAGGACACAAAGATTTAAGTGGTTCGGTAGTCAATGCGACTACCTAATCCACTGCTGAGGCCGGCACCGAAATATTCCACTATATTTGTCAAAGAGGAGTACAATAAGATTTGCCAACAGTTAATTGGCCAAATCACTCAAATATCCAAATACCCAATTACACCCAAATTAATCTCTCTCACAAAAACAATAAATAAATCTGTCTTGCCAGTTTAGCAACAACAGATAAATTAAAGAGAAACAGTAACTATAAATATGTTACCAAATAAATAGAGAGAGAAAACTTATGTTCTTAATTAGATTTATTAAATGGATCTTCTCTTGACTGGCTTGCTGCCTCAAAACTGTTGCTGGAGAAGTGTTGCTATTCTAATTGTTCATTCGGCTGGAGTTCCTGCTTGTTTCTATTCGGCTGGAGGAGTTCAATTTTCTGCGGCTTCTCAGATTCACTTCTATCTTCTTTTACCGTGAATTGCAACTTTATATATATGTGATAAAAGGCTAGGGTTAATTAGGCATTTGGGCCATAAGCCCATTAACGTATATGGGCCAATATAACAACAATCTCCACCTTGGACCATAACGTGTACCAAAGTATTCAAATGTCGAGCCTCCAATATCATCATCTCAAGGTACCTCTTGATAGGCACCAAAACAACATTCTATTTATGGGTAGGAATGCTCCACCCTCTTCAAGGTTCTCAACAAGAACTAATATGGATCAAGTCCAAGCAATGCTCAAACTTATCCCTTGGCACTGACTTTGTCAACATATCAGCTGCATTCTCTTTTGTATGAACTTTTGACAGCTTGATCAACCCTTGATTCATCCATTCTCTAATCTTGTGATACCTCACACTAATGTGTTTAGTCCTCGCATGGAAAACTTGATTCTTAGCTAAATGAATAGCACTCTGACTGTCACACAGAAGAGGTACACTCTCTTGTTTGAAACCAAGCTGTTCCAACAAACCTATAAGCCATATGCCTTCTTTTGCTGCCTCAGTCATAGCCATATATTCGGCCTCTGTCGTAGACAAAGCAACTGTATCCTGCAAATTTGACTTCCAACTTATACAGCCACCACCAAAAGTAAAGACATAACCTGTCATCGACCTTCTGGTATCAAGATCACCAGCATAGTCAGAATCCACATAACCCATGGCAACATTAGAAGCATCATTTTTATCAAACATGATGCCACAATCACGTGTGCCTGCCAAATATCTGAAAATCCATTTAACAGCATTCCAATGCTCTTTACCTGGATTTGCCATGTATCTACTCACAACACTTACTGCTTGAGAAATATCAGGTCTAGTGCAAATCATCAAATACATTAGACATCCAACTGCACTGGCATAAGGCACCTGAGCCATGTACTCTACCTCATCCTCTGTACTAGGACATAAACTCGTGGACAATCTGAAATGTGCTGCAAGGGGTGTGCTCACAGGCTTAGCATTCATCATGCTAAACTTATGCAGGATCTTCTCCATGTAACCTTTTTGGGACAACCAAAGTTTTCCACCTTTCCTGTCACGACTGATCTCAATTCCAAGGATCTTTCTGGCAACACCAAGATCCTTCATCTCAAATTCGCTTTTAAGCAAATTCTTTAAATCATTGATCTTTTCCTTACTTTGAGCGGCAATTAACATATCATCAACATATAGAGTGAGCAATACCAATGTTTTATCATCACAGATCTTAAAGTAAACACAACAATCATACTCACAACGACAATAACCATGAGAAACAATGAAGGAATCAAACCGTTTATACCATTGGCGAGGTGATTGCTTCAGCCCATATAATGACTTCTGCAGTCTGCAGACATAGTCTTCTTTACCGGATTCAATGAATCCCTCTGGCTGTTGCATGTAAATCTCCTCATCCAAATCTCCATGAAGAAAGGCAGTTTTGACATCTAACTGCTCCAATTCTAGGTCATATAAATTGACCATGGCAAGAACAACTCTGATGGAAGTGTGCTTCACAACAGGTGAAAATATCTCATTATAATCAACTCCTTCTTTCTGTGAGTATCCTTTTGCTACCAATCGACTCTTATACTGCTTCAGTTCTTTTATTCGATAAACCCATTTGCAACCAATAGCTTTCTTTCCCTTAGGCAGTGGAACCAACTCCCAAGTCTTGTTCTTGTGTAGTGACTTCATTTCTTCATTCATTGAAGCCTTCCAATTCTCACTGTCTTTTCTGCTCATAGCATCTTGGAAAGAATTAGGGTCATCACTACCAGTGAACAAAGCAAATGAAACTGTGTCGTCTTCAAACCCAAGTCTCTGTGGTGCCCTACGAATGCGTGGCTCTCTATGAGTAGCAATACTATACTGGTCTGATTGCTGCTCTTCATCCTGAGCCTGTGGTTGCTCTTGATCCTGGACCTGTGGTTGCTGCTGAACATCTCTAATGACCGGTTGATAAACCTTATCCTGTGAGTTTTTAAATGCAAACTCCACCTCCTTTGGAGCTTTATCCTTCTCACCAGAACTTTCTGACATAGGCTCTACCGTCACACTTTTCAGCATAGACTTCTCGTCAAAAATCACATCTCTGCTAATAACCAACTTCTTAGCTTCTGGATCAAACAACCTGTAACCTTTGACACCTTTCTGGTAGCCAAGAAAAATGCACTTCTTGGATCTGGCATCTAACTTTGATCTCTCGTCACTCTGTATATGAACAAAAGCAGGACAACCAAAAACCTTTAGTATAGAATAATCAACAGGTTTAGAGTACCATACCTCTTCAGGAATTTTGAAATCGATGGAAGAATGAGGACTTCGATTAATAAGGAAAACAGCAGTGCTCACAGTCTCTGCCCAAAAATTCTTTGGCAAACCTGCTTGCAATCTCATACACCTTGCTCTCTCTGCAATGGTTCTGTTCATCCTCTCAGCAACTCCATTTTGCTGAGGAGTCTTCCTCACTGTATAATGTCGAATAATACCAGCTTGCTTGCAGAACTCTCTGAATGCCTTGTGCTTGTACTCTGTACCGTTATCAGTTCTCAAAATCTTTATCTTTCTGTCGGACTGGTTCTCTACCTCTGCCTTCCATTCCTTAAAGATATCAAATACCTGAGTTTTACTTCTCATAAATGATGAGTGCTCGAAAAGCACTAATATTTCGTGATTAATTGTGCGTAATTGATTGATATATAGATTTATTATGATTATTATTTCGATTATTTTCATAAATCTATCCATTCGGAGTCACGGGTATATTTTAGTGCATTTCAGGTGTTTTTAGCGTCAAATGAGTCAAATGATGAAATCACGCAAAGACGGGACACCTACGGCGCTCGGATCACAAGTTACGGGCTAATCAAGACAAAATATGTAAGCCTTACATATAGTGCCATCACATATGTAAGGGGGGACGTGAAAAGAAGGAAATCATCGCGCGCCGCGGCGGAAGAATTGCATGCCGCGGCGTGAGGCTCTCGGGTTGAATTCTGGAAAACAATGAAGCATCGCGCGCCACGGCGGGAGAATTGCATGCCGCGGCGGGGAGCTCTCGGGTTTTTGCATATTTTCCAAATTTTGTGTTGCGCCGCGGCGGGGAAAATGCATGCCGCGGCGCGCCTATTCCTATTGCAATCAGGAATCCCTTACATCTATAAATACCCCCCTTAGACCCCCTTTACAACCAGAACTCGAATTGGTACACAACTCTTACACTTTACAATTTTGCAACCAAACACGACATTCAATCAACTTTGGGAGTTTTGCTACACAAAAACGAATAAGAGAAACCATTCTAAGGATCCAAAGAAGCCGTCGACAATCGAAGATAAAGCTTACGGAGGAGTACGTCAACCGATCCATAAGCGGTATTTAGATCTAGGTTTTCTTTGGTGTTGTAGAATTCTATTTTTCTTCTTTTTTCGTTGGAGTGTATGTTCGTATTTTATTTGTCTATGAATATTAATATGAACATGTCTGGCTAGTTTTATTATGGATGTTTAGTTTGTGTTGCCATGTTTGCTAGGATTGTGTATGGTGTATTAAATTGATTTATGAATGAAATACCTTTTTGATTAAGAGCATGTTTAGATGTTTTATTATGAATAATCATGGACCAATTTGATATTCGTAGATAGACTGAAAAATCTGAGAATTTAGTTAGAGGAACATCACCTTAACTCTTTTCCGAAACACTTAATCGAAGCTTCAAGTTAGTGACTTAGTCATAGCATTAATTTGATTGGCATATTCTCCTTGCGCATAATTTGATAGCTAGTTAATTTACCCTGACCAGAGGCGGTTAATTAGTTCATCAATAAAGAAACCTACCCCGACCAAAAGGAGTTTCGTAATTAAAAGGAAAGCCGGTAGTTTAATTCATATAGGACGTTCATGCATATCACCATACTTTTTCGATGCAAACATGGTTAACCAAGCTAAACGTCCATACATCCTCCATTGATCTTCAAATCTATTTGAATTGATTGTGAATTTGCAATACTGTTTTCGTTTAATTGCTTGTACTTTGTTCCCGTTACAAATCAAACACCTTTTTACAGTTTTACTAGCTTTAGGATTCTAGTTACTTAGAGTTTTAGTTTTACTAGAACTCTATTTAATTAGTCTTTTATTTTCATTAGAACTCTATTTAGATTAAAAAGTTAGTTATTTAAAACCACTGCAATTCCTTGAGAGACCGACCTTGGAAGTTGCTTATCACTTTACTACGAGTGATTCGTACACTTGCGAGTACACATTTTAACACATCAAGTTTTTGGCGCCGTTGCCGGGGAATTGGCGTTTTGAATAATTTTCTTTTTAACTTTTTAGAGTTTCTTAATTTTTTTTATTTGTTTATTTATTTTATTTGTTATCTTTTATTTATTTTATTTTTATTTTATTCAAAAAAAAAAATTCAAAAAAAAAAATCAAAAAATCAAAAAATCAAAAAAATAGTGTTTTTAATTGCTTAATCTGTGGTGCTTTGATTTCTCTGTTGTTTTTGTTAGTTTTTGAAAGGTACCGTTCATCAACAACATCAACAAATTTTAAAATGCACCTAATCAGGCTGGATACTGAAATCCAAGAGCCAATACAAATGAAGAGCTGCATGATATGACAGACATAGAGGTATGTAGCATTTGTGGTTTATATGGGCATTATGCTAATGTTTGCACTTTTGCAGGTGATTACTATGCATCCCCTAATCCAAACTTTGATTTTAATGAGAGATGTCACCCACCTTGGAATGATCCTTATTTCAGTACCTATAATCCTGAGTGGGGAAATCACCATAATTCTTCATGGCAAGCAAACTTTACCCCACCTTATGCCGAATACAACATGCGAAGCTCAAATTTTCAATCATATGACCCACCGTATGCCCAATGCAACATGCAAAGCTCTAATTTTCAACCATATGACCCACCTTATGCACAATACCAAATGCAAAGCTCAAGTTTTCCTACATATCCATCTAGGACCACCTTTGAAGAGAGCTTGAATTCTTTCATACAAGGAAGTAGAGATTCTAAGCCAACCTTAGAGGAAAGCTTGAATTCTTTCATACAAGGAAGTAGAGATTCTAAGCCAACCTTAGAGGAAACCTTGAATTCTTTCATACAATCTACTAATGAAAGGATGGAGTCTATGGAGGCATCAATAAATAGAATAGAAATGCAAGTTGGGCAATTAGCGGAACAAATTCAAAAACAAGAAGAGTTGCCCACTCAGATTGAGCAAGTGAAGGATGACATAATCCTTCAAAGTGGTAAAAATTTTGAAAATATTTATTTTCCTGAAACTTTTGATGATTTACCACTTTGTGTAGAAAATACAGATGGGGAGCAAGTAATTCTCAAAGAATGTCATGCTAAGGAATATCAAATTCTACAAACTTCTATGGAGAACAAGGAGGAATTATCTTCACCTCCCATGCCACACAAGGCACTTAAGACTTGCACATTCCCAATTTATTCTCTATACCACTTCCACAAAAAAATGTGTGCTGTGCTTCATGGAAAACAACTACCGAGATGGAAGGACAAGCTTAATGACATCTTAGCTCGGAAAATTGATATCACACACTTCAAGATCTTTGATGATGGTGGATAGAAAAGAATTAGCAACGTCTTGCTAAGACGTTAAAGAAAGCGCTTGGTGGGAGGCAACCCACCACATTCGGTAGTATTAACTTCTTTTCTTTATTTTGTTTTTATTTAGTTTTACATTCTTTTATTTATTTTTATTTTATTTTATTTTGGATTGTTTAACTTTGTTTGATGTTTTTGTGTCTTCAATTGCCTTAGTTATTATTAAAAAAAAAATTGGATTTGAATGTGAATTGTGTGCATACACTTTGAGGTTCAATATATGTTCATATACATACATTCTTCATGAGAGAAGCGAGGAACAGTGAACCGGAGCATAGCGAGTAACGACACAATCTCATACGAAAGGGGGGTAACTTCTCACACTTTTTTTTCTTATTTCTTTTGTTCTTCTTTTTCAACATTGAGGACAATGCAGAAATTAGGTTGGGGGTGGGGAAGAATATTCCATGAGCATGAAATATGACCAATTTTTAATTTTTAACTTTGTCACTTGAATTGTTTTTAGTTAGTGTCGTGTCTACTTGATTCAATCCGGAAATCTATGATATTAACATGATTGTAATGACGATGACATATGAGAGATGTTAGATTTTTACCTAAGCAACGAAACACATAAATGTTGGATTCATCTAATTTGAGAATTTTGTGGTACATGTGGTATGTATGCATGGTTAGTTTAACTATTCTGATTTGTGGAATGTATGCATGTTCATGATATGTTTTAAGTCTCAACAATCTCTAGAACTCATTTGAAAACACGTTGAAGCGAAATAATAGAAACAAATGCCACTTAGAAAATGATTTAGGCCATCTTTGGACCGTTTGAACCTTTCATGCCTCCCCGCAATATTTTATCAATAGCACACCCTTGAACTCAACATTGACATACATTATATTACCCTTAGTGATAAGAGTACTTAATGTAATATTTGATTTTCATGAGCAATTATGTTGTGTTTATCTTGCTTCATCATAAAAAATAAAAAATAAAAAAAAAAAAAAAAAAATTGATGATGATTGAAACAGTAAGCAAGAATAAAAAAAAAAAAAAAAAAGAAGAAGAAAATCAAGCAAAAGATCCAAAGGACATTTGAATTGAAGGGAGGATGAAAAGAACACTTGGTGGAAAAAGTTGAAAATATGCTTGTGAAATAAAAAGTACTCTTATCATATGAAAACATCATCTTTGTACTTTCATTATCACATACCTAGCCACAACTTTACAAGCTTAATGAAGTCCTATTGATTCTAGGTTGTTTAGTTTCTATATTAGTGGAGATGAGTTTGAAAAATGAGCATATGGAGTTTGTAAGTGCAAAAATTCACATTCATATTTTACTTGCACATTTATGAGATATCGAAATTTAATCTAAGAATATCATGCATGACACGGTCAGATAGTGTAACTAACGGGTTTGTGGTTTGATTGGTTGTTCAAAATTCGATTACCATGATGAGTTTGATGTTTGGACTGTTTTTGAGCTTAGGTGATGTTTAACTATTTCATGTATCATTCGTTGTTAACAATTTTTGAGACGTATGCATGGATTGATTCAAGTATTGTTAGAGTCTTTATTAGTTTTGAGTCTTTATTTGTGTCAGTTACGATGTTTGTGGGTATCATCACTGGAAACCCTCACGAGACTATAACTCGTCCACTAGGGCCACCTAGGGGTTTAAAGGCTTGTTGCATACGCTAAATGCAACCGTGACAATCTACGGAAGTGATTTAGGTTAGGTTAGTTTATTTCATTTGTTTTTGATTTTTTATTTTAGGTCGCTTCACTTGCTAGAGACTAGCAAGAAGCTGGTTGGGGGTTGTGATGAGTGCTCGAAAAGCACTAATATTTCGTGATTAATTGTGCGTAATTGATTGATATATAGATTTATTATGATTATTATTTCGATTATTTTCATAAATCTATCCATTCGGAGTCACGGGTATATTTTAGTGCATTTCAGGTGTTTTTAGCGTCAAATGAGTCAAATGATGAAATCACGCAAAGACGGGACACCTACGGCGCTCGGATCACAAGTTACGGGCTAATCAAGACAAAATATGTAAGCCTTACATATAGTGCCATCACATATGTAAGGGGGGACGTGAAAAGAAGGAAATCATCGCGCGCCGCGGCGGAAGAATTGCATGCCGCGGCGTGAGGCTCTCGGGTTGAATTCTGGAAAACAATGAAGCATCGCGCGCCGCGGCGGGAGAATTGCATGCCGCGGCGGGGAGCTCTCGGGTTTTTGCATATTTTCCAAATTTTGTGTTGCGCCGCGGCGGGGAAAATGCATGCCGCGGCGCGCCTATTCCTATTGCAATCAGGAATCCCTTACATCTATAAATACCCCCCTTAGACCCCCTTTACAACCAGAACTCGAATTGGTACACAACTCTTACACTTTACAATTTTGCAACCAAACACGACATTCAATCAACTTTGGGAGTTTTGCTACACAAAAACGAATAAGAGAAACCATTCTAAGGATCCAAAGAAGCCGTCGACAATCGAAGATAAAGCTTACGGAGGAGTACGTCAACCGATCCATAAGCGGTATTTAGATCTAGGTTTTCTTTGGTGTTGTAGAATTCTATTTTTCTTCTTTTTTCGTTGGAGTGTATGTTCGTATTTTATTTGTCTATGAATATTAATATGAACATGTCTGGCTAGTTTTATTATGGATGTTTAGTTTGTGTTGCCATGTTTGCTAGGATTGTGTATGGTGTATTAAATTGATTTATGAATGAAATACCTTTTTGATTAAGAGCATGTTTAGATGTTTTATTATGAATAATCATGGACCAATTTGATATTCGTAGATAGACTGAAAAATCTGAGAATTTAGTTAGAGGAACATCACCTTAACTCTTTTCCGAAACACTTAATCGAAGCTTCAAGTTAGTGACTTAGTCATAGCATTAATTTGATTGGCATATTCTCCTTGCGCATAATTTGATAGCTAGTTAATTTACCCTGACCAGAGGCGGTTAATTAGTTCATCAATAAAGAAACCTACCCCGACCAAAAGGAGTTTCGTAATTAAAAGGAAAGCCGGTAGTTTAATTCATATAGGACGTTCATGCATATCACCATACTTTTTCGATGCAAACATGGTTAACCAAGCTAAACGTCCATACATCCTCCATTGATCTTCAAATCTATTTGAATTGATTGTGAATTTGCAATACTGTTTTCGTTTAATTGCTTGTACTTTGTTCCCGTTACAAATCAAACACCTTTTTACAGTTTTACTAGCTTTAGGATTCTAGTTACTTAGAGTTTTAGTTTTACTAGAACTCTATTTAATTAGTCTTTTATTTTCATTAGAACTCTATTTAGATTAAAAAGTTAGTTATTTAAAACCACTGCAATTCCTTGAGAGACCGACCTTGGAAGTTGCTTATCACTTTACTACGAGTGATTCGTACACTTGCGAGTACACATTTTAACACATCAATAAAGTAAACCCAAACCTTTCTGGAGTAGTCATCGATGAAAGTAACATAATAGTAAGCTCCACTTTGAGAAGCAATAGTTACGGGTCCCCAAACATCAGAATGAACATAGTCTAAAATACCAGAACAAGAGTGAGTTGCTGCCTTAAAACTAACTCTTTTCTGCTTACCATAAATACAATGTTCACAGAAATCAAGCTTGCAGGTCTTCACACCTTTCAGCAAGTTCCTCTTATGGAGTTCCAACATATTCTTCTCACCCAAGTGTCCAAGCCTCATATGCCAAAGCATAGTATCATCAAAAGTAGGATCTTCAGAAATTAAAGCAGCTCCACCTACAACAGTATTTCCAATCATCTTGTAGAGATTGCCAAATTTCTTACCCTTAATTACTATTAAAGCTCCTTTAGACACCTTAAGCACTCCATCTTTTGCAGAATACGAATAGCCCATCTCATCTAACCCACCAAGAGAAACCAGATTATTTTTCAGATCAGGGATATGTCGTACACCTGTTAATGTTCTCACAACACCATCAAACATCCTAACCTTTATGGTTCCTATTCCAACAACTTCACATTTTGCATTGTTGCCCATATACACACAATTACCACTCTTAGGAGTATAAGTATCAAACCAATTTCTATGTGGGCACATATGATAGGAACAACCGGAATCAAGAATCCAAGAATTGGCAAAGGAATCAATACCTGATGAGACAGATAACAAATCATCATCTTTGTCTTCACTTTTATCCTCTGCAACACTAGCTGAATTAGTGGGTTGTGTCTGGTTCTTTCTATCCTCCAGTTCCTTGGCTAAAATTCTGCAATATTTTTGAATGTGACCTTTTTTGTGACAATAATGACACTCCATGTCTCTATTAAACTGTCTAGGTCTTGAGCTTGATCTTCCTCTACCTTTATCATAATTTCTGTCTTTAGACTTGCTTCTTCCACGCCTGTAGCTGTGATTGTTACTATCTTTCTTAGTAACTACGAGACCATCTGCTTGTGATTGCTCACCATCAACTTTCTTCTTCTTGTGGTAAGACAACAAAGCTTCCTTCACACTCTTGAAAACAATGGTCTCTTTTCCATATAATAAGGTGGTAATCAAATGATCATAAGATAATGGTAGAGAACACAATAACAACATACTTTTATCTTCATCATCAAATGTTACCCCTAACTGAGCAAGTTCAGAAATTAACCTATTGAAGGTATTCATGTGTGTCAACAAGTTTGTATTCTCAGACATACGAAGAGTGTACAACTCTTTCTTCAAAAATAATTTATTTGTCATATTTTTGGCCATATAAAGCTGCTCTAAAGTTTTCCATAAATCATAAGCAGTTTTCTGATCAAAAACATTATGAACTACCTCATCTGAGAGTCCCTGACGAATTGCACTTGCTGCCTTTTGATCAAGCTCATCCCATACTTCATCTTTCATATCAGCGGGCTTTTTATCTTTGCCTTGTAATGGCTTTGCAACTCCCTGTTGAATTAAAACATCTTTCATACGCATTTGCCATATCGAGAAATCATTATCTCCATTAAATCTTTCAACCTTTGTGGATGACTCTGTGCTCGTCATCTTTAACCAAGCTCTGATACCACTTGTTGTACCCAAGATCAGATAATAATGCGGAAGCGATAAAATAATAATAATAACAACGAGCACCCACAAAAATATAAAGAAAAATAATCAACACAAAGGACACAAAGATTTAAGTGGTTCGGTAGTCAATGCGACTACCTAATCCACTGCTGAGGCCGGCACCGAAATATTCCACTATATTTGTCAAAGAGGAGTACAATAAGATTTGCCAACAGTTAATTGGCCAAATCACTCAAATATCCAAATACCCAATTACACCCAAATTAATCTCTCTCACAAAAACAATAAATAAATCTGTCTTGCCAGTTTAGCAACAACAGATAAATTAAAGAGAAACAGTAACTATAAATATGTTACCAAATAAATAGAGAGAGAAAACTTATGTTCTTAATTAGATTTATTAAATGGATCTTCTCTTGACTGGCTTGCTGCCTCAAAACTGTTGCTGGAGAAGTGTTGCTATTCTAATTGTTCATTCGGCTGGAGTTCCTACTTGTTTCTATTCGGCTGGAGGAGTTCAATTTTCTGCGGCTTCTCAGATTCACTTCTATCTTCTTTTACCGTGAATTGCAACTTTATATATATGTGATAAAAGGCTAGGGTTAATTAGGCATTTGGGCCATAAGCCCATTAACGTATATGGGCCAATATAACAACATCTTCAGATGCAAGGACATTGAAAATAATAATGGGTGGTAATTTGTCCTGAAGTTCTAATTATGGCTATGGAGAGCTAGATAAGGATTGGAATTGAACCTTTGCTTATGTTTTGATGTAAATGCAGAATAATGTGATCACATTATCTTGGGACATGCTTAAACCATATTACTATTATTTGTATCGAGTAGGGGAAACTTATAGACATTTAAAAATGCTACTAGTTACTTATCAGTTACTACTTGTTTTTAATAGAAAAAAGATGTTATATATATCACATTTTAGTGAAAATATGTTTGAATTATTAAGTACTAAAATCCTAAAATTGAAAATCTAGGTGGGGCATAATTTTATTTTATGCATATAATTTGTCTATAAATTCATAAATATTAAACTTAAGATTTAATTTGTGTAGAATTAAGATGGATCACATGACCTTCTTCACTCCTATATAGATTTCTACTTGGGGCAATAATAGTTCATTAATACTCATATTTATAATCCTGCTAAACCATGACAAAAATAAAAAAAATAAAAATCCTACAAAACTGGGTTCATCACAAAAAGAGGGAGATTATTACTAAATTGTCCGTGTACTTTAAGGTTAGCCTAAGACTAAGTTTGTACATAAACATTACATTTTCATAGTACATGGTTTAGATGGACCAATGGTTTCCTTCTAGGTCATTGTTGGGGCCTAGATTTTTTCTACCAAAAAATTGCTTGTGTTTTTATTTATTTTCACATCTACCGTTTATACGCAATTGCATGTTTGGCCACTATGTTTGGGTTTCGAACTTGAAATTGATATTTTTTCAAAATAGCTTATTCAAAACTATAGGGTTATTTGGTTCGCATTTTAGAACTTTCAAATGGCAAATAATTACAGCTCACTGCACAGAAAAAAGATATTAAATTCACAAAAATTGTTCGAAAAACTGAAGTATAGTTTGTATTCATAGCTCAGCCAAATGATCGGTCAATATTTAAGTACATATCTATCCTTTTGTCAAGAAGAAAGGAAAAAAATTTCAATATTGTTTATACGCTCCTAAATTTTAGAGTGTCATATATGATTCACAATCCATTCAAGCATGAAGTAGAACAAGGAACATGTCTTGACTGCAAGGAATTGTTAGACCTCCCATGGGATGATCATATTCAAATTCTTCTTCTGCCTTACTTAACAAGTCTTGAAACGAAGGACTGTTCAACATAGATAATGGAACAATAAATCTCTTCTTTTGAGTCTCTCCAACATATACTGCAAAATGACCTTTTGGAACATCTATGGAAGGAACTGCTTGTTTCGAAGCTGAACTTGATCGACGAATAATCTGCTTGGCATGCATAAATCCGGGAATTCGAATAGCCATGTTTAACGTTTACAACTATAGCTTAGGAAGAGACTGCTGTTTTAATAATGAAATTCAAACACAAGAGGAAAGTTTTGCTTGTAGATGACACTTTGAGGGCTTGATCAGTCTGCAGGATAGCATTGGTGTATATATAGATGGAATAGTGTGTGACAAAACCTTTAGAATTATGTATATAGAATTAGTGGAGTAGGTGTAGGGTTTCATTAGACATAAGCATATGAAATATCACCTATTCACATGGGTTTGTCTTTGAGTTCATCTCAAACAACTGTTGGCTATGATTGAAAGATTATGTTGGTTAGGAGTACCATGCCATAAAAAACTTCTCTACAACGCAAACCTCTTCTTGTTGATTCAAGTGGTTGAGCTTTCGTTTTTAGACGGCAAACTTTGGACATGACTACATGAGCTGCTTTCATATATTGATAAGAAGAGAAAAATATGACTCTGTACAACAGAGTTGAATGTGGAAAACTTGAAATCACCACACAATTTTCTATTGTCTTCAGATATATGGACATTCAATTATAGAGCGTGATAATTTCTCCTGAAATTTTAGTTATGGTTATGGATAGTTAGCTAAGGATTGGGATTGGACAGTTGCTCAAGTTTTGATGTAAATAATGTAGAACAATAGTGTTTTGAGACATGCTTAAGCACTTCCCTATATGTGTTCTTTATAATTATAAACACCTTATATAGCTCCTAATATTATATGCATTTAGAATTTTTTTTTTTTTATAAATATACCAATATATCATTAAAAGTAAATAAAATATCTGTATTCCTGTAAAACCAGGTCAATACAATAAGAAGATTATAACCGACATAAGATCCCTCCTTATTTACTTCTCACTGACTCGCTAATTCAAGTCCGAAACTATTACAAGATCTTGGAATTCATCTAGAAGAGAACAAAAGCAAACTATCTAATGCAAATCAAGCTTGCTTTATAAATGATTTCGACTCCCTAACGGTACCATTCATGACTAATATAAGAATATTTGTGAAAATTTCATAATCTGCCTCCACTTAGAGAGTTTAGAATCTAAATCAATGTACTAATCTCACTCCAAGGCTGGGCAATTTGGCCTTTGCTATCTTTGGAGCCTAAGGAAGAAAATTAGACCACAAGCCTCCACATTGTTCTCTACTTCTCTCATTTTTATAGCCAGTGCCACCATTTCTGATTACCTGCAGCATGAGTCATGCTGCATGACAACTATATAGCCAGTGCCACTACTTCTTTTTTCCTTTTTCGATTTCGACATTAATGTTTCTACATTGTTTCTTTTCAATTGATTTTCTTAACTACAAGTGAGATCATCAACATGGTGAGTAGTCGTTCAAACTTTTCGAGGTCATAAATTCATGAACATTTCATCATTAGAAGATATAATCGAATGGCATGACTTTTATCTGTGCTTATCTGTGCATGTGTAAGTAGATATATATATATTTCTTTGAAGATCTAGGGCTAAAAAAATGAGTATAAATAGAGAATGCTAACAATTTTCTTATGATCAAACTGGAGGAAAAAAATATCACTTTCATTGAAATAGTAAGCTCTACATTTCTCTTCAGAGAAAAAACTGTGTAAATCACACAAAAAAAAGGTTACATAGGAGAATCTGAGCAGTTTCTTTAAACATCTCTCCTAATGTTCAGTCAATGTTTAAATCCCACATCTTCCTTTTTTCATAAAGAAAGGAAAAATTTACAAATATTTTTGTACTTCTAAGTATCAAATAGTCATTTATGAACATCACTATTAATTCAAGCCTAAAGCAGACTAAGGAAGATGTCTTCTCTGCAAGGAATTGTTAGACCCCCCATGGGGTGATCATATCCGAATTCTTCCTCTACCTTGCTTAGCAATTCTTGAAATGAAGGCTTCTTCAGTAATGATATTGACACTACATATCTCTTTCTTTGACTCTCTCCAACATATACTGCAATATGCCCTTTAGGAACATCTACAGATGAAAATGCTTTCTTTGAAGACGAACTTGAACGGCGTAAAACCTGCTTAGCATGCATAACTACGGGAAATCGAATAGCCATGTTTAGCTTTCTGAACTAAAGATAAGGAAACTGGAGTAGGTTGATGAACCAAGTATGGACTGCTGACACCAGAGAAAATTTGAGGGCTTGATCAGTCTGCTGATAGCATTTGTGTATTTATAGAACTAGAAGGGATAGAATGTGACAAAGCCTCTAGAGATGTCAATGGGAATAGGAGGGTAGTAGTGGGGTTTCATTGCAGACATAAGCATATGAAGCATCACATGTTGACATGGGTTTGTCTTTGAATTCATCTCAAACAACTCTTGGTTAATTGGTTATGATTGAAAAAAGAATTGGTTAGTCGTCAACAACTAAAAAACACATACCTGCTATTGTTGATTGTAGTGGTTGAGTATTCTTTTATAGACGACAAGCTTGGGACAAGAACTTTCATATATTGATGAGAAGAGAAAAGTATGACCCTATGCAAGAAATTTCAATGTGGAGTACTGGTAATAACCTCAATGTCTCCAGTTGTCTTCAGATACATAGACATAGAAATAATAATGGGTGGTAATTTGTCTTGAAGTTTTAATTATGACCATGGAGAGCTATATAAGGATTGGAATTGGACATTTGCTTATGTTTTGATGTAACCGCAGAACAATGTGAGCACATTATCTTGGTACATGCTTAAACCATATATATCACTATTATTTGTATCGAAGAGGGGCACTATAGAGACTTTAAAAAATACTAATAATTATTTCTCAATTACTACTTATTTTTAATTTTAAAAAATGCTGAATGTATTTCATTTTAGTGAAAATATATTTAAATTATTGAGTTTGTTGCTAGCAATTTTGAGTCAAAAGCCTAAAATTTAAAATTCAAGTGAAGCAGACTTGTATTTTATGCATATTATTTATCTATAATTTCTTAAATATTGCACCTAAAATTTTATTTATGGAGGCTTGAGATGGGACACGTGCCACCCTTACTTCTATATAAATCTGTCTTTGCTTGAAGAAATATTTCATTAATACTCGTATTTATAATCCAGCAAAATCATGACAAAAATAAAAATAAAAATCCTTCAAAACTACGTTGATCACAAAAAGAGTGAGATTATTACTAAATTACCAGTGTAAGGATAGTCTAAAATGTAAAGAATCTTAAATTGCAAAAATGACAGAAGAGTAAAGAAGAAGATGAAGATACAGAGAAGAAGATGGAAATGCAGAAAATAGAGGAAGAAGACGAAGACAAGAGTCTGCTTGGATATCTTGATTTTCAATCAATCTTGCATGTATATTATATTGAATTAACTGCTAAAAACAAGAGAATCAGTTTTCTATTTGTATCAGAAACATATTACACAAAACAATTACATTGAGCTTATTGTACAACTGTTACACTGGATTATTGCTCTAATAACAACTTAAACGGTTAGCATAACAAATTGTGCCTTGCTGTACCATGCTTCAGCGCCTAGTTGTTTTGTGTGTTCCCACTTCACTTCAACAAACCTTATCAGAAACTCTGGCAGCATACATAGCCAGCCTTACCTGCCTTGCTGCTACTCGTTGCATACTTCATACTCCTGAGTTATAGGTTCAACATAAAATTGGGTTGCACTTGAATATTACATTTTTATGGTGGATGGGTTAGGTAATCTAGTGGTTTCCTTTATAGGTCATTGATGTAGTCTAAATTGTCTTTACTTAAAAATTGCTTGGGTCTTTATTTATTTTCGCGTTTACCACTCACATACGTTGTATGTCTGGTCGTTGTGTATAGATTTCTAACTTAAAATTGATATTTTTAAAAGTAACCTATTTACCCTCAAAGGTTATTTGGTTCACATTTTAGAACATTCACAGAAATTGTAGAAAAAACTGAAGTACAGTTTCTATTCATAACTCTTCCAAATGGTCAGTTAACTTTTAACCACATCTCTTTCCTTTTGTCAAAAAGAAAGGGAAAAAAAATTACAATAATGTTTTTCTGTTCCGAAATTTTTGGGTGTCAATATGTCATATTTATGAATCACAATCCATTCAAGCGTGAAGTAGATCAAGGAACATGTCTTGACTGCAAGGAATTGTTAGACCACCCATGGGATGATCATATCCAAATTCTTCTTCTGCCTTACTTAACAAGTCTTGAAACGAAGGATTGTTCAACACAGATAATGGAACAACAAATCTATTCTTTTGAGTCTCTCCAACATATACTGCAAAATGACCTTTTGGAATATCTATGGATGGAACTGCTTGGTTCAAACCTGAACTTGATCGACGAATAATCTTCTTGGCATGCATAACTCCAGGAATTCTAATGGCCATGTTTAACTTTTTCAACTATAGCTTAGAAGTAGACTGATGTCGTACAATGGAATGCAAACAAAACACGAGGAATATTTTGGTTTTAGATGAGACTTTGAGGGCTTGATCAATCTGCAGGATAGTATTGGTGTATATATAGAAGGATTAGTGTGTGTCAAAACCTTTAGATTTATGTATTTAGAATTAGTGGGGTACGTGTAGGGTTTCATTAGACATAAGCATATGAAGCATCACCTATTCACATGGGTTTGTCTCTGAGTTCATTTCAAACAACCCTAGGTTATGATTGAAGGATGATATTGGTTAGGAGTACAATGCACCACTTGTTATCAAAAAGTTGTCTACAACACAAACCTCTTCTTGTTGATTCAAGTGGTTGTTGAGCTTTCAGTTTTAGACGACAAGACATGACTACATGACCTGCTTTCATACATTGACGAGGAGAAAATATGTCACTGTGCAACAGATTTGAAAGTGTAAAACTTGAAATAAACAGAATTTTCTAATGTCTTCTGATATATAGAGGGTGATAACTTGTCCTGATATTCAATTATAGAGGGTGAAAAATTGTGTTGATATTTTCATTATGATTATGAGTAGATAGCTAAGATTGGGATTGGACAGTTGTTTAAGTTTTGATGTCAATAATGCAGAACAATAGTGATCTCTCATTGTTTAGAGACGTGCTTAAGCACTGCACTATATGTTGTTAAATATGGCGCAAAACTGTTTTCTTAAAGAAAGGGTATATATGTAATTTGTCTCTTCAAAACCCTACTGCAACACATATATATATTGTTTGTTTGGGCTGCCGCTGATAAGTGAAGAAGCCAAAAATCAGTATTGCCGCAAGTGAGAATAGAAGAGAGAGAGATATATACTTCATTTGTCTTTTTGAAAGAAAAAGCATCAGCCACGGAGAAAGAACAAAAGTTGATTTAATCACAATTGAAAGCTATTGCGATTAATTAGATTTATTCATCATCTTTGGATCCCTTTTGTTCGCTACTGTTCGTAAGTCCTTTTGTTCATTAATCTCCATCAGATTTACTACTTTGTTGTTCGGTAATATTAGCAAAATTTATGTTATTTAATTTTGCTATTTGAATATTATTTTGTGAGATCAATTGATGTATTTGGGATTTGGTATTTTGAGTGGCTTTTGAACATTGGTGTTTGTATTCTCCATTTGGATCTTTGATAGTGGATTTTCCTCGGTGTGCCGTCGTCAGTGGAGTAGACTTTTCACATTGAAAGGTCGAACCACTTAAATCATTGTGTGCCATTATTTTTTCTTATTGCTTATTATTTTGCCGTTATCCAAAATTAATTATTTGTGCAACTAAATTAAACCCGAATTACGCTTCCGCAAGCGCCGATTTATAACATATGTGTTCTTTATAAACACCCTATATAGCTCCAATTATCATTCAGATTTTTTTTTTTTTTTAAATAAATCAATACATCATTAGAATTAAATAACATAACATATATGTATTCTTGCAAATCCAGGTCAACACAATAAGGAGGAGATTATTACTGACATAAGATTCCTTCATATTTTCTTCTCAATGACTTGCTAGTTCTCGTCTAAATCTATTACAAGATCTTAGAATCCATCTAGAAGAGAACATATACAAACTATCTAATAAAAGTTGAAACTGGTCATTAGAAATAATTTTTACTCCCTAACGACTAACATAAGAATATTTATGAAAAGCTCGTAATCTCACTACAAGGCTGAGCAGTTTGATCTCTGTTATCTTTGGAGCCTAAAGAAGAAAATTACACCACAACCCTCTACATTGTTCTCTAATTCTCTCACTACTATGGCCAGTGACAGTGCCACCACTTTTGACTATCCTGCAGCATGAAAACTAAATACCAGGGACTATTGTTTAATTAATCTCTTTTTTTTCTTTTTTTAATTTCGACATTAATGTTTGTGTTTCTTTTCAATTGATTTTCTTGACTAAAATTGAGAGCATCGACATGGTGACTAATCATTCAAAATTTTCGAGGTCATAAACAATAGAACATTTCATCATTAGAAGATGTGATATTGTGATGCAAATTCATGGGAATGCTTGAAAATTAATTTGGGTGATCAAGCATCAAAGGTTGGACTAGGAGCATTACATGGTATTAAGCGTTCAAAAAGAAGAGAAAGAAAACAGGGCTACAGAGCATCCAAGATCGATCCCTCAAGACGAATAGATCCCGCTCCAAGCACCATCTAATCCGGGACTTTATGCTGGAAAACTAGTGCCCAGGCAAGAAAACGGATCGATCCCACTCAGAGCAAGCTCCGATTCGGGACTTTCTGCTTGAAAAATGATGCCTAGATATGAATACGGATCGATCCCTCTTAGAGCCGGATCGATCCTCCTCTGGCCGGATCGATCCCGCTCCAATTCGGGACTTACGAACAGTTTCTGTTTTTCACAAAAAACAGGATAAATGACTTTTAAGAGCATGGACTTTGTTCTAGGAAGCTAGAAATAATTTGAGCATTATTGTAATTGTGAAAATGTGCTATATAAACACATCTAAGAGAGAGCATTGTGTGCTTAAACTTTAAGAGAAGAAAAATAAGAAAAGAGAGGAAGAAGAAGCGAGGGTTTTTCACTAATGTGAGTAAGGAAAGTTCTGGAATATCTCTTTGAGTGTTTTTCTTCCAAGAAATTGTTTTTCTTCAAGCATTTTCTCCATTGTATTTGTAATTTTCAAATTTGAAGCTAGTGAAACTCATCTCTATTGGAGGGGTGAAGAAGTGGAGTAGACTCACTATTTGATTTTGGGTTGAACCATTATAATTTTAATATGTTTTTTCCTTTTGTTATTATTTATATTTCTTTGCTTTTGATTAAATATACACGGCTTAAGAGTGATTGTTGTTGGATTGATATTTTCTTTGGATGTTTGGTTGAAAATTTCTATCTTGCTTAGTTAATTTCAATAGTGCCGATATCTAGGAAGTTGAATTCTAGCATTTCGATCTCAATAGTCAGCAGGATGGATGGATAGATGATATGCCGCTCTCTTGGGATTTCCTCAGGATCTCACACTCTACTATCCGTTTCGGGCTTACTTAGTGCTTCGATTAGCAAGGGTGGTTTTTAAGAGCGGTATTCCCACTCTAAAGCTAACTTATTCTTAAGAGGTCAGGGGAAAAACATGGTAGCGCTAGATAGAGAAGATATAAAATCGAATTGCATGACTTTTATCTGTGCATGTGTAAGTAGATATATATATATGTATATCTTTGAAGATCTAGGGCTAAAAAATTGAGTTAAAATAGAGAATGCTAACAATTTTCTTGTGATCAAACTGGAGGGAAAAAAAATGTCACTTTCATTGAAGTAGTAAGCTCTACATTTCTCTTCAGAGAAAAAACGGTGTAAATCACACACAAAAAGGTTGCATAGGAGAATCTGAGCAGTTTCTTTAAACATCTCTCCTAATGTTCGGTCAATGTTTAAATGCCACATCTTCCTTTTTTCATAAAGGAAGGAAAAATTTACATATATTTTTCTACTTCCTAAGTATCAAATAGTCATTTATGAACATCACTATTAATTCAAGCCTAAAGCAGACCAAGGAAGATGTCTTCTCTGCAAGGAATTGTTAGACCCCCCATGGGGTGTTCATATCCGAATTCTTCCTCTGCCTTGCTTAGCAATTCTTGAAATGAAGGCTTCTTCAGTAATGATATTGACATTATATATCTCTTTCTTTGACTCTCTCCAACATGTACTGCAATATGCCCTTTAAGAACATTTACGGATGAAAATGCTTTCTTTGAAGACGAACTTGATCGGCGTAAAACCTGCTTAGCATGCATAACTACGGGAAATCGAATAGCCATGTTTAGCTTTCTGAACTAAAGATAAGGAAACTGGAGTAGGTTGATGAACTAAGTATGGGCGGCTGACACCAGAGAAAATTTGAGGGCTTGATCAGTCTGCTGATAGCATTTGTGTATTTATAGAACTAGAAGGGATAGAATGTGACAAGGCCTCTAGAGATGTCAATGGGAATAGGAAGGTAGTAGTGGGGTTACATTGCAGACATAAGCATATGAAGCATCACATGTTGACATGGGTTTGTCTTTGAAGTCATCTCAAACAACTCTTGGTTAATTGGTTATGATTGAAAAAAGAATTGGTTAGTCGTCAACAACAAAAAAACACATACCTGCTATTGTTGATTGTAGTGGTTGAGTATTCTTTTATAGACGACAAGCTTGGGACATGAACTTTCATATATTGATGAGAAGAGAAAAGTATGACCCTATGCAAGAAATTTCAATGTGGAGTACTGGTAATAACCTCAATGTCTCCAGTTGTCTTCAGATACATGGACATAGAAATAATAATGGGTGGTAATTTGTCTTGAAGTTTTAATTATGACCATGGAGAGCTATATAAGGATTGGAATTGGACATTTGCTTATGTTTTGATGTAACCGCAGAACAATGTGAGCACATTATCTTGTTACATGCTTAAACCATATATATCACTATTATTTGTATCGAAGAGGGGCACTATAGAGACTTTAAAAAATACTAATAATTATTTCTCAATTACTACTTATTTTTAGTTTTAAAAAATGCTAAATGTATTTCATTTTAGTGAAAATATATTTAAATTATTGAGTTTGTTTCGAGTAATTTTGAGTCAAAAGCCTAAAATTTAAAATTTAAGTGAAGCAGACTTATATTTTATGCATATTATTTATCTATAATTTCTTAAATATTACACCTAAAATTTTATTTGTGGAGGTTTGAGATGGGGCACGTGCCACCCTTACTCCTATATAAATCTGCCTTTGCTTAATTGAAGAAATATTTCATTAATACTCGTATTTATAATCCTGCAAAATCATGACAAAAAAAAAAAAATCCTTCAAAACCACGTTGATCACAAAAAGGGTGAGATTATTACTAAATTACCAGTGTGTAAGGATAGTCGAAAATTGGGTTGCACTTGAACATTACATTTTTATGGTGGATATGTTAGGTAGTCTTCCTTTCTAGGTCATTGATGTAGTCTAAATTGTCTTCACTTAAAAATTGCTTGTGTCTTTATTTATTTTCGCGTTTACAATTCACGTACGTTGTATGTCTTGTGTTTAAATTTCTAACTTAAAATTGATATTTTTAAAAATAACATATTCACCCTCAAAGGTTATTTGGTTCGCATTTTAGAACATTCAAATGGTAAATGCACGCAAAATATGTTAAAATTCACAGAAATTGTAGAAAAAACTGAAGTACATTTTCTATTCATAACTCTTCCAAATGGTCAGTTAACTTTTAACTACATCTCTTTCCTTTTGTCAAAAAGAAAGGGAAAAAAAAATTACAATAATGTTTTTCTGCTCCTAAATTTTTGGGTGTCAATATGTCATATTTATGAATCACAATCCATTCAAGCGTGAAGTAGATCAAGGAACATGTCTTGACTGCAAGGAATTGTTAGACCACCCATGGGATGATCATATCCAAATTCTTCTTCTGCCTTACTTAACAAGTCTTGAAACGAAGGATTGTTCAACACAGATAATGGAACAACAAATCTCTTCTTTTGAGTCTCTCCAACATATACTGCAAAATGACCTTTTGGAATATCTATGGATGGAACTGCTTGGTTCAAACCTGAACTTGATCGACGAATAATCTTCTTGGCATGCATAACTCCAGGAATTCTAATGGCCATGTTTAACTTTTTCAACTATAGCTTAGAAGTAAACTGATGTCGTACAATGGAATGCAAACAAAACACGAGGAATATTTTGGTTTTAGATGAGACTTTGAGGGCTTGATCAATCTGCAGGATAGTATTGGTGTATATATAGAAGGATTAGTGTGTGTCAAAACCTTTAGATTTATGTATTTAGAATTAGTGGGGTACGTGTAGGGTTTCATTAGACATAAGCATATGAAGCATCACCTGTTCACATGGGTTTGTCTTTGAGTTTATCACAAACAACTCTTGTTTATGATTGAAGGATGATATTGGTTAGGAGTACAATGCACAACTTGTTATCAAAAAGTTGTCTACAACACAAACCTCTTCTTGTTGATTCAAGTGGTTGTTGAGCTTTCATTTTTAGACGACAAGCTTGGGACATGACTACATGACCTGCTTTCATACATTGATGAGGAGAAAAATATGTCACTGTGCAACAGATTTGAAAGTGTAAAACTTGAAATAAACAGAATTTTCTAATGTCTTCTGATATATAGAGGGTGATAACTTGTCCTGATATTCAATTATGGAGGGTGATAAATTTTCTTGATATTTTCATTATGATTATGAGTAGATAGCTAAGATTGGGATTGGACAGTTGTTTAGAGACATGCTTAAGCACTGCACTGTATGTGTTCTTTATAAACACCCTATATAGCACCAATTATCATTCAGATTATTATTTTTTAAATAAATCAATATATCATTAGAATTAAATAACATAACATATATGTATTCCTGCAAATCCAGGTCAACACAATAAGGAGGAGATGATTACTGACATAAGATTCCTTTATATTTTCTTCTCAATGACTTGCTAGTTCTCGTCTGAATCTATTACAAGATCTTAGAATCCATCTAGAAGAGAACATATACAAACTATCTAATAAAAGTTGAGATTGGTCATTAGAAATAATTTTAACTCCCTAACGACTAACATAAGAATATTTATGACACGTATGGAGCTATGTTTCACAACGGGTGAGAATACTTCATTGAAGTCAATACCCTTTTTCTGAGAATAGCCCTTTGCAACAACACGTGCCTTGAACCTAGATGCTTCAACCTCAGGTATACCTTCCTTTTTCTTGAAGACCCATTTGTTTCCAACAATCTTCTGGCCCTTAGGCGGTATTACCAATTCCCAAGTATGATTCTTATGAAGAGACTCAATCTCTTCATTCATAGCAACCAACCACTGAGCAGACTCATCACAAGTGACAGCTTCACGATAACTAGTAGGTTCATTCACTCCAATAGTCTCTGCCACAGACAATGCATAAGAAATTAAATCTGCATCTGCATACCTCTGAGGGCGTCGAATCTCTCTTGTTCCTTTACCCTTAGCGATACTATATGGTTGCTCTTGTTGCTGTTCTGCTACATCAGGAGCAGAATCATCTACCTCATCCACAAATGGTTGATCTGAAGTGCTCTCTTGCACTTGACTGGGAGCTCCACTCTCAAGCTCCACCTGCTCACTAACACTGGGGTCTTTATCTGCAACAACTGACTCCTTTTTCTTTTCCAACATGGAAAACTCATCAAATTTGACATCTCTGCTAATTAAAAATTTCGGTGACTTGGGTTCAACACACCACAATCTATAACCCTTCACCCCACAAGGATATCCCAAAAATATACATTTCAATGCCCTTGGCTCAAGCTTACCATCATTAACATGAGCATAAGAAGGACAACCAAAAACTTTTAAATCAAAATAATTAGCAGCAGTACCAGAAAATACCTCAAATGGAGTCTTCAACTCAATTGCAGTTGATGGAGACCGATTCACCAAATAGCAGACATGGTTACAAGCTTCAGCCCAAAAGGATTTATCCAATCCAGCTTGAAAGAGCATACAACGAGCTCTTTCCAAAAGAGTCCTATTCATACGTTCTGCAACTCCATTCTGTTGTGGTGTACTACGCACAGTGCGGTGTCTCACTATGTCATTCCTTTCGCAGAACTCTTTAAACTGACTCTCACAAAATTCCAAGCCATTGTCGGTTCTCAAATGCTTTATCTTCTTGCCAGTTTGATTTTCAATACAAGCCTTAAACTTGACAAATCTCGAAAACACTTCATTCTTATTTTTCAGAAAATATACCCAAACATGACGAGAGAAGTCATCAATAAAAGTCAACATATACCGGGCACCACCCTTAGACGCCACACGAGAGGGACCCCAAAGATCTGAATGAATATAATCAACGGTACCTTTCGTTTTATGGATGGCTGTACTGAACTTAACTCTGCGATGCTTTCCATAGACACAATGCTCACAGAAATCAAGCTTCCCAGTTTTCTGACCACCAAGCAAACCCCGCTTGCTCAAAATAGACATTCCTGCCTCACTCATATGCCCCAACCGCATATGCCACAAGCGAGTCGTATCTGAATCTTGATCTGACGAGGATGAAACTGAAACACTGCCAATGACAGTGCTACCCTGAAGCACATAGAGACCACGAGACAATTGCCCTTTAATAACCACCAGAGCACCCTTAATAACTTTCAAAACTCCACCTTCAGCTATATACCTATAGCCTTGTGAGTCAAAAGTACCCAAAGATATTAGGTTCTTTTTCAAATCTGGAACATGGCGAACATCTTTCAAAGTTCTGACAATACCGTCATGCATCTTAATTCGGATAGTACCAATACCAACAACCTTACAGGACACATTATTTCCCATCAAGACAACACCTCCATCAATGGACTGATAAGAAACAAACCAATCCCTATTGGGGCACATATGGTAAGTACAACCTGAATCAAGAATCCAAACATCTCTAGGAGAATTAATAGATACTGACAGAACATTATCACCATCGGTACCAGAACTATCTGCAATACCTGCAACATCATTGGTACCAGAAGATGTTGTGGTAGATTTCCCTTTACCTTTGAGTTTCGGACAGTTAACTTTCCAGTGCCCTTCTTGACGGCAATAATTGCATTTATCTGTTCTCTTTCTAGATTTTGATCTAGACTTGTCTCTAATTTTGCTCGAGCCTTTTTCTTGCGTTCTTCCTCTAACAAACAAACCACTGCTACTATCGTTATTACTTGTAGACACCTTTTTCTTCAACTCTCTGGAATTCAAAGCCGCTTTGACATCTTCCAAAGAAATAGTGTCTCTCCCATATAGCATGGTATCAACAAAATGTTCAAACGAATGAGGTAAAGAACATAACAAAACTAAGGCCTGATCCTCATCATCAATCTTAACACCAACGTTTTTTCAGATCACGAATAATTTTAGTAAATTCATCAAGGTGATCGTGCAAAGGCATACCTTCTGACATTCTGAAAGTGTACAAGCGCTGCTTCAAATATAACCGACTAGTCAAAGACTTGGTCATATACACGCTCTCCAATTTAAGCCATAACCCGGCAGGAGATCTTTCATCACCAACCTCTCGCAATACTTCGTCAGACAAGGATAACTGAATTGAACTGAGAGCATTTTCCATCAATGCATCTTTTTCTTCCTCAGTCAATTTTTCTGATAATTTATCCTTGCCTTCAAGTGTCTTAACGAGCCCTTCTTTAACCAATATGGCTCGCATCTTCATTTGCCAAAGACCAAAATCATTCCTACCATTAAATTTTTCAATTTCGTATTTTGCCGCCATGACAGAATACCCAAAATTAAATTAACAGAAGCACAACCCAGAAAATATGAAACCAATCAAATAATCAAAAGCTCAAAAAATCCAAAAGAGCAAACTTGATTAGTTTCAATAAATCACCCAAAGCTCTGATACCAATTTGTTATAAATTGGCGCTAGCGGAAGCGAAGTTTTGGGTCCAATTTAGTTGCACAAATAATTTAATTTTAGATAACAGCAAAATAGTAAGCAATAAGAAAAATAAATGGCACAATGATTTAAGTGGTTCAACTTTTCAATGTGAAAAGTCTACTCCACTGACAACGGCACACCGAGGCAAATCCACTATCAAATCCAAAAGGAGAGTACAGACACCAATATCCAAGTAAATAACCACTTGCAAAATGAAATCTAAATTACACAGTATCTCTAACCTTGTACAGTGACAGAAGCACAAGTAATGTACTGTGTTGGTTCTCCACCAAGAAACTGCTTGCTTCAAAGAACCCAAATTGACTTCAACCAAATAGTGGCTTTACTATCTTCAAAAGGATAAATCTAATTGTCTTCCTCTCACACAAATATAGTGGCACTCTTCTAAGTTGGTGTGGTGGCTTGTATGTTGTTGTTGTGCTCAAATGATATTGTAGCAAGCAATATATATAGGCAAAAAAATCCTTGGAGAGAAAGTAAATCCCAAAACTTGGCCATCAAGTATACTTAGCTTCCAAGTATACTTCTCCTCCAAGTAAATCTCTTTTCCAAGATTTTCTTCTCCAAGTATTCTTTCTCTCCAAGTATTCTTCTTCTCTAAGTAAATTTCTTTTCCAAGTAAACTTTTCCTTCAAGAAAAAGTTTAGACAATATATATATTACTCAATTCCAAAATATCATCTAATGATTTGTTTTGTGACATAAATAACAGTTAGAAGGAATAGAAATTGACAACCTCTAGAGATGTCAATTGAAGTAGTAGGGTAGCAGTGGGGTTTTGTTAGAGACACAAGCATATGAAGAATCACATATTCACATGGGTTTGTCTTTGAATTCATCTCAAACAACTCTTGGTTATTGGTTATGAATGAAACAAGATATTGTTTAGTGGTTGAAAACAACTGAACAACACAAACCTCATCTAGTTGATTATAGTGGTTGAGCATTCTTTCATAATCGACAAGGTTGGGACCTAAACTGCTTTCATATATTGATGAGAGGAGAAAAATATACGACCCTATGCAATAAATTTCGATGTGAAGAACTTGAAATTAATAACCTCATTGTTTCCGATTGTCTTGAAATATATAGACATTTAAATAATAATGGGTTGTAACTTTTCCTAAAGTCTTAATTATGGCTGTGGAGAGCTAGATGACGATTGAAATTGGACATTTGCTTATGTTTTAATGTGGAATTCGATACTCGTATTTATAATCCTGCTTTCCATGACCAAAAATAGAATTTAAAAAAAAAAAAACTACAAAACTAGGTTGACCACATGTCGTAAGACTCGCTTTGTAAATTCTGTTATGTTCTTTATTTTCTATGTTCATACACAAATATTTGAAGTTATTGTTGTCTGGCAACTAATTTATGTTTGTAGTTTTCAATTTTCAAACCTTCCCTTCAAGATCCCGAGTCAACCTCTTTTTATTGTCTTTCTCCGTAAAGTATAATTAAAAATGAGAATATAAAGGCAAAAGTAATATAAATAAAAAATAAAATAAAAAAACCCAACAGAATTTGTTTTTATTTTATGTTTTCATTTTTTAGAAGAAAAAAAATAAGATAAAAAATACTCTTTATCCAATGAGCTTCAATTTTCTTTAATTGACAAAATAATTTGAACACAAAAAACTGTACTTTTTTTTTTTTTTACGTAAAATTAAAATCATAAAACATAAATTGTTGCTTGACAACTTTTTTGATATTTGTGCCCCTTGTTTACTACATTTCCAGCATCTTCAATTGATCCTCTCTCAATATTTTGCTCCATGGGAGGAGTAACTAGATCCAAATTGATTAGATATTCTTTCGGACGATCAAGTTTTTCACTGCTTTGAATATTTTCAATATTTTGATCTTCGATGACATCTCTACTTCTGACAATCTTTTAAGATCTCATATACCTAAATTCTTCATTATTAAATCCCAGGAAAATGCATTCCTTCGATTTAGAGTCGAGCTTCGATCTCTCATATTTGAGAATATGAACAAATGCTCTACAACCAAACATCTTCAAATGATTATAGGATGCATCTTTTTCTTTCCAAAACTTGTTTGAAACATCTTCAATCAATAAAGTTGAGGGAGAGAGATTGATCAAATAAATTGTTGGTAATAGAGCTTTGGGTAACTTAGCATTAGATAACATTGTTATTACCCTTTAACAATTGTTCTATTCATTTTTTCAAATATCCCATTGTGCTAGGAAATCTTTAGAATTAATCTTTCATGCCTGACTCCATTTTTCATGCAGTAATGCCTAAATTCTCCCATGTATTCTCTCCCATTATGTGTACAAATACACTTCAACGAAATGTCAGTCTCTCATTCAATATTGGTATGAAACTGTTTGAATACATCAAACACTTAATCTTTAGTCTTGAGCGCATAGGCCCACACCTTTTTGGAATAATCATCAATAAATGTAACAAAGTACTTTGCTCCTCCAAGAGTACTAGTGGTCATCGGACCACAAACATTAGAATGCACAACATCTAAAACGTTGGTTTTCTTTGTGGTGTTTTATAATAAAATGAAGCTCAATGTTATTTTTCAGCCAAGCAATGCTTACATGGTTTAAGAGACATACATTTTCCTTTCACCCTAGCTAATGCTTCTCTTTTGGATATAATTTGAAGTCTTTTCTCACTAATATGTCGAAGCATTTTGTGTTATAGCTCGATTAAGTAATCATCTTCGAGAGCATTCATGCATCTATTACAAACTTTTGTATTAGTCATGCAAAGAATATTTTCTTTCTCCCTCAGGCTACTATTAGAGAACTTCTAGTGAGCTTCCACTTATCACTACTAAATACATTGATGATACCATCATCGTCAAGTAATCTGGTGGAAATTAAATTCAAACACATGTTTAGAACATGTCTTATGTCATTAAGAACCAAGCGACAACTTGTGTTGGTTTCAAGGAATATATCTCATCTTCCCACAATCTTGGACAATTTATCATTTTTCATCCTAATATTGTCAAAATCTTTATTGGTGTAAGATGTAAAGAAGTCCCTCCGTGAGGTTACATGATTCGATGCACCGAAGTTAATGATTCAATATATATCTTGTTTTGCTAAATTAACAATACCAGTATGGTAGATAACAATCACTTATTTCCATTAGACGGGGTAACATTTTTGTCTCTTATTTCAACACGTCCTTGCACTCTTTTAAATTGTATGTATTCTCTTTTCATGTGGCCTTTTTTGCCACAATGATAACATTCTAAGTCTTTTCTCGTCTTGGATCTACCTCTGAACTTATCTTTTAACTTGTCTCTATTGTGAAATTTTCTATTACTGCTTCTTCCACGTTTTCGATGACAAGTACCTAAGACTCAATTGAAGTTTCTTACTTCTTCATTAAACATGCTATTTTTTACTATGTCCAATTTAAGAACACCCTGAGGAGCTGAGTTGTTTAAAGATATCACCAATGTATCCCAACTATCTGGTAAAGAACTACATAACAATAATGCTTGTAACTCATCATCAAGTACTAGTTTCATGTTTGCCAATTGGTTCACCAATCTTTGGAAGTCGTTTAAATGTACATAAACACTTTAATTGTCTTTGTACTTTAAGTTAACTAGCCGTCAGATAAGAGACGATTTATTTTGAGTAGTCTTTCTCTTATACATGGACTTGACCTTTTGATGCGAACCGCTCGCCACGACTCCTATGACCTCCAAATCACGCGGCTTGGCAACCACAAGAAATACGAACGAAGACCCGACAACAATGTTAGCACGCAGATTCTACGAAGAACGCTCGACTATGGTAGCAAGGAACTCACCTCCACCCTTGGATATACGCACCACGAGCCGAGATGAGGCGAAACGCCACAAAGGGTTGCTAGTTCCTTTGATAAGTTTCTTGATAGAACAAGAGAAGCACTTGTGCTCTCTCTCAATTTGAAATCACTCCAAATTGTTTTTCATTGATGAAAATTCATTTCATTGATAAATTTGTTGAATGTTACAAATGGGCAGCTGCCTTACATATAAATAGACACAAAGAAAACCTAAAAATTGTCTCAGGAAATTCTAGCCATTGATCTGGATCCAATGGTCCAAAAATTACAACATTTTGAATCTCCGCTGCGGCGGGGAAATATTCATGCCGCGGCGCGCCCCTTTCTGTTTGCCACCCGCGAAGCCTCACCGCGGCGCACAAAAGTTCATGCCGCGGCGCGCACATTCAGGATCTGCGCGCAAGTCTGGCTGTCAGGCGCGCATGTCCGTGTCAGCGCGCAGGTCTGGCATGTCAGCGCGCGCAGTCTCGCCCATCCCTCGTCATGCCGCGGCGCACATGCACCCACGGTCCAAAACAGAAACCTCCTCGCCGCGGCGCACAAAGTCTATGCCGCGGCGCGCATGTTTCCTTCATTCCAAAATAGAACGCCTTGTGCCGCGGCGCACCAAATCCATGCCGCAGTGCGCATGCGTGACAATTCCACCCTCAAATGCAGAACCTTCCTCGCCGCGGCGCACAAAATCCATGCCGCGGCGCAGCTCCAACTTTTGGAATTGACACTTGCACTCTTCTCTTCCTTTCCCATGGTGCTTGCATGCCTGTTTTTGATGTTGCATGCCATTTAGCACCCTTTTGAGGCCCTTCTCTCGGCACGGCTCTCGGCGCGTGTCGTGCCGACTTCGAGAGGGGGTCCGATTCGTATCACCTTTGTTCATAATTAGTAAGCAATAGTTTCTTAAGCTACATGATGAAAGATGCTTTGATCGATCCATTATCGAATTTTTCCAACAGTATTTCAGTTCATTAAGGTCCAAGTGACATAAAATTTTCCTTCTGGCTTCTCTCCTTCATTTAAAAGCAACTCATACAAATCTTTAGGATAAAAAATGTCCATCCTTGTCTTCCAAATTGAATAATTTGATGTCATTAATTTAATCATTGTTGGAGACGAAGTTGATGCTGTCTCCTCCATTTTGAAAACACAAAGATTCTTACAATTAATAATTAGCAGACGTGGTTCTTATAGCATTTGTTAGAAAAGATTAATAATAATAATAGCCAAATAAAAAATTACAACGACTCTAAATTTTTCTACTCTTGTGTATTCAAAATGAGCTAATAAAATATAAAATGCTTCCACTATATATTGACTAATAAATAAAAATACCAAATAGTCTTACAAAAATATGACTTTACACTCTTTTAAATCTTAGTCTTGAGAAGATATATCTCTCTCACATGTAATAAGAATTACTTTCTCATTCTTTATATATATATATATATATATTTTATTTTATTTTTTATTTTTGAATTCTCTTCTTTTCTCTTAAGAATTGTTTTGTTTTCACTAGTATGCTATTTTATTTCCTTCTTTTGTTTTAACTTTTTTTTTTTTCTCTCTACTCTCATATTCTCTTTATCTTCTTCTCCTTCTCCTTCTCCTTCTCCTTCAGA